>JBBMKD010000085.1:5736862-5748906 GCA_037834095.1 Argya squamiceps | reverse complement strand
GAAGGGAAGGGAAGGGAAGGGAAGGGAAGGGAAGGGAAGGGAAGGGAAGGGGTACCTGCAGTCGGTGTTTCAGGTACTGAGTCTCCAGGCTCTGCCTTCGGGACAGCAGAGGGGGGTGTGCACCATTGGGGAAAGCAGCTGGAGCCTCCTGCTGCTGCTGCTGCTGAGAGCCCTCCTCCTGCAGAGGGAACAGGAACAAGCTGCATGCCCAGAAAAGGCTCTCTCAACCCTTCCTTTAAGGATTTTCCCTGCCAGAGGTTCCACTGGACACGACTCACTGGGAGCTCCTTCAGGTTTTGCTCTGCAGATCAGGCTGTGAGCACTCTGGCAATTACAGCTCCACCTGGCCTTTCCTAAACCCAGACCATCCTTCAGATTGAAATCAATGACTTTCTTGGGTGAAAGAAGGTGAAAAAGAAGGTGAAAGCTGCAGAGCCACTCACTGACACAAGGATGGCTCAAACAACCCTCCAGTCTAAGGCAGAAAGGGGAATAGGGAATTTATCCATAAATTAGCTCTTTCCAGGTCTCCACAGCACCTCACCCTCTCCTGATCTGCCCCAAAGCATTAAAATGGAGCTCGATTTCTTCTTTACCTGTGCAGGGCTGTTGATGAGGTCCTGCAGCTGGGTGGCAGCTGATGTCAGGGAAGGTTCTTCCTCTGACCCCATCTGTTCATACAGCAGCTGCACTTTGTTCAGCTCCAGGATTCCTTTGGTTCGTGCCAGGTTCTGGAGGTGCTGCCTAAATGCTACAATTCCTGCAGAGGAGATGAGCAAAAAAACCCCAAAAACCTTGTCAGAATAATTAGATTTTCCGCTCAGCACAGGAGATAAGCTGGGTGACAACTGAGCTACGATGTGGCTGCTGAGCACAGAGGGCATTTCCTGCTGGCTCTGGGTGCCATTATTATTATCATTATTATTATCATTATTAAACCATCCCACATGCCCAAGGCCCAAGAACAGAGGAGTTACCATCCCATATTCCCAGGATCCCAAAAACAGAGGGGTGACCATCCCACATTCCCAGGATCCCAAGAACAGAGGAGTGAGCACCCCACATTCCCAGAGCCCCAAGAACAGAGGAGTCACCATCCCATATTCCCAGGATCCCAAGAACAGAGGACCCCAAGAACAGAGGAATTACCACCCCACATTCCCAGAGCCCCAAGAACAGAAGATTTACCCTCCCACAGCCCCAGGACCCCAGGGCAGGGGTCACCTTGTGTCAGGGAGGTGTCGGAGGCCCGGCGGCCCTCGCGGAAGCTGACGGGGGAGCGGTTGTGGGCCTCCCTTTTTTGGGAGCTCAGGGCCTGCATGGCTGGGTTGGCAGGTCTGAGCCCCAGGAAAGGGGAGGCCACCCGTGGGGGCTGCTGGCTGCTCAGCACCATCTCCTTCAGGGAAGGGGTCTCCCCCAGGAATTTCAGATCCCTCTGCACGGAGCCCATGTCGTACTCGGAGTCCAGGCTGCCCAGGGAGGAGTTCTCGTCCAAGGAATAGACTTTCCCTGGGACAAAAAAACCAAAATAAACCAGGAGGGAAGTGGGAATCAGTGCCACTGACTCTGACTGGGAGCTTTCCTCCCCATTGGAGATCTCCTCCCCAGACTGTGATGGGTTTCTGTACCACAAAGGGACAAATTGCTGCTGTCTGCCCTTGACTCAAGCTACTCCTGCCAACTCTTAGAGTGAACAGCCCAAAAAATCCGTTTGGAAAAAGGAATTGTCAAGTAAAACTTGCAGTGCAATAATGAGGATTTGCTGCTGCTTTCTGCAGTATCTTGCAGCAGTCAGACGCTCTGCAGGTGTTCACTGGCTTGTCTGGAAAGTATTTAGGGTTTTTTTTTTTGCCCATGGATAATCCTGACAAAACTGTAGCCTGGAATGCTTGGTCACCTCACTGAGTCCAGAGGGTTTCTATTTCCCCACTGCTCTCTGCCAGCTCATCTTTAGGGGATCAATGATTTGGGGACATTCAGGTGAAAAAGCAGCCAATTTTGCCTGATTTGGGGTCGTACATGAGTTTCATCACCTGTAAATTTGCTGCTGTGATTTTATACCTTATCAAGAGCAGGCTTTGGGGTATTTTGTGGTTTTTTTTCTCTTTATCCTTTCTAGCAGATACAAACTGTCTTGTACTCATAAACCTCCATGTTTTCTATGACCAGCTGATGCTCTGGGGGAGGAAATGAGCCCTGAGCTGGGCTCTGTACCTGTGCCTGGCACCATCACCAGCTGGTTGGTGACCTCAGCCAGGGTGTGACGCCTCTTCCCCCCTCGGGCCGCCTGCAGGGCAGCGAAGGCCTGGGCTGGGTCCTCCTCTGCCTCTCCTTCTGCCTCTATGCCCTCATCAATCGAGGTCTCCATCATGCTGGAGGGCAGGGACTGGCATCCTTTCCTCATCACCACGGGGGGCACGGGGTCCAGCAGGCAGCCGTTCACCTGGGGACACAGGGACGTGTTTGCTTTGTTCCCACATTTGTTTTGTGCCCAACTTTGGTGCCCAGCTTAGCTCTGTGCCCACCTTTGTTCTGCACTCAGCTTTTCTCTGTGCCCAACTTTGTGCCCACCTTTGCTCTGTGCCCAGCTTTGTTCCCAGCTTAGCTCTGTACCCAGCTTTGTTCTGTGCCCAGCTTAATTCTGTGCCCAACTTAATTCTGTGCCCAACTTTGTGCCCACATTTGCTCTGTGCCCAGCTTTGTTCTGTGCCCAACTTTGTGCCCAGCTTTGTTTTGTGCCCAGTTTAGCACTGTCCCCAGCTTTGTTCTGTGCTCAGCTTTGTTCTGTGCCCAGCTTTGCTTTGTGCCCAGTTTAGCACTGTGCCCAGCTTTGTTCTGTGCCCAGTTTAACACTGTGCCCAGCTTTGTTCTGTGCCCAGCTTTGCGCCCAGCTTTGCTCTGTGCCCAAAGAATAATCCCCAAAAGCACAAAATCCCTGGCCTGAAGGCAGTTGGGATCTTTTAACTCTGCTAAGTAAGACTCATCATGTACAATTCTTAATTTTCTATCTACATTCCCTTAACATTCAATTCCCTAAAACAAAATGTGTGCCCAAAGAGTCACCCCCAAAAGCAGGAAATCCTTGGCCTGAAGGCAGTTGGGATCTTTAATTCTGAGTTAATTAAGACTCATCATGCACAATTCTTAATTTCCTATTTACATTCCCTTAACACTCAATTTCCTAAAACAAAATATTCTTATTCCCACAGTTCTGTGCTCTCCAGGGCTGTTTTTGGGGGGGGTGGTTTGTGGGTTTTTTTTCTTTTTTTTCTTGTTTGTGTTTGTTTGGTTGGTTTTGGGTTTTTGTTGTTGGTGGTGGTGGGTTTTTTTTGTTTGTTTGGTTGGTTTTCGGGTTTTTTGGGGTTTTGTTTTGTTTTTGGTTTTCAGTTTTTTGTTGGGTTTTTTTTGAGTTATTAAAAACTTTGCCAGCTTAGCCAAAACTATAAAACATTTATGGAATGTGCAATACTGCTGTTCCCCTCTTCCTATACCTGCTGTGCTCATTTATCACGCTCACATAAACACCAGGAAAAAAAAAACAAAACCCAGCCTTGTATTTCATCCTTGCAGGGCCGTGCTCAGGAATAACTCCATAAATGCACTTTTTGTCCAGCACGAGTCCACTTGATGAATGTTGTTCCCCTGCAAACACAGGTTGCCTGGAGAAGCTGTGCAATCTCCCTCCTGTGATTTCCCCAGCCTGATAAAGCCTGAGCAGCCTCCCACAGCTTTGGATCAGAGGCACCTCCCCAGCCTAAACTGCTCCTAAGGTTTTAATTCTGGTTTTATTCTCCAAGCCAGTTTGCCATGGGTCCTTCTGTACCTTAACTAATTCTTTACCAAATGAAATTATTTCGGGTTTTAGGCAAAAAATGTTTCTAAATTTTAATTTATTTATACAAACTTTTCATGTATATTTATACAAATATTTCATTTTAACTATATAAATATTTCCTTTAGATATATCCAAAATTTATATTTATATTTAATAGTGTATTTATATTTATATTTACATTTATACTTACATTTACATTTATACTTATATTTATACTTACATTTACACTTATATGTATATGTATACATAATTATATGTATATGTATAAGTATTTGTAACTGTATATGCATATTTATATTTCTATTATCAATACATATTTAATTTATAAATATTCCCGTGTCCTGCAGCTTTTGGAGGCTCTGTCCTGTAATTATTTGTCATTATCTGTATTTCCTGTAATAATCTGTCCTGCTGCACAAGCAGGAACACACTGGGTAAAACACAGATGGAAAAAACACAACCCTTTCCCACAAAACCTGGCTCTGCTGCAGCTGCTTTTATGTAAAGCCATTTTTTGTGAGCCATTCCTGAATTTTCCTCCCAAGTTCTTTGGTATTTCGAAAAGGAGGAGAGGTTTGGGAAAGAGGTTTTAAAAAATGGGAGGAAAATCTCAAGGAACAGCTATAAATAGTTTAAACAGCAGGAAAATGATGATTCCCGAGTGGAATTTTGAGTGGATTTTACCTCTTAAATTTAATTTCTTGCACACCTTCCTTCCCCATTTGGGATTTTCCACTCCACAGCCTGGCACTGATGTGGCAGAAAGGAAGAGCAGAACCAACCCCACGTTGGCTCTCTGAAGTTTTTCCAAGGATCAGAGCCTTGAGTGGTCCTGTCCTACAAAAATTCAGAATATCCCCCAGCGAGCCCAGCCCTGACACCTCACTGCTGTCACCAAACTGCAGCTCCACAGCAAAATAAGGCTGGAAATGTTAATTTGGAAACGCCTTTGAACTTCCAAATTTGTGTTTTCCAGCTGCCAGGGACCACACAAGGAGCCAGGGCCACACTCTTGGTGTTGGGAACAAACCAGGGAGCAATAAACCCCTCAAACTGGCAGGCAGGAAATCAAACCCCAGCTGGCACCAGGCAGGATAAATCTGCTGAAATTCGAGTTATAACGTGGTGCAACGTGAGAGGAAACAACAGAAGTTTTTATGAGAATCACATATTTTATAAATGTAATTATTTTAAGCTATTTCCCCCCCTCTAATTGCTGCCTCCAGATCAGGCTGGAGCTACTTTTGGACACTTCAGCTGCACCCACGACCCCTTTGTGTGAGAACGAGGAGCCTTCAGAGCTCTTGAAAATATATTTTAGAAGAAGAAAGAAATTTATTTTAGAAGGGAAAGAAATTAATTTTTTGTGGGTATTTTTCCCCCTTTTCAAAAGCAGGGTGGTGAGAATGGAACATAAACAAAAAAGGATGAAAAAAGACAAAGCTGTGGAGAGTCAAAGGGAAGGATGATGTGGAATACTTACAACTTTTGCTTTTTGCTTTAATACTCAAATTTCTTAAGCATTCTTAAATACTTAAATTTGAGGACTTTTTTGCGCTCTTCAGAAACTTAAAAGCATTCTTAAACACTCAAATTTCAGGAACTTTCTGCTTAAACACTCAAATTTCAGGGGCCTTTTGCATGAATACTCAAATTTCAGGAAGCACTGCTGTGCTTTTAAAAGACAACAATATTTTTTAGCTGGAATAATTTCTGAAAAAAAAAAAAGAAATAAATAAAGGGGTGATTTCAAACTGTACCTTTGGTGTCTCAACCCTCTCCTCCTCCATAAAAGCTGCCTCTCCCTGGCAGCTGGAGGGAGGGAAGGAGAAAGTTTCTGCTCCTGAGGCTGAGGGGAGCCCTGGAGACTGCAGCAGCCTTGGATTTTGGGAATGCAGGCTCACCGAGGGGACCACGGCTTGTGCCTGAAAAAACAGAATTTAACAACTCAAAACTGGAAGAATTTTAGGTAGGGAACTCAAAAATTGGAACAGTTTTAGGTATGGAACTCAAAACTGGAATAATTTTAGGTATGGAACTCAAAAACTGGAAGAATTTTAGGTATGGAACTCAAAACTGGAAGAATTTTAGGTAGGGAATTCAAAAATTGGGACAGTTTTAGGTATGGAACTCAAAACTGGAAGAGTTTTAGGTAGGGAACTCAAAAACTGGGACAGTTTTAGGTATGGAACTCAAAAATTGGAAGAGTTTTAGATAGGGAACTCAAATACTGGAATAATTTTAGGTAGGGAACTCAAAAACTGGAAGAATTTTAGGTAGGGAACTCAAAAATTGGAACAGTTTTAGGTAGGGAACTCAAAAAACTGGAAGAGTTTTAGGTAGGGAGCAACATCCAAAGTCACAGATCAAACAATGTGCAGCCCAGTGCCAAAGCAGCAGTGCAAGATTTATTTCTTGGGCTGGGATGAAGAACATTCTTAGCCTTTAAACTTGGGAATAAAAACAACATTTCCACCCCCAAAGCAGCCAGGCCAAGCCCAAATGTCATTAAGCTCAGTAATTATTGAAGCTGAGTTTTTTCCCAGCAGCACAGACAGAGTTTGGGGCTTTCTGGTGCTCTAAAATCCCTTTTTATATTCAGTACAAACCCCCCTGACTGCTACCAGGAGGCTCAGCAATGCTTTCAATGACTTTTTTAGGAAATCTCCTAAAATTTAGGAAAACAGGGATATTTTTTCCCTGGTTTTGAACCTTTATTTCCTGGAGTGCAGTGTCCACACCCCTGGCCAAAAGGAAACCATCAGCCTCAGCCAGGAGCTGTGGTGCCACCAAGTGTGAAAACAAATTATCCTCGGGACAAGTGTCAGGCTGTAACTGGAGAAAAAAGTGGGAATGTGTCTCTAAAATGCAGGAATTCAGTACAAGAAACCCCCTCCCAGAGGTGTTTTATTCCTCCTTGTTCATCTTCAAATTGACAATTTTCTCAGTGACTTTCTGTCACTAGAACCAAGCTTGGAGATGAACTGGGAGCTGAGGTTAAAAATGAGATTCCCACAAAATCCAAACCAAAATTCTCTCAGTCAGGTGCACAAGCACAGGACTTTCAATGGAGATGAGCTGGGAATTGTGGTTAAAAACGAAAATTCCCACTAAAGTCAAACCCAAATTCTCCCAGTTGGGAACACATGCACAGGATATCCCCTTCCACTGGAGATGAACTGGGAGTTGAAGTTAAAAATGAGATCCTCACTAAATCCAGACCCAAATTCTTCCAGCTGGGAACATAAGCACAGGATCTTCAACGGAGATGAGGTGGGAATTGAGGTTAAAAATGAGATCCTTGCTAAAACCAAACCCAAATTCTCCCAGTTAGAAGCACAAGCACAGGACTTTCAGTGGGAGACGAGCTGGGAATTGAAGTTAAAAAGGGAGATCTCCACTAAAGCCAAACCCAAATTCTTCCAGCTGGGAGCACAAGCAAGGACACTCAATGGGAGATGAGCTGGGAATTGAGGTTAAAAATGAAAATTCCCACTAAATCCAAACCCAAATTCTCCCAGTTAGAAGCACAAGCACAGGGAGACGATGGGAGATGAACTGGGAGTTGAGGTTTAAAATAAGATCCTCACTAAACCCAACCCCACTCCTTGCATTTCAGGCCCCAGGACAGAACCACACCAAGCACCAGGGAGGGCCTGCAGGTGGAAGAAGGGCAGGATTTTGGAAGGGGATGGGGCTGAAGGGGCAGGAGGGAGCTGACCTTGGCCACGGTCTGCTCGGCGATGGTGCTGGGCCGGCGCTGCCGCGCGTCCACGCGCTGCTCCACGGGGAAACTGCTCCTGTGAGACTTCAGCCTCTCCACCAGCAGGTAATAGATGGCAGCAAAGTGGTTGTAGCTCTTGTTCTGCAGGGACTGCAAAGAGAGAAGGGCAGGAAGTGTGGGAGCAGCCACATGGGTGCTGTTTTCTGTGTTCTGCCAGGAAAAAATGGGATTTGGGGCTGGTTTGGGAGGTAGCGGGGAAGGCAAACTCTGCTCTGGGTGTTTGAGAAGGGCTCAAAGCAGAGTGGCAGGGACAGAAAAACATCAATCCCATTTGTGGTGAGCTCCCAGAGAGATGGGACACTCAGAGATTCTGTTCTGAGCCTGCACTGAGCTCCCACCCGAGAGGAAATGATCTTTTAATTCCACAGGGAATCCTGGCATTTGTGGCCAGGATGGGGCAGACTCTGCTTTCCTGCTCCTTCCTCATTCTCTTTTACCACCCTCTTAAAAGCTCAAAATTTTACTTTGATTCTCAATTGCCACCCTCTTAAAACCTCAAAACGAATTTGCTTTCTAATTCCCCCTGGTCTCTCTCCAGCTGCCAAGTTAATGATTTATCCAACCCCACTCTGGAGTGTGCTTGACCCCATTTCAGTGTGTTTTACCTCAATTTCAGTGTGTTTTACCTCAATTTCAGTGTGTTTTACCTCAGTTTCAGTGGTTTACCCCCATTTCAATGTGTTTAACCCCCATTTCAGTGTATTTCACCCCCATCTGAGTGTTTTACCCCAATCTGAGAGTGTTTTACCTCCATTTCAATGTGTTTTACCTCAACTTCACTGTTTTACTTCCATCTGAGTGTGTTTTACCCCCATTTGAGGTGTTTTACCCCCATTTCAGTGTGTTTTACCTCCATTTCAGTGTTTCACCCCCATTTCAGTGTGTTTCACCCCAATCTAAGTGTGTTTTACCCCAATTTCAGTGTATTTCACCCCCATTTCAGTGAGTTTTACCCCCATTTCAGTGTATTTCACCCCCATTTCAGTGTGTTTTACCCCAATCTGAGAGTGTTTCATCCCCATTTCAGTGTGTTTTACCCCCACCTGAGCTTTACCTCCACAGTTTTCTGCTGGTCTATGCCCAGGCTGTGCATCAGCCTGAGGACCTGCTCGTTGTACTCCCCCAGGGAGGGCTCATTCTCCTCCCCTGGAGGGTAAAGAATTGGCCTCTGGGCAGGGACTTCCACCAGCATCCACTTGTGCTCCTTGATCTGAGCAATGCTCAAACGTTTGGAGGGGTCCAGCACCAACATTCTCCTGATCAGGTGCTCACACTCTGTCAGTCAGGGGAAAAAAAATAAGAATTATAAACTTTTCAGTGATCTGCCAGCCCAGAGCTGCATCACTGTTGCTAAAATTCCCACAAAACAAGACAAAAAAATCACATTAAAGCAGAGAAAAGCCCAAATTCTGCATGGCTAATACTGCCATTCCTCCTGTCCCATTCCTGATTCTCCCAGAATTTATTCAAACCCCACCAAGTGAGTCAAACCATGCCAGTTTTACCTTCTGACATGAAATAAGGGATCCTGAACCTTCCCTCCAGCACTCTCTGCCTCAGGATGGGCAGGGTGGGTCCATCAAAGGGCAGAGCTCCACACACCAGCACATACAGCACCACCCCCATGCTCTGTGGGGACAAAAAAAAAAGGGAATTTTCAGCTCAGCTCCAAGCTGCCAGCAGGGTGTCTCAGCCCTGCCACAGAAAGAATTCTTTTCTGCAGAAAAAAAGGGAATTTAGATGAAAAGGAGGGAGGTGCACACTGAGGGGTACCTGTGAACCCCAACTTCAGCTGAGAATTCGGGATATTTTTATTAATCTCAGCCTTGCCCAAACAAAAGCAACCCTCAAACAGCAGCCACTCAGAGTGAAAAGCTGTAATATTTTACATTTACAGCCTGCACAAAGCCTGTGGGCAGGAGTTTCTATGAACAGTCAGTTCAGGGGATTATTTCATGTGAGCAAAAGGGGAAATTATGGGCAAGAGCTCTGCTCCAACTGCTTATTCCTGGAAGGATGCAGGGAAGAATTGGCAGTGCCAGTGGGAATGTTCTTGCCAAAAAAACAACAGTGCCACAGTCCACGGGAGAGCCACACCAGCCTGGCACAGCACTGGGTGTCTCAAGGGGGAAAAAGCAGGTGTTGACCTCAAAACTCTGTAAAAACACAGAGATTTTACAATTAAACAGAGATTTTTAGAAGGAAACCCTGCCAATAAATTGAACTGGGGATCACCTTCACAGAATCTTTAACTCAGAAGTGAAGATGGTTTTATTTGAAATACCAACACCTTTTCTATGGGCAAAGAGATCCTGTTAATGATTTATATACGATTTATATATATAAAACTTTTATATTTGAGGAATATAAAAGTTTTATATATGATTTATAAATATAAACCTTTTATGTTTAAGGAGTATGAAAGTTCAGGGATTCCCTTCTGACGTGCAGAGTGTCACCTGGCTGACGTCTGCTCTGTGTTTACCAATTCCCCACGGGCCAGGAAGGCTGGAGCCTTTTTTAAAACCAGCATTTATCAGCTGCTTATGTACACAGAGAACCAGCACACGGCCAGATAAATGTAGGTAAAAGCACATTTTTTATTGATTTTCAGGAAAAACCTCGCCAAGGTTTTATTTGTGAGGGCGATTTGGATTAATTGGAATTAACTCAGCAGCCCTGAGGTGCCCTGGCCAAAAAAATCAGGGCCAGGGTGATGCTGTGTGCAGTGTCCTCCCTGCAAACCTGAGGCTGCCAAATAAAAAAAAAATTAAAATAAAATCAGAAATTTAAAATAAAAATTTAAATTTAAAAAATTAAAAAAAAAAAATTAAAACCCTCCAAAAAACCTCAAAATCAGTAGGGAAAATCAGGCTCTGGAATTTCTCTGCAGCTCTTTTTAGTCCCTTTCCCACTGCAGGAATCAGAGCAGGGATTGTGCTCTATATCCCAATTATTCCAACTGGAATAATCCACATGGAGACACCAACTCCAAGGCAGGCAGCAGCTCCTGGAGGATTTTTTGGGGGCACAAACAAACTCATTTCCAGCCCCAAGATCAGAGCTATAGCTTAAAAAAAAATCAAATATTTCAGATTTGCAGGTTAAGAAAAAAAAATCACAGATTCCAGATCTGCAGATTCAGAAAAATCAATTATTCCAGATCTGCAGCTTAAAAGAAAAGCAAATATTACAGATCTGCAGCTTAAAAAAAAAAATACTCCAGACCTGCAGGTTAAGAAGAATCAAATATTCCAGATCTGCAGCTTCAAAAAAATCAATTATTCCAGGTCTGCAGCTTAGAAGAAAAGTAAATATTCCAGATCTGCAGCTTAAAAAAATTCAAATATTCCAGATCTGCAGCTTAAAAAAACCCCCTAATATTCCATATCTGCAGCTTAAGAACAATCAAAAATTCCAGATCTGTAGGTTTAGAAAAATCAAATACTCCAGATCTGCACCTTCAGAAAAATCAAATATTTCAGACCTGCAGGTTAAGAAAAATCGAACATTCCAGATCTGCAGCTTAAGAAAAATCAAACATTCCAGATCTGCAGGTTAAAAAAAATATATAAAATACTCCAGATCTGCTGCTTCTGAATAATCAAATATTTCAGACCTGCAGGTTAAGAAAAATCGAACATTCCAGATCTGCAGCTTAAGAAAAATCGAACATTCCAGATCTGCAGGTTAAAAAAAAAAATATAAAATACTCCAGATCTGCTGCTTCTGAATAATCAAATGTTTCAGACCTGCAGGTTAAGAAAAATCAAACATTCCAGACCTGCAGCTTCAGAAAAATCAAACATTCCAGACCTGCAGCTTCAGAAAAATCAAACATTCCAGATCTGCACCTTCAGAAAAATCAAACATTCCAGATCTGCAGCTTTAGAAAAACCAAGTATTTCATATCTGCACCTGAAGAACAATCAAGTATTCATTCCAGCCTCCCAGAAGCTGAGTGGAGTGCAGGTAAAATAAAGGACAATAAAGGTACCCAAATGTCCAGCTGGGGTCCCTCGTACTGCTGCCCTTCAAAGACCTCTGGGGCTGCGTAGGGGGGGCTCCCACACCACGTTGTCAGAGGCTCCCCACTCTTATAGAAATTCCCAAAGCCAAAATCTGTGGGGAAAAAACAAAGGGAAAAGTCACTCCAAGCCTGCTCTGCACCACAAGGAATAATTCCAGGCATGATCCCATCCCAAATCCTTCTGTGGGGACTCCCACTGGAAATACTGTAACCTTGGTTCTGTGCCTGAGGTGTCTTGGTTTGCTGAAATTCCTTTTTCAGGGAATTTTCTGTGAACAGGAGAAATGTTTTTGTAACTGTAACTTTGTTTTCATTCCTTTTCCCTAGGAGGGATTTCTTCTTGATGTCCCTCTGCTCTGACCAATGTGAGTGAAGAGGTTTTGCCTTTGTGTCAC
>JBBMKD010000085.1:5724618-5734798 GCA_037834095.1 Argya squamiceps | reverse complement strand
TTTTCTTCCCTTTTCTCCCCTTTCCCCCTTTTTTCACCTTTTCCCCCTTTCCTCTTTTCCCCTTTTTCTCCCTTTCCTCTTTCCCCCTTTTCCCTTTTCTCCCCTTTTCCCTTTCACCCCCTTCTCCCTTTTTCCCCCTTTTTCCCCATCACAGCCAGACTGCTGTAGTGTATTTTTTTCAATCATTATTCCCTTTTGAGAAGACTTTTCTCCACACAGAATTGGCTTGGCAACGGTGACAATGCTTTGGGAGACACGGAGCCGTCCCTCCCCTCCACACAAGCATTCTGCCACTCCGTGTAGGTGTCGTTAAAATCTTGATTCCTCCCCTCACTTTATCTCGGATTTGTCAGGTTTTCAACATCCTCGTAAGTGCTGCAGATAAACATCAGGGTTTTTTTATCTCTGAACTGCAGCTCTCACTCGGGTGCCACCCTCATAAATCTTCCTATCAGATTCACAAGTACAAGAACATTTATTTGTAAGCACACGGCTGAAGAAAGCGTGACCTGCTTGGGAGCACAAGGATTTCAAACCCTAAATAAAAAAGTGGAATTCTTTGCCTGTCCAGGCCGGGATTTAAAGCCACCTCTTTGAAGAAATCAACAAAATGAAACATGAAAAAAATCCGAGCAGCAAAAAGAACAGAGCTGATGTAAGAGCAGCCTCAGGTTTATGTCATTATTATCTCGAGGTGATTAATTTCATGACACACACTGGTTTTATTTCTGGGAACACACGCTGGTTTTATTTCTGGGCACCCAAAGGAGCTCAGGGAGCAAGGACATGCCCCTGTGAGCAGGAGAAGTGCAGAACTGGCAGTGTTTAACCGGGTGGAAGAGCAGCTCTTGGCTGCCTGGGATGGTCTTGTGACAGCACAGACGATTGAGCTTTATTAGGCAAATTCATGAATGAGAGGGCTGTGAATTGCTACCAGAGGGAGCAGCCAAGGAGGCTCAGGCACAGGACTGGGAATTCCTCCCCAGTCCCCCGTGTCTGTCTGATACACCTGGAAAATGATTTCCCCCTTCTGCCACTCCTAAATCTTCAATTTCCCCCCCTTTTTATGACCAGTGAAACAGCAGAATCCTGAATTTCAGCCTGCACTGACAACACAAAGCACTGCCAGACACCTCCTGACTGGCACTGGGGCTTTTTCATGTCATGCAGGAATTAAAACCAGTGCTCTGGATGTCAGCAACTGGCTCTCAGCTTTAAAAAAATCCAATTCTTGTTCTGCTGTTGGACAAAATAATTCCCTGGGTGGGGGAGATCAGTTGTTTGTTAGGGTGCACAACTTCTTGTGGTCACCCCCTTTTTGTTCCCATTATTTTCCCACACAAATGGCCAGGAAACAATTTGTAAGCACTCCAGCATGGACAGCATCCATGAAAACCCTTTTAAAGAAAAAAAAAAAAATCAGGATTTAGTCAGGATCCTGGATGCCTGGTCCATGGGGCTTCCTCAATTTTTAATTACTGCACTGTCAGTTGAGTTGTCCCACTTTTTGGAGTGGCCAGGATCCAGTTAAGCACAAAATAATCACGAGTCTCTCCTTCTCCTCCTTCCACCTTGTTCCTCTTTTGCCATTGCTGATGTGCCACAGCCATTCTGGATGAAAAGTGGTGGCTTTAAACCCAAAAAACGGGTTAAAAAATGGGTTTCAGAGGAAACATCCCTGATGTTCGAGGGAAGCCAGCCCTCCAAAAAACAAAACAAACATATGCCAGCCACAGAATTCTAAAAAGGCCTGAAATTGGGCTCATTACCAGAGGACTGAGATTATATAATGGAATGATCTCCTTAACATTTCCCTGAATCTGCACGTTAAAAAAAACAAAACACGACAAAAAAAAAACCCCAAAAAATAAAGGCCATCATTTGCAGCATTGTGCTCAGTTGAATAAACTCTGTGTTTGTGCAATCTGCAAATATTGGCTCTCCACAGTCGTGGTATTTGGTTTCTCAATCTCATTACCCCCTTTAGAATAATCTTGAATTTCCAAGGTATAATTTTTTTTTTCTTTCTTTTTTCTGAGCGCACATCACGGCAAAGGAATCTGTTAAAAATGGAAACAAGACTGAGATTTCAGCCCCATTTGCAATCTGAGAAACGGGAGCTCCCTTTGCCAGAGCTGCTGCAACTTCTGCTGAGCATCCAGAGCCTCTCATTTTGTACCTCCAGAACCCTGGGAGACGGAGCTCCAGAGCTATAATTAATCCATCCTCCCTAAAACCACCAGCACAACTCAATCTGCAGGGAGCCACAGGGAGCTTTTGTCAGAGGAGAAATGTGAGCCCGGGAGATAATGGGCACGGAGGTGCTGATAAAGGCAAGGTATGAGCTGTGGCAGCCACAAAACCTGACCCACTTCAGGGGCCGAGGGCTGAGCAGCCTCTCCTGACGTCAATGCACATTTCCCTGGCCAGCAGCAGCTCCAGCCTCCTTCAAAATAACAGTCTCTGCCTACCTGGGCTGCTGCAAACATCAGCCTTCCCTGCAGGTTGGGGGCTGGAAGGAGATCCCTGTTTCCCAGCTGGATTTGGGTTTTTTTGCTGCAAGGCAAAGGTTGTGCTCGGTGAGAGCACAGGGAGCTGAAATGGCCCCAAGTGATGCCCCCAAAAAGCAGCAAATCCCAAAGGAGATGTGATCCCACACCAATCCAGCTGCTCAGCTTTGGGGAGAACCCAAAATTTAGTTAACTCAGCTGCTTAACTAGTAAGGCAGGGCTGCCTTGCTAGTGCTAAGCAGAAATTCCATCTTAAACCTGGCATGGATTCCTCACCTTCCCCCTTCTCAATGGACATTTTATCTCATTCATACCTTCAGTTTTGCTACTTAGACTAAAATTTGAGGGCTTTGCCCCCAACCACCTCATATCTTCTAGAAAATAAACTTATCAGAGCTCTTAAGTTCTTTACTTCAAGTTCTCAAGTTCTTTACTCATCCTGTTTGTTGTCCAGTTAGTGAGAGAGGAGGGATCCTTTGAATTCTGCCTGTCCCCATCCTTTCAGAGCAATATCAACACAAAATTATTAGAGTTCAGTCCAGCCTCAGGGATCAAAGGTGGCAATCTTATGAACCCACAGGTTTTGGAACATTTTTGAATGTTCATTCTCCTTGTGGCTGGAATACAGAGATAACTCTATGCATGTTTCAGCACTTGACTAAAAACTGTTGTATCCTGGAAGAGTAAAATGCTTCAACAGAAGTCTTGGAAGCAGCAGAATGAACCAAGAGGCCCACTGGAAGTGAAGAACTTTATCAAAATAATCATCAGTTCTTGTGGGTTTTTTTCAATTCCTACATTAACTGGAAGCAGAGGAAAACCCCAGTTATCAGAGCTGGGATCCTGGCTGCCCTCTGTCCTTCCTGATAAATGAGCCATGAACAAGATGAACAACTGGAAGAGGCCGTTCCCAGGGCTCTGCACAGCCCCAGATAACTCCAAAAATCCCAGATAAACACCACGGAGCTGGTCATCCATCTCCTTTAGAGTGAAAAACCCAACAACTGACTGGGCACAAAGTTTCCAACAGCCTGAACTTCCCTCCAGCAGCCAAGGCTGAGCTCCTGTCAAGCTGACACAACCTGAGATCCACGGAAGAACCACTTAATAATTTGGGCTCATTTGCATCATCCAGCCCACCTGTAATTAACTTTCTGCACTGGGGAAGTGGAGCAGGGGAGCAGCTGAGGCAGGGCAGGGCTGATGGAATCTCCTCACTCCCATTTTCAGAGCTTTTATTGGAGTCCCTGCAGAGAAATTCCCGGGGACAGAACAGCTCATGGCCCTCCTGAGATGAGAGAGGGGTTTTTGAGCTTCTCCCAGGGGATTTGCACCCCTGCAGGGCTCAGGACATGCAGGGCAGGAAAAGCTCTGGATGCAGGAGCTGAGAGCCCTGAGGAGCTCTGAAAAACTCTGAACATCATGAGCTGCACAGGGATGTGGAGAGAGACCAGAGGGCAAAAACGTGGCAGGGAAGAAATCACGGATAACCAAGAGCACAGAAATTCCCTTTTTTTCAGCTCCTCAGAGCCAGGGGGTAGCTTGTTGCTCTGATTTTTCAGTTTTTTGATGTTTTACCTTTCTACTGGAGCTTTCTCAGGTATTGTAAAATAAACCACGACTGATGTTTGGTAAATGATACATTCCTTTCCAGAGGGAAAGACAAATTGATAGACTTCTAGGTTTGACCAGTGGGGTCAGAGAGGTGTTAACCTCATCCCCCAGGCCCTGATCAAATTCCACAGACTATATAAGTCGAGATTCCAAAATAAACTTCTTTTTTCTTTCTCATTTCACAGCCTGATGGGTGAGTGTGGCTCTTTTGTGTGCTCTGGTAAGAGTGGCTGGCAGCCCTCAGGCTGTATTTAGGATTTAGTGACTATAAACTGCCCTGGTGAATGAATTCTCTCTCAGCCATCATTCCCCAGGTGCTCTGACTGCCAGGAGCTGCTGGGGGTGAATTCGAGTATGAAATCAGAAATGGGAAAAGGAAAAAAAACACCCCACAGATGGCATTGCTGAGGAAGCCACCAGGGGAAGGCTCCAAAGGCACCACAGCCCTTCCACCACTGCAGAAATGCCAGGAGGGAAGTGAAAAGGGAAAATAATCCAGGAATGATCAGGAGTGTTTTATCATTTCACTTTTCTCAGGCTGAGAAAGGGAAATTCCTTCTCCTGGCTTCACTCCTTCCAGCACTCCCCTTCCCCTCCTGCTCCCCTGTTGTTGAAGACTGAGGTTCAACACTTCCCAAACCCAAATATTCTCTATTTTCCCCATTTCCAGCCTCTCTGGGCTAAAGTCAGCATGGAAGGATCCGTGGAATTGTAATGAAAATCTTTCTATTGCTAGCAACATCTGCTGTGTCTAAATTTATAATTAAAGTGAAATCATGCATGCAAAAAGGAAAAGAAAAAAAAAATCAATAAGCTTCCATTTTGAGTCGTCTTTGTTTTTTTTTTAAACGTTGAAAGAAGTTATTTGATTAACTCTGTTTTAACCTGAACATCTGGCAGCTTTAAAGACACCCCACAAAAAAAATCTATAACTCTAATTTTTTTTTTTCTTTCTTTCTGGAAGTTACTATTGGAAATTTGGATGGACTTTGACACCCAACTGTGGGAAAAATATTCAAGTGGGAAAAATATTCGAGTGGGAAAACCACAAAGAAATCTTGGGCAACATGAACCAATCATTGGAGGGGTGACTTAAAAGACATAAATAAATAAATTAAAAACACATAAATAAATAAATAAAAATACATATAAAACTAACTAACTAACTAAATTTTTTAAAATTACATATCACTAAATAAAAATACATATAAATAAATAGATATATATAAAAATAAATAAAAATGCATATAAATAAATAAAAATACATATAAATAGCTATGTATAAAGAGAAATAAAAATACATATAAATAAATAGATATATAAAAAATAAATAAAAATGCATATAAATAAATAAAAATACATATAAATAGATATATAAATAAATAAAAATACATATAAATGAATAAAAATACATATAAATAAATAGATATAAAAATAAATAAAAATACATATAAATAAATAAAAATACATATAATATATATAAAATAAATAAAATTACATATAAATAAATAAAAAACCACACATAAACAAATAAAATTACATCTAAATAAATAATACATATAAATAAGTTTAAAATACATAAAAAAAAATAAATAAAAAATACATATAAATAAATAAAAATACATATAAATAAATTAAAAATACATAAAAATAAGGTGTTGCTGCACGGATTACCTGCAATTTTGATGTTCATGTTGTTGTCCAGCAGGAGGTTCTCAGCCTTGAGGTCCCTGTGCACGATTTTCCTGCCGTGGCAATACTCCACTGCCGACAGGATCTGCCAGAACTTGCGCCGAGCCTCGGCCTCGCTCAGGCGCCCGTGGCTGGCCAGGTAATCTGGGCCAGAAAAACAAAATAAATCAGAATTCATCTGCTTTAAATCATGCAAAAACATTGGCATTCAATGGTTTTCTCCCCAAAAAATCTAGCACAAGGAGGATCAAATTGGTTTCCAGCTTCTGAATGTCCCAGCCAACCTTCCGAAAAAATAAAGGAATTTTTTCTCTGGTCCTTCATTTATAGCTACCTGCTCAGTATTCCCACATATTTTCATAACTCATGAAATAAAAGCAGCAGAATTCCAACAAATCAGGTTTAAACCAGGCTGGACAGCAAGTAACAACATTGATATTTAATGGGTTTTCCCCCAAAAAATTAACACAAGGGAAATCAGACTGGTTTGTAGCCTCTTAATGTCCCAGCCAACCCTCCAAAAAATGGGGAAAAAATAAGGAAATTTTTCTCTGGTTCTTCATTTATAGCTACCTGCTCAGTATTTCTCACATATTTTCATAACAGAACTCATGAGAAGTAAAAGCAGCAGAATTCCAACAGATCAGGTTTAAATCAGGCTGGACAGCAAGTAACAACATTGGCATTTAATGGTTTTTCCATAAAAATTTAGCACAAGGAGAATCAGACTGGTTTCCAGCCTCTTAATGTCCCAACCCTTTGAAAAAATGGGAAAAATAAGGGAATTTTTCTCTGCTCCTTCTTTTATGGCCACCTGACTAATACCTTCACCTGGCAACTCAAATCATCACTAATCAAGTAATTCAGGTTTAAATGGATTGGGCAGCCAGCAACAACACTGAAATTTAATTTCTCCCAAATAATTAGCACAAGGGAACTCAAACCAGTGTCCAGCTTGTTGTTCTCCCACTCAAACATCCGAAAAAAATGGAAAAAAAAGAGGAAACTCTTCTCTGCTCCTTCTCCTCCAGCTACCTGGTCAATATTTTCACAATATTTTCACCACACAACTCATGGGGAATGCTTGGAATAATTTGCTTCACCATCCTGGATAGTTCAAGCTTTAATTCCTTTAAGCTTCTCCCTCTGAAGCCTCAGCAGTGGATAAAAAGCTCTTTTATTTTTTAATTTCTGGAAATAAAACAAGTACCCCAAAGGTGCCCATCCTGACCTCCCTCTGGTCTTCACTGCGTCACGGGCAGAGAGAATATTTTGTTTTCCATATTTGATCACATTGTAAAAAACCAATGTCAGCCCTGAAACCAAAAACTTGATTTATCCTCAAAGGAACAAAACCAAGGGGAGCAGCAGCTCTGTGACAGGAGCAGCTCCCACAGCCAATTCCTGATTTAAGGGACACCAAAATCACAGAATCAACTGCTTGGGGTGGGCCCAGAACTGCCCCAAACATCCCACAAAAAATGGAGTTAATGGCCAAGGAGCAGCAAATGCACAGAGATTTTATAGCCAGTGATTAATCTGATCTTCTAAAATCAGTTGTGTGACAACAGAGAGCCCAGCAGCAGCATCCTGCCCAACGCAGCTCCAAACTTGGCTTTGGTAGACTCTGTTTGAGGGGATTTTTGATTAAAATATCATTTAGGGGCTTTAGTAGCCTGTGTTTTAGGGGATTTTTAATTCAAATATCACTTAGAGGGCTTTGTTAGTCTGTGTTTTATGGGACTTTTAATTAAAATACCATTTAGGGGGCTTTGTCAGCCCATGTTTTAGGGGATTTTTAATTCAAATATCATCTAGAGGGCCTTGCTAACCTGCGTTTTAGGTGATTTTTAATTCAAATATCATTTAGAGGGCTTGTTAACCTCTGTTTTAGGGGATATTTAATTAAATACCATTTAGGGGGCTTTCTTAACCTGTGTTTTAGGTGATTTTGAATTCAAATATCATTTAGGGGCATTCTTAACCTGTGTTTTAGGGGATATTTAATTAAATATCATTTAGGGGGCTTTGTTAGCCCATGTTTTAGGGGACTTTTAATTCAAACGTCATTTAGGGACATTCTTAACCTGTGTTTTAGGGGATATTTAATTAAATACCATTTAGGGGGCTTTGTTAGCCCATGTTTTAGAGGACTTTTAATTCAAATATCATTTAGGGGCTTTGTTAGCCCATGTTTTAGGGGACCTTTAATTCAAATATCACTTAGGGGTTTTGTTAACCTGTGTTTTAGGTGATTTTGAATTCAAATATCATCTAGAGGGCCTTGCTAACCTGTGTTTTAGGGGATTTTTAATTCAAATATCATTTAGGGGCTTTGTAACTTTGGCAACATTTTAATTTAAACTTTTCTCCGTGGCCAGAGCTGATCCCTGGGAGCTCCACAACCTCCCCTCAGAGCTCCCACCCCAGCTCACACAAACCCTCAGCTGGTTTCACTCGGCAAAGCACAAGAACAAACAAAAGCCTGGCAGCGAGGGGAGATCATAATATTTGCAAGCTAAATATCAGCCAGGCACGGAGTGACTGACAAATCATATGATATCAAGGTGAAGTCAGATATCAAAGGCACCAAGTAAATCACCCCTGAGCCCCAGCCAGCTCCCTGAGCTGTTAATCCATCATTGGTTAGCAATGCAGCAAACAAAGTTAATTGAGCCAAGCTGGAGTTTGGCTTTTATGGCTCTTTGGCCTGTCAGGATTTTGTATTTAAAAGATTCCAAATCTTGCCCAGAACAGGTTATTTATTGTGGGATCACCCCCTCTGTCCCTGCTGGAGCACCAGGGGTTGTGCATTAACCAGAGTGCAAACAGGAATTGGGGTGGGGGCACCGTGCCAGCCCCTGGGCACAGCAACCAACTCTCCAGGGCAGCTGGAATTGGCTGAGGACACCCAGGATCTGCTGGAATATCTCACCAGGGCTCTGCAGCAAAGACCAACAGCTGGGTTTTACTGCAGGTCCAGCCCTGAGCATCCTGCAAAGCCAACTCTGCCAGTAAAGTTTAAAAATTTTTTTAAGTTAAATTTTTAAATTAATTTAAAGTTTTAAGTTTCAATTTTTAAGTTTAATTTTTTTAAAAAATTATAAATTTTTATACATTTATCTCAGCCTGGTGTCACCCTCTGGGCTACACCATCCTACAGCAGGGTTTGAGTTTTTTTCTTGGTTTTTTGGGGTTTTTTTGGGGTTTTTTTGGGGGTTTTTTGTTGGTTTGGGGTTTTTTTTGTTGTTGTTGTTTTTATTGGTTTTTTGGTTTGTTTTGGTTTTTTTTTCATTTTATTATAATAAAATAGAAGCCTGTAGTGAGTTGAGATTCACTTCAGCCAAAGGGAGCAGGATTTTTGTCCCAGGACAAAGCCAAGGCTCCCCCCCAGCAGAAGGACAAGAGGCAGTGGAAACCAACTGAAACAGAGGAAAAGGGATTTAAAACTAAAAGGTTTTTAACTCTGCAGGTGCACAGAAATATTAAATCTCTAAGAACAGACCCAAAAGATCCTTATTTACACAGAGAGCAGGAAAAAAAGCTGAACATGGAAATATTCTCCTGCTTACCGAAAATCTCCCCGTTTTTGGCAAACTCTGTCACGAGGTACAGCATGCTTTTGGTCTCCATCACCTGTGGATGCAGAAATCACACGTGGGAAGAGCAAAAATAAAAGCCAACAAACACCCAAAAGGATCCTTATTTTAATGGTTCTCTCCTAAAGCTGTGGAAGCTCTGCCTCGCACACGGAGTTGTCACAAACTTCCAAATAAAATAATCAAGAGCTTCAGTGAGAGTGAAAAATCCTCCACTTCAGAAAGTCAGGTCAGACTTGAGGATTTCAACAATTTCAAAGTATTTTGGGTTTATTTCAATAACCTCAGAGAAACAAACATGGGCTGCACCTGACCGTGGGCAAGACCTCTTGTGAATTTCACTTTGCATTTTATTTATTAATGGGCCTCAAAGTCCCCAGAAACTGCTCACAAATCAGAGCAATCAGTGAGACAATTTAAACAGGTTTATTTTCAAAATAAACCCATTTATCAAATGCATTTTTTAACCAGTGACTGAAGGAGTGAGCAGGACACAACCATCACCTTCCCTTGAACTGATCTTACTGATTTTCAGACTTGATTTAAATATTCTCAGCCTCTCCTCTGGCACTTTTGTGTGCTGACTTTCATTCAGAAAGGAACTGAGGGGAGATATCATCGAGGCAGGGGCAAATTTAACTCCTTAAGCCCCACCTCTACCTGGTACATCCATATTTTAAAGACCAAGGGCCCAGTTTCTTTTGCATGAAATTAATTTAAAGCTGAACTGGTCTTAACTGGGATCTTCATCTTTATTTAGAAGAA
>JBBMKD010000085.1:5689758-5701186 GCA_037834095.1 Argya squamiceps | reverse complement strand
AGCGCTCTGCTCCGGGCGTTCCTGTTCCCGGGATCGCGCTCCAAACCCTTCATCCCTCTGCCCGTGTCCCCTCTCCGATCCCCTTTTATATCCCCATCCCACCCCCCCGCCCACCAGGAGCCACCCACGGGCGGATCCAGCCCCGGATTTATTTATTTATTTATTTATTTTTCTTTTTTCTTTTTTCTTTTTTTTTTTGAAAGGTTCTTCCTTCTCTTCCCCACATCTGGATTTGCCTGTGAAGAAGCGGGATGTGCTTTATTATTTCCTGCTTGTCAAGCCAACCACTGATTTATTTTATCCATGCCAACCCCAGTTTTCTAACTCTAACATTCTGATTTGGAGGACATCGCCGCGATCATCACCAAACCCAACTTTAGGTGAAAAAAATCCCGGGATTTGCCCCAAAATCTCGGTGTTTTTAGCGCACGGTGCTGAAATCCCCGCGGGAAGCGCCTGGGAAGGGAAATTGAGCCCGGGAATTCTGTCTGGCACAGGGATAAAGCCGAGCCCTTTCCTGGTGCCTCGCACCTGTTTCCTGGAGCTCGGGATCCCCATCCAGCTCCAGGAGATTCTCCCCGGTCCCAGAACAGCAAAGTGAATTTGTCCAGGCAGAAAATAAACTTTAAAACAGGAGATCGACGGTTTTATAGAGGATTTAAAACCTTGAGCCACTCTTGGGAGGTCAAGTGGAGAGAAGCTGTTTGTGAAATTGATATTTTAAAGGGAGGGAAATCCTCTGCAATGCCACGGAAACAGCCCCGGCTGCAGGTCAGCAGAAGTCAGGAATTCCAGAGGGAAGTGTTGGAAATCTGCTGGGTCTGAGTGTGTGTCATGTCTGTGAAACAGGAACAGGCTCTGATGTTTCCGGGCTTTTTCAGAAAAATAAAAATATTTCTACGACCACGCTGTTCCCTGGCTGGCTGAATCCCAGCCAGAATTAAAGCAGAATTAAAAACTTCTGAAAAATGGTGAAGCTTCCATTTCCTTCCCTTGACCACCATTGAGAAATAAATGGGAAGTAGATAGAAAATAGAGGAGAAAAGTGTAGAAAAATAGCAGCAGCCTTTTAATTTTTAAATCTTGTAATAATATGTATTAGTACAGGACAAAACTGAGTAGTTTTTAGTAGTAATAATAATAATAATAAAAACAATAACAGCAGCAACAGCAATAACAATAAAAATAATAATGATATTTTTTCCCTAAACAGAATCTGAGTTTTTAGACCAAGGGAAATAAAAAGCAGAATTTGGGCCAAGCAGAAAGACTTGGTTCAGCATTTTAATAAAATTTGAGGAGAGGAAGTGCTTAATAGGAACCAACTTAAAAGCTTAAATAAAGAGGAAGGAAAAAAGGAGGCTTTTATGTCCAAAATGAAGACGTCATTCCTGAAAGTACCATTTGAAATCTTGTTTTCCAGGTTATTTCTCCAATCTCTGCACTTATCAGCTCTAATATTTCAGTGCTACTCTGCAACTGAGGAATTAAATTGTATTAATTGAGATATGTGGTTCTTAAAATTTCAACTCATTTATCTCTGTTTTGTGTCCTGGGAATTACAGCAGAAGGAAAGAAAAGCCTTAATAGAATCCAGACCTCTTACTCCTGGATTTTATTCTCCTGACAAACATCCGGCCAGGCCAGGCCAAACCTTTATAAATCAGTAAATCTCCAGTTCACTGCTGATAATAATCAAAATCCCCAAATGGAAATCTTCCTTTATTGCTCAAATCCAGTTTCTGAGAGCTTTTTAGGGAACACTGAGGCTGGTTTGATAACTTGGTTATGAACTGAGTTATAAAAACTTGGAGACAGCAATGGAAAAAATAAAAAAATTAAAAATAACAATGGCCTTTCCTATTAAAGTGAGAAATTTAGATTCAGTGCCTCCTTTCTTGTGGTTTTGAGATAGAAAATTGTCCTTAAGAGCCTCTTTTAGCCTGCCTAAATTCATTTTCCTCCTGTGCCTGGCCTGTGATTTCAGAGTTCTGCAGCCTGCAGGATCCTCTTTGCTTAAGGAATTTGCTGGATAAACCCACATTTTCTTCCCAGATTTACACAATTTCCAGGGTTTGCTCCTTTGGATTTGATCATGTCTGAATCAAATCTGAAATCTGGATTTGAACACTATGCTGACAATAACCTGAACATTATTCTTATTCTATCCACTGCATAAATTGGATTTTTTTTACACTTATTGGGATGCTTTTAGGATGTTCTATATTTGTGTAAAGCCATTTACTCCTTGAAATGAATCTTTATGGCTGCCTGCTGCCCAAAGCTGCAAATCCTGGCTTTCATCTCTGCTTGGAAAACCCCTCCAAACCCATTAAGCCCAATCTGAATTTAAAAAAAAAAAAAAAAATTAAAAATAAATAAAAAGAATGGGAGCTCAGAATGCTGCCAGAATTCAGAGCAGACTAATGGATGGGATCCATTTGGGATTATTGATTCCTTTTGGGATTATTGATGGGCAGAGGGGCATTGCTGACTTGCAGGAAAGGCTTGCAGAGCTCAGCACCTCCTGCAGGTTTCCCTGCCAGGCCTGGCTCCCAAACCTGGCTTCCCACTGAAAATGGGGAGTGCTCCACTAAAATTAGAAAAAAAAAAAAGATAATTGCAGAGTCAGGCAGAAAAATGCAATTTCTGTGTTAGATGGTTTGCCTGGGATTGCTTTATCTGTTGATGGTGGGACACACTAATTAACCAGGTCAGTAATTAGGGCTCCAGCAGAAGTTTCCATCTTCTTTCAGGCCATTTTCACTCCAGTCCGGCTTCTCCAAGGATGGGAAAGAGCTGCCACCACATGCCTTAATTTAATTTATTCAACAAGAATAAATGGAGGAAAATGTGAGAGAACAGAGGCCTCAGTAAGGTTGAGACAGCCCAGTCAAAACCTGCAAATTTGGAGAAGAAAAAACTCCAAAATTAATTTTATCCCCATATTTTTAGTGGAAATAAGTTGTAGATGAGTTGGGAATGAGGTGGATCAGCAGGAAAATCAGCTTGGTAGGAACCCAGCACTTGTTTTATTTCACTGTCCTGCCTATTGATGCTTCTGTCTTGTGTCCTGAGAATTCCTGTGGCTCTGATCCCTGCTCCCAAACTCCTGATCCTGGTGTTGCAGACCTTTTTACCTGGCTGTGTGGTTAGTGATTGTTGCTTTGGGCAATCAGCTAACTACACTGCCTGGCAACCAGGCTGATGGCAGAGCCTTTTCTTTCAAAAAGAAGCAAGTCCTGGCATTATTCCTTATTTTCTTCAATTAAAATTTAGTTGAGCTAAGTGGTCAGAGAAAAAAAAAACAAAACAATTTATACCTACAGAGAGTTTAATATTTAATCATTGCTCAAAACTCCCTTCCCTTACCTTGCTTAATAAAACATGGAAAACAAATGAGAATTATAGATATATAAGCAGATAAGCTGCTTATAGAATTATTGATATTGGCAGAGAAGCTGAAGGATGCAACCTAAAAAAAAATTCGTAGTCCAGTCTGTGTATATTAAAAATTAAATATACAGTAAATCAATTATTTAAATAACAGACAGGATTCCTGATCCAGGGAAATTCCTGAGGATTTTAGCACCAACTTCAAGAAATTCAGGATTTCACTTCATGTTACCAACAGGTACCACACGCTGCTGTGGGCAGGTAAAATCCTGGAAACAAGGCTGTGAATAAATCCCATTATTGATGATTTTGCAGGAGGAATAAGGAGGTTTCCAGGCCGAGGTTGGAGCAGGGAATTCTGTGCCCTGTTTTGATGGCAGTGAAGTTAGTGATTGTGGAGTTATGGATACAATCAGCTAACTACACTGCCTGCAAACCAAGGACTTCTCCTGGAGTCAAGGAATTCAAACCTGGAAGGAAAGAAAGAACTTCCAATAATTATATTCATCTTCTCCATCTCCTCAAGTGCCCTTAAAATAATAAGGAATGCTCTTAAAATAATAAGGCAATAATGAAAAATATTGGTCATATCACCCTTATTCTGCTAAATTCCAAATATTTAAATTTGTATTTCTAGTTGTATTTCTATTTCTATATGTATAATTGCAATTCTATTTCTATTCAAATCCATATCCATATTAATATTCATATTCATATTCACGCAGTTTTAATCTATTTCTATATAATATTTCTATCTATATTTAGTATTTACACCACATTTTAGGAATTCTTACTAATAAAAATTGCAGTGAACGCAGCACAAAGATCACTTCAAGAGCGTAAAGGCAAAGCAATTAAACACTAAAATAGAAATTATTATGCAGCACCACAATGGGAAGAGGAGAGAAGGAAATCCTTGGAGTCCTTGCTGTATCCAAAGGTGGGAGTGCAAATTCAGCTGCAAATTTGGGCCAAGACAAAACATTCCAGGGGAATATCATCATGCCTGGTTTGCAGCATCTCAGGTTCCTGCTCATCCCACCTGTCCCTGTGCCCTGCCTGGCTCCCTGCCCTGGATTTTGTGCCATTTCCATGGGGAGTTTTCCAGAATGAAGCACAGCAGGGATGGTGGAATTTCAGCATTTCCTTGGATTTCAGAAAGCTTTTTATTCTTTTTTTTTTCCCCCCTAAAAAAAATAGAGGAGCACAGATCGTGCTGTCAGTCAGGTGTCAGAATGCTCCAATTTTTACACTCGTTTGAGGCAGCTAAAAAAAATTACCAGATCTGTTCTGAGTGTGTGGCAGGAGTTCTCATCAATAATGTCTCGTGCCTGATAGATGTGCAGGCAATTAATAATGTGATAAAGCTGTTTTATATAGATTATCAAGCTGAAAGAGGAATGAGACACAATCTGTGAGCGTGCAAGGAGAAGTTTTAATCTGTGAACGTGCAAGGAGAAGTTTTTCTGCAAATAAAACAATTTTACTGTCAGCACCTTAAAGAATTCAGGACTTACCCTCAAGCAGCTTACCTTGGAATAATCCTGATGAGAGTTTGAATAAAAAGGATTTCATGGGAAGGGGGGAAAATGGGTGGATTGTTCCCTCTTCCTGTCCATGGAGCTTTTCCCTGGCAGAATTCCTTTGGGGATGCTTTTTCCGTCTTTTCCCTCTTTTCCATCTTTCCCATTTTTCCATCTTTTCCATCTTTTCCATATTTTCCATATTTTCCCTCTTTTCCATCTTTTCCATCTTTTCCCTCTTTTCCATCTTTCCCATTTTTCCATCTTTTCCATATTTTCCATATTTTCCCTCTTTTCCATCTTTTCCATCTTTTCCATCTTTTCCATCTTTCTCATCTTTCCCACCTTTTCCATGTTTCCCTTCTTTCCCCCTGGGGCTCCTGGCTCGGAGTGTCCGTGGGTCAGCCCATGGCTGGAGCTTTGTGTACTCGTTGTCACCATGGCCACCCTGCCAGGGGGACTTGGGGACAGCTCAGGTGGCCCCAGCCCCAGGAGCTTTGTGTTGCAAGGAGAGGTTTCCATGGGCAAAAAGTCAACATGGGGAACACGCCCTGAGTTTGGAATTTCCACCCTAACGGCCCCAGGGGAGGGTGGGGTGGCACTGGTGGCACTCGTGTCCCCTGGGGCTCCAGGCTGGTTTAATTCCCACCAGGAATGGCCCAAAGGCAGAGAAGGAGCTCAGGGGGATGAGTGTCCTGTGCTGTGCCAGCTCATCTTTCACCTCCTGCACCTCTGCCCTGGGTTTTGGTAATTTCTCTCTGCTTGCCCCCGATCTGCTCAACTCAGAAAATCGTGGCACGCAAACAGAGCAAGAAAATCCAGAAAATTTAGAATTATTTAAAGAGCAACAGCTCTTAGGCTCCATAAAATAAACCCAAGGTAGCTTTTCAGTCTTTGTTGTTTAATTTTAGAACATCCCAGATCAACACCACTGGGAGTTTTTTAGGTTTATTTTATTACTTAAACCAGGAAATCTTAAACTGAATTCTAGCAATATGGAGTACTCAAAGCCTTGACATTTTTGTGGTGGTGATCAGAAACAGCTTCTGGTTCGCTCCAGCCCCAAAATAATTATTTTTACAGAGTCTGCATGGTCTTAAGTTTGGTTTAAGGTTTGGTTTAAGGTGTGTAAGTTTGTAACCTTCAGGTACGAGATTTCTTCTGCCTTCTGACTTAGTGTTTCATGGAATTGCTGCTTCTGACTGTCACCAGGACACTGACCAAACAAATTCAAGCTGCTTTTCCCTCGGGAGATTGTCATCCATATAGAAATCACCCAGACTTTCTGATTTTTATATCAATATCTACGAACTGCAGCTGCTTACCTGGAGGAGCTGCCTGCCATCCATCACCCACAAAAATCAAATGGCTTGAGAGGGGAGATTGCCCCTGGCAATCCAAGCTGCACTTGGTTTCTTTATTTCCACACACTTGGTTTCTTTATTTCCATGCACTTGGTTTCTTTATTTCCATGCACTCAATCCTTTAAAGCAGGAAAATGGCAAAAGAAAGGTGCTGCAGGGGTGGCTGCAGGCAGGGTGTGTTTGGGGGAGCTGTGTTTGCTCCTGCTTGGGGCTGCAGTTACTACAGAAACTGGGTCTGGCTCTGTCCCTCCGTGCCTCAAGCCCAGGCTTGCCTGCTGACCCAGGGGACACCTCATTTAATCTGGCTAAGAATGCTGGAGCTGGGGGCCTGATTTCAGTCCCACGGAAGGCTCTGGATACAATTCCCCTCCTTTCAGGGAGTTCTGCATCATCCCATGATATCCAGGCACTGATTTTTAGTGGTTTGGCTTTTTTTCCTGTTCCTAATAAGGACTAAACCAGCCTCGTTTTACAAAAGACACAAATATCTCCTCATTTATCTCCTCGCAGTCAGAACTCTTGGCTGTCCATCCTGGCTTTTGCTAAATCTGCTGGGATGAGAACAATTTCTGTTTTGGGTGCAGCTGGGGATGAGTGGGAGCACAGTTTCCTGGCTGCTCTTTAATGGATCTCTCTCTCTTTGGCATGTGCTGGGCCAATTTTGGTTCAGACATTTTTCTCCTCAGCAGTTATTACCCAAACAGGGCACCCAGGGCTGGTTTTTCTTCCACTGGCAGCACTGGAAAGGATTTGAGCCTAATGAATCTCCGTAATTAAGAGAGCCAATTTTTCTACACCACAATGGGGTGCCAGAATCACCCTCTGCTGTTCTGCCTTCTGTGGCATTAACAGCACAAAATACCTGAACTCCTGCCTGATATTAAAAATACTAGTTAAAGAAGCTCTCAGGACTTCTGCACAACCACAATTTGAACAATCAGAGCCAGATGGGTGAATTGCTGAGAGCTTTGCCTAAACCTTCCTCTGTTTGGTGTTGCAAATGTGTGGAATCTGAATTTGAACTTCTGCCTCTCATCATGCAGGAAATATCACCTCAGTGCAGGGCTGGTTTCTCAGGTGAGGAACCTCAGTTCCTCAGGCTTTGTTTGTGCTCACCTGCAGTTTCTGTGTCACCTGTGGGGACAAGGGACCTGCAGAAGGAGGTGGAGGAGGGATCCAGGCTCCCCTCTGCTGTCCCTTGTGGATTCCAGCCCTTTGTCACAGAATTTTCCCACTCTCAGGGGAAATCCTGGATTTGCTGGATTAAGCAGGAGATGCCCCAAAACCTCATTCTGTGTCTCAGTCTGCCCCAAACCACCCTGGATTTTGGGACAGGAGAGTTCCTGAGGCTGAGATGTGGCAGGGTCAGAAATGATGATTAAATTATCCACCCCTGGGTGGGGCAGGGAGTCCTCACTGTCCTGCTGCTGGTTTTGCTGATTTAGCTTGGGCAGCTCAGGAATAAAAGGAAATCAAAGTTGAGAGGAAGAGGTCATGTCTTTTATTAGGTTACAGTCTGATATTGAGGAAAAACATCATGAAATCAAAGAAATCAGACCAAATACCCAGACTTTGGCCAGAAAGACAAAAGCATCCCCAGAGGAATCCCAATCTGTGTGTCTGGGATTGTGTAGGAAACCCTGAGTGGACTGAATTTACTGAGAAATACTTAAAAAATCAGAATTTTGTGCATTACCCCTCATTTTTGAAGAGGCAAATCTTGCTCTTTGACATTTCCCTGGACACCAGTTTTGTCATCTCTGTTAAAAACTCACAGATCTGTGGTGGTTGCGTCCAGTTTTTTGGGAACTCCCACTTCTCCTGCAGTTCAGCCACACTGCAGCAAAATCAACATGATCAAAACTTTAAAGTCACTTGAGAACTTTTCTTTTGGGGTTTTTTTGAACTGTCATCATGGAACAAATTTTTAAAAATGCAGAAAAACTGATGTGGCTGCAGTGTTTGCAAGGGAATCCACTCAGCACAGAGAATGACATTTTTAAAGGAAGTTTGATCTCCAGAATAAAACTCAGCCCTCAGGCATGAGGAGCAGAGGGCTGTCCAAGAATGCTCCAGAGCTAATTCTGGATGCAGACAGAGTCAGAACCTTCCCAGACTGCACAGACAGAGGCCAGAAAACGCTGGGAGGAAATTCTTCCCAGCAGTGATTTCTTGTCTTTCCAGCATTCCCCAAAAACTCCAGAGCAGTTCCTGCCCTCTTTTCTCCATGAAAAAAGGAAAAATTGCTCAGGGAACAAAATCCTTGTGTGTCATCCCAGGAGCACAGGATGGGGAAACCCCTATGGTGACAACACTGGGGGTTCTATGCCAGAGGAAAAATCAGAATCAAGAAGTTTTCTAAATAAGGAATGCCAAATGTGAAGTTTTCAGGTGGAAAATAATCTTGTTAAGTCTGCTAGAAGCAGTCCAGCACAATTCTAATCATTAATTAGTAAGCCTGGTGCTGTTTTCCTCGTGGTGAATATTAAATATTCCAGGGATTTATGGGATTTATGGGGTGGACTGATGGACACAGCAGAATTCAGAAGGAAATCAATTAAATCACCCCCAAAGAAGGAGCTGATATGGGAATAAAGCCAAGGAAATTGGGAATATCTTTGGATTAGGTTGTTAATTGATCTGTCACACACCTGCAGCTCCTGCACACCTGAATATCCTCACATCCCTCATCTCCACGTGGTTCCTGTCCCATAAAAACCCTGAGCAAGCCCTGCCAGGGAAAGAGGAAGGGAGCCTTTGGCTGTTGGGGTTTTCTCCTGTGTCAATGATTCAGGGTCCTGTGCTGTTTTATCTGTTTTCTTGGGGTCTCTATAAGCTATTTGTGGGGTTTATCTCAAGATTTTACTGTCACTGCTGCAAAAAGGTGATTTTTTTTAGATAAAAAAATTAAGGTAAATTTACATAAATTTTAAGATTTTTAAAAAATTAGATAAGTTTTTGATTTATAGATAAAAAGCTGTATATTTGTCAGGTCTGCTGCTTGTAATGTATGTGACAAATAAGAACTATTATATTTAAAGCTCTTTTAAAATATTCTCTCTGAACTTGCTTAGTGCTGGTGCCTTCTAGTAATGCATTAAACTGGTTTTAATATCCCAAACTAAATTTAATCTTCTGTTTGGCCCTCAGGTTTATCCTGGCTTGTGCAGATTTTGCAGCATCAGTTCTTGGAAGCTGATAGTGCCTTAATGTTATTAAATCTCTGTGGTGTGGTGTTCCTTCTCTGCTCCAGCAGCTCCTGGGCTGGGATTGAAGATGAAAGATGAAATTGCTGCCACAGTTTTCTTCATCACAAAGCTGGCGAAGAGGGAGGACAAGCTGAGCAAGCACAAAATGGAGAAGTTTGCAGCCAGGCTGACCACGATTCTGTTTGAAAAGTACAAAAATCACTGGTACCTGGACAACCCATCCCGAGGGCAAGCCTTCAGGTGAGAGGGGAAGGACAGGGAGCCTTGGGCTGACATTCAAGGAGCAGTTCCTGGAGGCCTTAAAGTGAAATAAATAATGCAAATAATTCCTGGAGGCCTTAAAGTGAAATAAATAATGCAAAGGGATCCATCAGCATACCTCTTAAGCTTGAAGGAGGCTTATTAATTGGTAAAAGTTATTAAATATATTATTAATTGGTGACAGTTATTAATTGTATTATTAATTGGTGAAAGTTCCTTTATTTTTACCTGTAAATGTATGATTAGAGAACTGAGGTGGAAATCTTATGAAGAGTGTCTCAGGCAGCCTGTGACTGCCAGGATGCAGAATTTAAGTGGCCTTAAAGTGATTTTTTTGGGGATGGTGCTGTTTTAAACACTTAAAACAGCAACTTGCCTCCTCAGCTGTTGATGGCGATGAAAAGCCAAGCCCTGTTGGAGCTGATAAATCAGTTTGTGAGGCCGAATTGCTGCTCAGGGCTCTAAGGAGAACCTGAACAGGTTACAAGCGCTGAGGCAATAAATGGAGATTTTGGGTGTGCTCTGCATGAGCAAAACCTGCAAAGCTGTGGAGAAATCCCAATTCCAGCTGCACTTTGCTGCTCCCCAGGTGTAACAGTACATCTTTTTGGAGTGTAGCTAAGGCATTTCTAGATCCCAGCCAGCCTCTCTGTAGAGAAACTGCTGGAGAAGGATTCAGGCAGCAATTCAAGCTCACACAGCCACACAGGTTACAAGGCTGGCTCAGCAGAGAGGCAGAAGGCTCCCAGCCCCAGATCAATTTCTAGCAGGTGTTTATTTCATGTGCCAAAGGTGAATCTGGAGCAAAAGAGAGGACCATGTGGTTTTTTATAGTTGTATGGGTTTGTGGGTGGTACAGGGGGCAAGTGACCTTAGGGAAGACAGTAAACTGGACACCAGGCCCCATAATGGGAAATTAAATACCAAGGGGAAAGGGAATACCATGGGGTGGGTGATGGACTTGCCAAACCCAGAGAGAAGATTGCACAATGTCTGCAAGGATCCACGGGGGAGAAGCCTTTTGTTACACCTGGGGTATCTTTAATCCTCGCCTTCCCAAGGCAAGGCACTTGGAAACCCCTTTAATGGCATGGGTGACCCCACACCCAGGTGCATCAGGATCAACCAGCACCAGGCTCGGGATCCCCTGCTGGAGCAGGCCTGTGTGGAGAGCGACGTGGACTTCGACACGCTGGGCCTGCCCAAGGAGATGACCCTGTGGGTGGATCCCTTCGAGGTGTGCTGCAGGTGAGCTGAGAACCCCCCCAGTGCTGGGAGAGTCATCACCCTGTGTGTCACAATCTGCTAATGCAAGCGGGGTTTGTGATGGTTTGTTTTAAGGATCTCAGAGAGCAAAGGGACAACTCAGTTTACTCAATCACAAATGCACCTTTATTTAGTGCTAACAAATGCCATAATGGGGAGAGAAATTAAGAATAGTAAGACAGAGAAAGAGGGGGAGGGAATTATAGCTACCAACGTGGAGGGACGAGTCCTCGAGGCTCAGAGGTGCCTATAGACATGAACTTCTCCACTGGGGTGATCACAAAAGTGAGCGGGAGTCTCCAGAGTTTTTATAGGTTGGTCAAGGTGGGGACCAAAGTGAGGGGCACGGAGCCAAAGTGGGAACCACCTGTGTTGAGGTTGGGTGCTCAGGAACAAGCTGCAAACCGTA
>JBBMKD010000085.1:5679209-5689299 GCA_037834095.1 Argya squamiceps | reverse complement strand
TCCACCTCAGCCAGGCCAGGGGCTCCTTTCAGAGTCTGGGGTCTCAGTCCTCAATCATTGGAGACAGTCGTGAGGCACATCACATCCTTGGACAGACTCTGTGCTACAGTTTCAGGCACAGCAGGTTAAGGGAAAGCTCCTCTATTTTAATTATCTGATTCCATACTTTTATACATTTTGGCCAGAAGGTAAAAGATTGGCTAAACAAGTCACCACTTTCTTGACCTCATTGGTGAACATCACCATTAATCACGTTCCTCCTCTGCCAGGAGAAATATGTAAAAAAGATAGATAAGTTCTAACTATCTACATACTTTATATGAACCTGAATGAGAACCTCCACTACAAACACTGGAAAGCAGAAAAAATCAGGGTGACAACCCTGAGCCTCAACACCCGAGGGTTTGGTGGGTTTTTGGGGTGGGCTGGCTCCTGGCAGAGCAGCAGCACCCACGGCAGGCGTTGCAGGTACGGGGAGAAGAGCCGGCCCTTCACCGTGGCACACTTTGGTGGGCAGGAGAACCCCGAGCTGCCCCAGCAGATCAGCCTGGCCGTGGGCAGGGCAGCCCTGGATTATCACTCAGGGACCTCTTCAGATGAGGAGAGCTTCAGCAGGGAGCCCAGAGCCATCCCCACTGTCAGCAACCCCAACAGTGTCTACCAGGTGAGCCGGGGCTCGGGAGGATCTCCAAAATTGTCACTCTAAAATCCTTCAGGAGAGGTTCTGGCAGGTGGGAACTGTGGTTGTGGCTCTTCTCCCAGGGACAGGGTGAGAGGAAACAGCCTCCAGCTGCTCCAGGGGAGGTTCAGGTTTGATTTCTCTCCTGGAAGGGTTTTCCAGCCCTGTGAGAGGGTGTACAGTCTGTTTTAAATATTCAGCTCTTCCTGCCCTATGAGAGTGTGCACAGACTGCTTTTAAATATCCGACTCTTCCAGCCCCACAAGAAGGTGTACAGTCTGTTTTTAAATATCCAACTCTTATTGCCCCATAAGAATGTGTACAGTCTGTTTTTAAATGTCCAACTCTTACTGCCTCATGAGTGTGCACAGTCTGTTTTTAAATGCCCAATTTTTATTGCCCCATGAGAGAGTGTACAGTCTGATTTTAAATGTCCATAAAAACATAAAACAGCTTTCCTCTGTTTTATGAAACAAAGCTAAAAAATTGTGGATCTGTTTCTTACTAACTAATTCTCATGATACCACCCATTATACTTGTTTTAACACCAGTATATTAATTATTTGAAGACCTCAATAACTGTTTCCATAGGGTGGTGACCACCCCTGATGATGTCACCATCCCTGGAGGGGTTTAAAGGATGTGGCACTTGGGGACACAGCTTAGGGAGCAGCTGGGCTTGTTCTTAAAGGTTTTTTCCCAACCTCAGTGCTGCTGTGGGTGGGATGGAGCTTTGGCAGGAGGGGATGTGGTGGAACTGGGGATGTCCTGCCTGCTCCCCAGCACATTTTATCATTATTTCCTTTATTTTGCTGCCCAGTTTGGTGACTTCTGCAAGGCTCCCCCCCAGGCCTGGTGGCAGTTCCTGCACAGGAAGCCCCACGTGGCTGAGGGTCCCCACTTTGGCCAGCACAGGGGCTACAGGAGCTACAAGCCCACGGCTGCCTTCACTGGCCCACGAGTGGACAGGTACCACTGGATCAACACCAAGAGGTAGAACCAAGGGCTCCTCGTGTGGATTTTTGGAGCCCCAAATTTGTGGTGGGGTGAAGGCTGGCACTGCAAACCCACATGAAAACAGCACTTCCTGTCCACTCTCTGACTCTGTATTTATGGATATTTTTGGGGGTATGGGGGGTGTTTATTTGAGATTTTAAATGTTTTTAATCGATGTTAACATAAGATTGAAGATGGAATGTGAGACTCTCCTTGTGAGTTAAAAAGGAAATGCATAAATCAATAAATCTGCTGATGATTTTTTATCTAAGCCAGCTGCTGGTGGTGCCTTCAGGGGTGTTCAGGAGCTTTTGGTGGAAACACCAGCACGTGAAGGAAGACTAAAAACACCCCCAAAGCTGCTTTGAAAGACACTTCTCTTCCTTCTGGCAGAGGTGTGAGGAGCCAAGACCTAAAAATCACCAGCAGAAATGTCCGGGGTGCTTAGTGACTCACAAAAATATTTAATTTGTGATGTGCCCCTGTGAGTTCTCTACTGATAGAGGGGGTAAAAAAGAGAATTTTGAGTGACTTTGCTCTTCCCTCACTTGCTTTTTATCTACACTGGAGGCTGGGCTGGTGCTTCACTGATTGGGAAATGTTAAATATTTCATGTTTGGGGGTTTGGCTCTGGAATTTGGAAGGAGAAGAGACTGATTCCCCAGATTTAAGTGCTTTCCTGGGTGGGTGGTGGCACAGAGCTGAAATAAAGCCACTTCAGAAGTTGCTTCAGTGGTGGATAATAATATTTCTTGCACTTTAAGTGTAATTGCACAGACATAATTAACCCAAGTAACTGTACCTGCAGTTTTTGCTGTGTCATAAAATCAGAAAACTGCAACTCTCAGCTGCGGAGGCCTCAGAACACCTCGTGGAGCCATGCATTAGTTTAAAGAATAATTTATTTAACACGAGGAATTGAGTGATTCCATATTCTGCTCCTGTTCCTGGAAACTCTGAGCCTGGGTTTCTGCAGCAATATTTCTTCTCAGCACTTGGATGTGGCCAGAAATGTCAGTTCCTGCAGCCAAAGTCTTGTCACTTAAATTGCTGCACTGCTTTCCCTGCTGATTTAATGAGCCTTTGGGATGGAGAGGAAAAATACATTGGAATGAAAGCAAAAAAAGAGAATTTATTTTGGATTGAAGCCCAGTGCAGAGGAGTAGGAACCAAAGCACAGAGTTTGGAGCATCACAACTCTCTGCCCTGGGCTATTTCCTCCTCTAATTCATTTATTTGTTTTACCAAACTCTCCTTCTCCAAAGTGGTTATTTCAAGGTAATAAGAGAGCAGATCCTCGTTGCCTTCAGTGCTTAAAAACTGCTGCTCATCCTCTAAAATCTGCACCAGCTCCTCAGTCAGTGCATCCACTTTGTCCTCCAGTTCTGAACGGGACAAGGAATTGACAGTTTCCTCTTCCAGGCTAAAAAAACCAGGGAAATGGTTAAATTGAGAGAGAAGAAATGCCAGAATTAAAAGTTTGTCTTCACAGGAGCAAAGCAGAAAGACAAATTTCACTGCACGTGGTAGTGAAATAATAATTTTAAGTTGGGAATAGAAAACTCTGCTCACTGTTCCCTCTGTGCAAGGCTGTCCCTTCCCCTGGTGCTCAGGGGGTGAAGGAAATTCTCTTTTTTCTTCACCAGCCACTTGGTGTTGAGTGATTCCTCAGATTTCACACGGAGCAAGAGGCTCTTCATGGAGATAAAAGTAGAGAGAGCAGATAAATGTTAATTTTAAAAGCCTTTCTGTAAATTTCTAAAATACATTTTCATGATATTGCTGCTTATGCTGACCTAATGAAGTTAAATAATTTAATTTACTAATTAAATAATTTATTTAAGCTTTCCTGCTGGGTTTTATAAACCATTTAATTGCCACTCTAAAAATCTAAAAAAATCAGGGATGGTGAACATTTTCAGCCAAGTCTGATTTTTTTTTTTTTTTTTTTTCTTACCTTCTCAAAGGCTTCCATGTCTGTCGGGTTTTTCACTCTCTCTTCAAAGAGTTGGGAGATGAGGTTTATTTCCTCTGTGGAAACTGGTTCCCCCTTGAGCAGCATCTGATTTATCCCCTGGGATTTATCCCCCTGGGGGGCTGCTGAGAGCTGCAGCCTGAGGGAGAACATCTCGCTGAGACAGGCCCTTAGAGCCTAGAGAAATAATAATAATAAAAAACCAAATTTATGAGAGGTTTTGAGGCCCTGCATCACATCAAGGGGTCAGGGAGGAAAACTCTAATTTGAATTAGAAATGAGTTTAATCTGATTATATTGAGAAAGTACTGGGACATTTTGGAAAATACTGGAGTTTTTTTTTTTAAATACTGAAGCTTTTCTCCTTTTTTTTTGAATACTGGAGTTTTTTTGTTTTATTTTTAATACTAGAGCATTTTTTGGGGAAAATACTGGAGTATTCTCTCTTTTTTGAAAATACTGGAGTTTTTGTTTTAAATACTGGAGTATTTTGGGAGGAAATACTGGAGGGAGGTTTTGTTTGTTTGTTTTTGGTGAGGTTTTTTTCATTTGGTTGGGGTTTTTTTTAAATACTGGAGGGGAGTATTGGGGGTGTTTTTTCTGGGTTTTTTGGGGGGGGCGGGGGTTGGGTTTGTTTGATTTGGTTTTTTTGTTTTTTTTTCTTTTTTAATTGGAAAACGCTGCTGTACCTGGTGGAAAAGGCTCAGGAAAAGGGGGTTGGAGTCGTGGCCCAGGTCCCCAGCAGCGACGTGAGCCCAGCAGTGCACCAGGAGCAGCAGGAAACCTCCCCCAGAGCCCAGGCAATCCCTCAGGATGAAAAGTTTCTTCTTGGAATTCTGAGGGGGAAAAAAAAAATGGAATATCCTCAATTGGGTACAGCAGGAATTGGCTCAGCTGATGGAAATCTTCCAGTTTATCTCAATTTCAGGTGAGTGCAAGGATTCAAATCAGTGCACAGGGCTTCATTCAGTAATCTGTGATGGGAATTAAAACATTCCTGCACTCTCTGCTCTAGGCACATATAAATAACATCTAGGTTTATATAAATATAGATATATTTTTTAAATTTTATATATTGCATAATTATATCTTATCTATACCTATATATAGATATAAATTTATGTATAATATAATTTTAAAATATATTTATATAAACGACATCAAGGATTATATTTATATTATATAATAAATACATATGATCTATAACTATATATAGATATAAATATAAACATAGACCTTATTTATAAAAATATATATTTTAAAAAATTCCATTATATCTATGATATAATAAATACATATTCTATATTTATATATAGATATAAATTTATATAAATATTTGTATAAAAATAAACTATTTAGATAAATATAAACCTAGACAGGTTTCTATTGATATTTTGTGAACTTAAAGCTTTTTTTAAAAATAAACCTGAATAGCCAGATTTTATAATTTAATTACAGCAGTTTGTAATTTCAATATGGGGACTAAAATGCTGATCCACTGACTCCTGAGAGAGAATTGGGTAGAAATGAAAAGTGGCAAAACTTGGACATGAGAACCTGGAAAATCAGATTTTATTTACGAAATGTGCTTTGGGTATCACCCTCCCATTAAATATGGATTTAAACTTTGCTGTGGCAGGTTTGTGCTCAGATATATCTGGAGGTTATTAACACTTGATGATTTCTTACATAATTTATAATTTTTTTTTTTCCCTGGAAAACATCAAGTGCTCTACAACTTGCAGAAAATATTTAATGCTTTTCATTTTGCTGAACTTGATGGAAATAACAATATTTATGGATGTGGGGTGGGCAAACCTGATAAAAGAAATAATTGCTGAAGGCATTTCCCGGGGCAGGGCTGGGGGGGAGGCTGGAGGCGACACCCAGGGCCAGCTCTGGAGCCTGCAGAGAGAAGGGAAAATGCTCTGTAAGAAATCTGGGCATGTCAGGGATTAATGGGATTTCAGTTCAGTTAAAAGCCAGCTCTGATTTGCACTGAGTGCACAGAGCCAAAAAAAATCCACGTGGGAGGGGAGATGGTTTAAAAAACTTTAGAATTTCCTCTTGCCAGTTGTTTAATTAAATAAATGAAATTGTTCTCCAGGCTTGGAGCTCTGGGTGGAGTCACTACAATTTTGTTTATAAAATGTATTTAATTATTAATAAAATATATTTAAAACATTACATTATTAATTAAAATATTACAATATTAAATAAATATTTAATCATTAATTTGAAAATATTTTTAAAATAATTTTATTTACATATAATTTTAATCTATTTTTTAATACTGTGCAAAACAGCCTGGGGAGTTTACCCAGAATTTTGCTAAGAACTATGCAGAGAGAATGACAGAATCCTCATTCCAAATTATAAAGGGAATAAATTTTATCACAAAGTGATGCAGCAGGCAGGGATTAATTCCTCATTTCCTGACTGGTGTGGTCAAGAAACAACAAATGCAAAAGCTGATTGGATTCTTGTGGAGTGGAAAACAATTCAGTGCTGCTGTGGAGAAAACAAGAGTGGAATTTAATTCTTGCCCTTTGCACACTGGTCATTCTCTAATTGATTTTAATTTTGATTTTAATTCTAATTGATTTTTAATTTTGCAGGCTGAGGAGCATTTGGGGGAAGATTTTGTTGGTTTTTTTCAGTATTTTAGACTTACTTTAATGTGAGAAGTGAGGAATTTTAGGATGGAGAGGCCGTACTGGAACACCACGAACTCCCTGGGAGAAAGGGCTGCAGGATCCACTTCTCTCAGCTCTCCTCCCTGATCAGCCATTCCTGCTGCAAGAAAAGCAGAATTTAATTAGATTTTTAAATCTAATTTGCATTTTTTTCTGTCCAAGAGGTAACTCTGCAACACAAGTGCATAAAACACTGCATTTCTCATCTTTATTTTAATGTTTTTCAAAGCTAAATGAATCCCTGTTGATGGATTGGGAATGATTATGAGGATAATGAAGGAAATGTCCAAAACTTTACTTTTCCTAGAGAAATTTCTCATAATCAAGGTCTGGAAAAGTGGCATTAGAGCTGAGCAGCAAATTTAGATTATTTGGGTGCTGAGTGTTTCTCCTTCACGGAGACAATAAATGAGGTGTTTGTGCAGCAAGATTTGATCATCATCATCAACAGGATGGAGCAGAAATCTTCCAACTGCACCCAATTCTGGCTGTTCTGTGAGGAGGAAAAGGGGTAAAATTTACTTTTTTCCAGCTTTGGGTGCTGTCCCAGCCCGGCTGCCAAGGCGTGACTTCGGAGCTCATCGTTCACCTCCCTCAGGAGGCCGAGGAGAAAAGAGGAACTTCTACATTTCCTTTCATCCCCTGGGGAAATAAAGAAATTGTTGTTTTCTCAAACAATCCACCCCTCACCTTTGTTTTCTGAGCAAAGACTTCTCACATTTTGTAAGCAAGGTGAAACAGTGGCAGGAAAAGGAAAGTCAAAATTCAATTTTTAAATTTTTGTTTTTACCCTGCAGAGGAGGTGCTGTGAGCTGAGGGCTCAGCAGGGTGATCCTGGAGGCCATCAGGTGCTCTGCCTGCCTCAGCACCTTGATACCTGCGAGAAAAAGGAAATTACAGGCGTTAATCTGGCATAATTCCAGAGGGATTTGTGCCCATCCCTTTTTCCATGAGTTAATTTTGACTCTCCTACACAGGCCTCAGGTTAAAAATGAGCTCTTGGGATAAAAAGCTGCAATTTTTGACTGAATATCTAATTTTTGGAAGAGGTTTAACCATGGTGGAAGTGTGCTGGAATCTCTCGCCTGTTCATTTCCGTCAGGGACCCCCAGTCATGCATCAAAATTAAAATTAATATAAAAAATTAATATCAATATCAAAAACTAATCCCAGCTCAGTGAAATTTCTCGACTTACTCTTAGTCAGGAACAGGGGGAGCTGATCCTCAGCCTTTGGATGTGTCCCTGGAATTTGGGAATTCTGGCTGCAGTGTGATGGGGCTTGGCTCTCCTGCTGCGTTTCCCCTTTTTCCTCTCCTGATTTCCTTCTCAATCTCTGCGGATCCAGCTGGAAATCCTTCCCCAAGGAAGATTTTCTCTCAGTGCAATCCTTCATCAAACTCTGCAAGGGAAAGGCAAGGGATGAAACAGCACCTGGAAAAAGCTGGGCAATTTCTCAGCCTCTCTGAGGGTGAGTTCTCTGTGGGAGATGAGGAAGGTCCAGAGGACCAGACCTCAAAAACCACCTAAACTCATAATTTTGGGCATAACCTCCTTTTGAAAGCTCTTCTTCTCCTATCCCTTTCCAATTTCTTCAAGTGAGACATTCCTGGTTCCTACTTTCAGCTTTTATTTTTGTATTATATTTATATTATGGTTATACTTTATAGATTTGTATTATATTTATATTTTATTTATACTTTATATATTTTTACATTTATATCGTGCCCCCACGTGCCCCCACGTGCCCCCACGTGCCCCCACGTGCCCCCACGTGCCCCCACGTGCCCCCACGTGCCCATTTAAAATGTCAATTTGGTAATTCAGGACACTCATGGTCTTATTAACATGATACAATTAATTTTATATCCTATGCACTATAATTAAAAAACTACTTGGGATTTGCTCTTTTCTGACCTGAAATGGATCGAAACTCCTTGAAATATTCTCAGGTTTTTTCTTTTCCAGGAAGTGCTTCAGCTGTTCCTTCAGCTCTCTCATTTTCTGCTCCCTGAATTTTTTCACTTTGTTGCTTGGGATGCTTGCATCATCCACAAACTGTAAATGGAAAAAATAAAATAAATCCAAACCAAAAGATCCTGGTCTTGCTTTGGGAATTTTGATACTTGGAGAACAAATTCCTCTGCACAGTAAGGACAGCAACTATTATTTATTTTCTGAATAAGAGTGCAAAATAATATATTTTGAATTTTTTACCTTCTCCTGGCCGCAGCCTTTTAAGCTTCTGATTATTTCCTCAAAGTGGGTTTCTCTCAGCTGTAATAATCTCACAGCTTGTATAAATTCCAGCACTAAAAAGAGATATTCTGTGTTGTCCTTCAGGAGCTGCAGAATGTCCCTGCTGTCATCATCCATCGATAAATCCTGGAAGGTAAATTGGTCATGAAATGTCCAAATTGAAACATGAAATTAGTCATGTGAAATGTCACCTGGAATATCTAAATCTCTTCTGGTTAATTTAATTTCTACACAATGGGTTGAGGACAGGTGTAAGAGCCAGAGTTTTGAAAATACAGATTTTTTTTGTTTTAAAAAAAAAAGCAGTGGAAAATTGGTGAAAACATCTTGCAGTTCTTAATTTTTGTTGCTTATAAACACCCAAATAACAAACCCATGACTGCCAAAAAGAAATTTAAGGTTCTCAAAGGAGCCTTACATCAGTTTATGTTAAAAGTTGAAGTGTCTGATTTTTAGTAGGAAATCCCAGGATGGTTCCAATCCTTTTTGGCATTAAAAAATAATAGAATTTATTTTTTATTTATCTATAATTTATTATATAATGGAGCAACTTCATTTCTAGGAGCATTTCTCTAAACAGACACAATTCCTGAGACTTTCTCAAGTTTTGCAGCAACACACTCCAGGTTTTAAACCAAACTTAGAGAATTTTAAACCTCCCCAAAAAAAGAAAAAAGAGAATTTTACTTCCAGCCCGAGGTGCTCCAGGCCTGTGCCCTCCTTTTGGGATTTCAGGGCAGCGTTCCTGAGCCTGTGGCAATCCTGGAGCAGAGTCACCCTTTGCCTCAGGTGTCTCTGGGAGAGGAGGGAATAGGCCACAAAATTCCCAAATTTCTGTCCTTCAACCTCCTGCATCACTTCTGTTTCTTTGGCTTTTAGCTGGGGAGAAAATAAAGACTTACAGGCTTGGGGAAAAGTGTGGAAATGTCACAATTTTGGGATTAGAGCCCCAGAGGGGATGAAAATAAACCACCTGGAGAACAATGGAATCCATCAGCTCCCAAAAAGACTTTTTAATTTTTAATCTTTTTCCCTTGACAGCATAAGATAAAGAACTGGGAATGCCACAAAACATCCCTGAAGTAACGAAATTTTTTACTGTGTTTGCTGCTCAGAAATGTTTTAACCGAGGTACCTTCTCCTCTGTGCGGGTTTGCAGCTCCAGCCTGAACTGTGCCTGCATTTTCCTCAGCTCAGCCTCTGCCTCTGCCTGTAACCCCTCCAGCAAATCCCCCTCCCGGTGGTGCTGCTGGAGGAGCTGCACTGCTCGGGCTGCCTGGTGCTGCTCCCTGCTCTCTGCCGCTTCCCGAACCACCTTTTCACCTGGATTGTGGCAGCTGAACCTGCTCAGGATCCTGCTCACGCCTTCTGGGCAAGCCCCAGCCTGGAACAGGCAAGCAGAGTGAGAAAATTAGTATTTTGGGGGGTTTGTTTTGTTTTGTTGGTGGGGTTTTTTGTTTTGTTTTGCTTGGGGCTTTTTATGGTT
>JBBMKD010000085.1:5667181-5679109 GCA_037834095.1 Argya squamiceps | reverse complement strand
CCTAGGAGGGACTTCTTGATGTCCCTCTGGTCTGACCAATGTGAGTGAAGAGGTTTGTCTTTGTTTCACCAATCCAACTGGTCTGTGTAAAATAGTATAAAAGGGAGACACATCCCAAAAATAAAGGAGTCATTTTCAGCCTTCTGGATCTCAGAGTCTGTGTCGTTGTGGTGTAAAATGTCACCTCTGCACCTGGAGGTCAGGAAACCTGTGACCTCAGCCAGCAGCAGGTGAGTCTGAAGCAATTTTTGGGTTTTTTTGTCACCTCACTGCTGTGAAGGAAGGTATGTCCCCCCCCCACCCCATGTGTGGCTTGGCCATTCCACGGTTATCAGAATACCTTAAACACGAGCAAAAATTCAAATATTCCATGTCTCCCTTGGGGATTGGACTTCCCTGCTCCTGCTGACCACAGAGCTCTTTGCAGGTGGAGAAAATCCCACTTTTTAAGAATCTTTTTAACAAAAGCATCCCCAGGAAGTTGAGAAGTTGAGCTCTCCCCAGACTCTGTAATTTTTGAGCCACTTACCATCCCCAAAAATAAAACTTCCTGAGGGAAAAAAACTTACAAATAATGTATTTTTATGGCCAGAACTGAGGTAATAATGAGGATTTCTCACCTTGTCTGCATTTCTTGCTGCAGGTGGGTGATCCTTAGTGCAGGTGAGGGGAGCAGGGCAGGGGATGTTGTGGAAGCTGGAGTGGTTTCCTGATTTTCTTCATTTTTCAAGGCCTCTGTGTGAACAGCAGAGGATTTTAAAGTGCTCCTTGAGGAGTAGCCTGGATAAGAAACAGGAGGGGAAATCTGTTTTCTGCAAGAAATTATTTTCTTTAACTTTAACTTTGGTGAGGACTGGCAAGGAAAACTGAGTCTTACAGGTGATTTCAGGGCTCATCCCAGCCTGGGGCAAACTTTTAATTTAATTTGCTCATTAAGCCCAAGGAGTTCTTCAACAAAATGGGACCAAAATCTGATTTGCAGCTGTAGAATCTTCTGGATTTCAAGTTGAAATAATATAAAAATAAAACAAGGGTAGTGGCAGCACCTTTCTCTTCTCTCTTACCTGGGCTCTCGGGTGATAAATTGTTTTTTCTGTTTTCCTGCAGCAGGTGGAGCACAGTCTGGAGCAGTGGGATCAGTTTTTGGGGGATGAACTCCCAGGGGTTATTTGAGATTTCACTGAGGTTTTCCAGTGGGGACCCAAGGAAAGGCACCTGGAATAACACAGAGCAGACAGAGGCTGCTTGGTGTCTGCCAAAATAGGATTTTATAAAATCAAACCTCTGGGCATTCGCTGCCGTTTCTTGAAAAACTTAAATTATAGATTAATAACAGATTATCCAGTGACTCAATAAATGCTACAGCAACTTCAAACCACTTTTCCAGTGGTTATTGTCCCAAACTCTCAGATTTTTCACATCCTCCAAGTTGATGGAAATGTTGCAAATATGATTTGAACTTTTGCTTACATGTAATGTTTTCTCTCATGTAAGTTTTTTTGTTATTTTGCTCTGAGCCCTTGCAGGTTTTTGATGTCACCTCTCGTTTATGGGCAAAATAATTGGTTTGCAGCCTTTAAAATATTAAAATGTACTAAAAGTGACATTTTACATGGCCATGCCTAAAATTTCTAGAAGGGAATTCAATTTATTATTCCATGTATCAATTTAACTTACCATTCCTTGTATAAATTCAATTATTCCATGTATAAATTCAATTTGTTATTCCATGGGCAAATTTCATTTATTCCATTTATCACTGAGCTCTACCTGCAGTTTTGCCCCTGTGCTCTCATCATCCTCATCATCCTCCTCCTCCCCCTTTCCTGGGATGCTCAGAGCCTTTATCCAAAGGTTTTTCAGCGAGGAAATTTCATTCATCACCCTGTGATACAGAGCTTTAACCTGAGGCACAAAGTAAAAAAAGAAAATAAATGAAAATGAATAAATAAATGGAATTAAAAGCTAATATTAGGAGTGAAGGGATAATTTGGAGCTGGTGAAGTTTCCCTTAATGTATTAAATCCCAGACTGGGGTTGATTTTTGGTGCAAACCCATGGATGCTCAGATTGGCAAAAAATTATTATTTTTTCCACATTATTTATCTGTTTAATCCTTGCTGTGCTCCAGCTCCCTCTGGTGTTTTTAAAACCTCACCTGGAATGGATGAATCACAGGTGGATTCAGAATTGGGCTGTGAACTATTTTCCTACTGATTTCAGTGTCAAAATTTATATATTCACTATGAAATTCAAATAACATCCTCATCTAAGTACTTTATTCATCTTTCCTCTGTTTAACCTGCAGCTCGCCAGTGTGGAAAATCCACTTTTTTTCTTTTTTTTTCCATTTTACAGATGAAAAGTTGAAGCTGAAGTCACTTCTCAAAAATTGCCCGTTCAGTACTAAGAGGAAAATTTCTGAGAAAATCAAAATATTTTGCCTTAAGGGCCACTCCTCACTTTTGGGAAATAATTAATAAAAGGAGGACAGATTTGTTTATCATGTGCTAAATAGATGTAAAGTGAAATAAAGCATCAACCTCCTTGCCCAGGCTTGATGAAACAATGGGGACAGACCAAATCACACAGTTTTAGGATTTTCTACACAAAAAGCAGCCCCAAATAATGTTTTTTACCTCTTCTTTGAAGTTGCCCAGGGTGGTGGTGACAGACTGGGATTGTCTCAGCAGGAGCTCAAAGAAGACTTTGGTGTTAAAAGACTCAAGGTCGATTTGTCCTTCAGCCTCCCAGGCATCATCCCCTCTCCTCTGGAAACAGCCTGGAAAATAGGATTTATTAAATCCTAGATTTTTTTTTAAAAATAAAATTTATTTATTAATTTGGGGTGTTCCTTTTAATTCAATTCAACAGCCCAAACATGGAATTTTGGTTCCATTCTGTGCAGAAGCCTGGGAGGTTTTATGGACTTTTTTTTTGGACTTTTGTTGCCTGACCTGTCCCAGCAGCGCTGCAGGAGTTCCCACCCTGGTGCAGCAGTGAGGGGTGAGGCTTTTTCATGACAAAAACCTCTGGAATTTTGGAGGAAAAACTGTCCAGGTTGTACTGGAGCTGCTGCCTGCGGAATGCTGGGCTGGGGCTGCCCTTCCGTGCCCAACCCAGGCCCTGGCACAGGAGCTGCAAAAATAAAAATAATAATCAATTTTTAATATATATAAAAATAAATTATATATGTTATATATTATATTATATATAAGATATACATCATATGTATTATATATATCATATATTTAATACATTTTATATATATGTAAATCATACGAATCAAATATAAATAAATAAAATAAATACATGAATTTTATATAGTATATAGTATATATTAGATTATATATAATAAATATCTATAATAGAATATTATAAATAACAATATATTTATTTTTACATCTCCAATTCACATGATTCACTCACCAACCATCATCCATCATCACCCTGAGACCTGGTTTCTGATTACTAATAATCATTCATTTGTTCTGAATTAGTGATCCCAGCTGAAACTGAGTGGAAGGAAGTGAAATTATCTGCTGGGTGAATAAATCACATTTTCTTTCATTATCTCAGGAGTCTGGTTGCAGGGAAAAAAACCCCCAAATGCTGCTGAATTGAATTTTTGTTTATATTTAATATTTTTCTCATGTAAGTTTTGTTTGTTATTTTGCTTTGATCCCTTGCAGTTTTCGGGTGTCACCTCTTGTTTATGGACAAATTAATTGTTTTGTGGCCTATAAAAGAAGTGCTAGAAAAGAAATTTAATTTAAAAATTAATTAATTTTTAAATTTAAAATATTAATGAACTTTTTAGGGCAGCTTTACAGTCTGAGGGACCAGCTTGGGTTTGAAGCTGATCTCAGGTGTGTTGTGGTCACTTTTGTCTGAATTAGGAGAGCAAACCTGAATGTCTCTGTGAATAAAAATAGAAGAATTTTATTTCTGACTCACATGGGTTTTTTTGGTTAAAAAAAATATTTATGTCTTTATTTTGAGGTAGTTTTGGTCTGGCATTAAAAAAAAAAAAGTCTCATTGATTAATCAAAAAATAAGAATGAAATTCATCTATACCTTCAACGTTTTTGAGAGGTTTATGAACCAGGTTTTGATGGGGGGTTTTTTGGGATATTTATTGAGGTTATATATAAATATATTAAATGTCTTTGGGAGGTTTCTGAACCAGGTTTTGATGGGATATTTTTGGGGTTATATATAAATACATTGAATGTCTTTGGGACGTTTATGAACCAGGTTTTGATGGGGTATTTTTTGGGTTATATATAAATATATTGGAGTTTTGATGGCATCACTTCACAGGGATGAATTTTTACCCCATATATAAAACATAAAATGGGGTTGGGTTACGATTTATTCTGATTTTCAGCCTCAAGGTGGTGCTGAAGGGAACTGGCAAATTATGGGTTCATCATAGAAAATCTCATTATAACAGTCTAAAAAATTAGGCATGGACAAATTTTGGGTTCAGTGTGTGAAATCTTATAATATTCTTTAAAAATTGGGATAAATTTGACTTACTGGCAGGGCCAGGGCGGCAGCCAGCAGCAGCAGCAGCCCGGAGCTGATGCCAGCAATCGCTGCCCAGTCAGGGCTGAGCAGCAGCTCCTTCCTCCTGCCAATCCCCGCCTGGACGGCGAACCTGGGGCTGCTGGGCAAAAAGGGCCCGTCCTGGTAGCACTGTCCTCCTGCGGGCATCACCCTCAGGTACTGCGTGACAACACAATTCCATGGTTAGAATTAGCGAAATTCACTATTTTGCATTTACACACTGAAATTTGGCAGGAATTGCCCCGTTTTCATAGCAATGTCCCCCTGCTGGCATCACCCTCAGATACTGAATGACACAAATCCAGAGTTAGAGTTATTTAAATTCATTTTTTTGCGTTTATACACTCAAATTGATTTAAATTATTTAATCATTAAATTATTGAATCATTATTATTAAATTATTTAAATTCATTATTTTGTATTTACGCACTCAAATTTAGTAGGAATTGCCCCATTTTCATAGCACTGTCCTCCTGCTGGCATCACCCTCAGGTACTACATGACATAATTGTAGAGTTAGAATTATTTAAATTTTTTTTTGCATTTACACACTCAAACTTGGCAGGAATTGCCCAATTTCCCCCTCACAGAAACAAGCTCACGTTAATTTCTGTGCTGTAAAAAGATGCTCACTGTTGTTTCTGCAGCCTTGTAAAATTACAAATTATATATTATAATCATTATATTATAATTAATATATTTATTATATATTGTATAAAATCATTATATATATTATATAAGTATATAAATAATATATTATACATAGATTAATTACATTATAATGTTATTTATAGCAATTATTATTTATATCTTAATAGTATTAATTTTATTTATATTGTTTTTGTCACATTATTCTATCCATATTTATTTATTTTACTATTATATTAATTATTTATAAAAATTGTCTATAAAATTCTATGTTACATTATTAAATATATAAAATCTATTTTATTATAATATTAATTATTTCTAAAAATATATGAAATATGTTTATATGCAATAAATATGTGAAATGTATTTTATATTTATAATATAAACATACAGATATTTTTGTATTTACAACATGAATATAGAAAGATATAAATTATATTAGAATATATTATGAGTTATATATATAATATAATATATTTTTATATGAAAATACAGTTTTTATAATTATAAATAAAAAATAAGGATTTTCTGGTAACAAACCATTCTCTTGTGCTTGTTGCTGCTCAGGCGGAGCACGTAAGTTCCAGGGGCCTGGAAGTGGAAAAGGAACAGGAGGAATTTCTGGGAATTTCTGGAATTCTCCCTGATTTCCTCCCTCAGGCTCCGGAAATCTCCCCAGTCAAACTCAGCGTTTGTGTTGTACAGGTTGTTTCTAGAAGGGAAAATACAAAAGTTTCATGTTATTTCCTTTTTGATTTTAATTATTTTTCCTTCTAAGCTCATAAACAGGGCAGAGATTTATAAATTCAGAGTTATGGTCCATCACAGCAGTAAATTAAGGATCATCAGGCACTGAAATGTCCGTGCAGCTCCAGGATTTCCTCACCCAGCTTTGTTTTGGGATGATCCAACCACCTCTTCCCCCCAAAATATACAATAATTAACCTCAAGGGGCAAGAAATTTTATTTATCTGAGCAAATATAATTCCTGGGAGCCCTGCTGGGTCACAAACAGCGTGGCCAAGACAGCAGGAGCAGTAATTCAGATTTAATTTTGTCTATTTTAATAGGTAAATGTGAATTTCTTACTGATTTAAAATCTGTTTCCTACAGCGCACAGCCCTCTCTGTGAAAACCACACTGAATTATGTTCAATAATGAGAATTTTACTGTTCCCAGTCACGTTTCCTTTCAGTCCCATTATGGAAAAAGGTGAAGAATTTCTCTTTGCTGAAGTAAAAATGGATTAGGTGAGTTGTGTTCTGTTCTGGGTTGTACTCACACGTCGTAAACGGGGAAATGCTCCCGGGAGATGATGAAGAGCAGGGTCACGTTGCCACTGATGCACGTGATGGGGTTGAGGATGCCCAAAAATTTGGGTTGGGAGGTGGAATTTGTGGGGATCAGGTTTTGTTCCCGGGGATCCCTGCACTCCTCAGGGCCAGGAGGATCTGTGAGAGCAAACAGCAGCCTCAGGAGACAGAAATTTCATTTTTAGGTTTGTAAATACATTCATAAATAGATAAAAATATGTTTAAAAATCTAAAAACAAAGAATAAAAATGTAAATATAAATATATAAAAATGTATAAATGTAACATATGAAAACTGTAAATACGAACATAAAGGTATAAATATATGGAATAGATATGTATATATATAGAATATATATAATTATGTATATATACATAATTATACTATATGTACACATCTGTGTATATATTCTATATATGTGTATATACATAATATATATTCTATATATGTATATATATATAGAATACATATACATAGATATGTGAGTATATATGGAATATATACATATATATATGTATGTATAGAATATATATATGTATATATAGAAAAGATATGTAAATTTAATTTCCAGAATTATGTTTGCTGTCAAGACAGTGTGAAAAGAGATAAACAGAGAATTCCAGAATAATCCCAGCTCTGCCCAAAACAAGGAATGTGAACAGAAAAAAGCCCCAGCAGGACCCCAGGGGCAGCATGGATACATTGAATTCTGTTTATTTTGATATTTTCTGAGGGAATTACCTGGTGTTCCCTGCAGGGCTTGGTAGGGGCTGTGTGCACGTGACAAAGCACAATTAAATTTTAAAATACCTCCATTAAATACAGAGTTATTAATGCAGAACTCACCTGGAGCTGCTGCTGGAGGAGGACTCATTTTATGAAGTGATGAATCCTCATCCAGCATGATGATGTCATGAATTAGTTGAGGGTCAGGATTATAAACCCCTAAAAATCCTTTCCCTGGGAGGTACAAAAAAAAAAAAAAAAATTGGTCATTTCTGTTACAATATTTGGAAATGTTTCCTTTGGAAATACACAAATATTTCCAAAGGTTTCCTTTGGTAATACACAACTTTCCTTTGGAAATACACAAATATTTGAAAACTTTTCCTTGGGAAATACACAAATATTTGCAAATATTTCCCCTGGAAATGCACAAATTTCCCCAGGAAATACACAAATATCTGGAAACATTTCCTTTGGAAACGCACAAATTTTCCTTGGAAATACACAAATTCCAAATGAAAGTTCTGGGACTGAGCAGGATAAATTTTGTGTGGAGTGCTAAACTTCCATTCTCAGGATATAAACATGGAAATTGCTCATTATTTGTGTTTTAATCACCACGGAAAGGCTTTTTGTGTGCAAACCCCACTTGATACCCCAATAATTCCTTTCCCTCACCGCTCATCTCCACCACGTGTGCTGGCTGGGTTTGCTGTCCTGCAGCACAAACATCTTCCAGAGAGAAGTTTGGTCTTGGCAGGACTTTCCTTAAACCTTCTAAGAAAACAGCAGTCTAAGAGAAAAACAATTCAGATTTTTTATTATTTTTCAACCTTAATTTCTTTTTCATGGTTAAAGTACAATTTAAAATAATTTCCTGTGCCTAAGAGAATAATGTTAGGGGGATTTTTTTCTTGTTGTTGCATTGTAGAATTTTCTGAGCAAAAGGAATGAGGGGCAGAGCCTGACAGGAATAAGGAGATGGTGGAAATCACATTTTTATTTTATTTTATTTTCACCTTGCTGCCGTTGCTGTGGGTGATGAGGAGCTGAGCTTTTCTCTCTGCACAGGAGAGCTGCAGGGTGAGTTTTTGTTGCCTCCTGCACTGGGAGTTGCAGACCCCCTCCAGGGTGTCCGAGTGACAAACGCAGAGCCCGAGGACTTTGTCATAGCCTTGGAAATCCCTGGGGGCAGCACAGACCTGCAGGAGGAGAGGAAGGAAAAACCAGCAGAATTTGGGGGACTCAGGATTTGTTCCTGCACTCCTCGGGGCCGAGGGGATCTGTAAGAGCAAAGAGCAGCCTCAGGAGATAGAAATTCCTTTCTGGGTTCATAAATATATTCACAAACGCATAAATAATATATAAAATTAATAATAAAAAAGTAGATATAAATAAATATATATATGTGCATATGTATTCTATAGCTACATATATATGTAGATATATTGTAAATATAAATAAATATATCGAATATGTATGTGCATATGTATTCTATAGCTACATATATATGTAGATATATTGTAAATATAAATAAATATATCGAATATGTATGTGTATATATATTCTGTATATACATATAAGTGTATATGTAGATATGCAGTTGATATAAATAAATATCTAGAATATGTATGTGCATATATATTCTGTATATGTGTATATATGTAGTAAATATAAATAAATATATCGAATATATATGTATGTATATATTTAATCTATATATATCTATATCTATATATAAGAAATGGAATAGAATAGAATTAGAACAGAATTGGAATATAATTAAAATTAGAATAGAATTAGAATAGAATAGAATAGAATTAGAATATATTAGAATAGAATAAGACTAGAATAGGATGTCCAGGGGTTCCTAAAGCTGAAAAAATAGGCAAAACCTCCCGTGGAAACACAAATACCCCTCGAGCTCCACGCTGAGTGTGCCCTGTGAAGGAAGAATTTAGAATTTTACTTTTTTGAGGGTGTTTTCTGCCTGATGTTGTGATTTAACAAAGACAAAAATACCTTATGGGAGCAGTAACGAGCCCATCCTCTCCTGCTCAGGCAGTGCCCGTCCTGGTTCCGGGAGGCTGAATCCCGGCACACGGGGAAGGTTTGCCTGGCACAGACTTTTCCATCCCTCCCAGAGCTCCTGAAACCCGGGGGGCACGTGCAGAGGGCATCACTAGGCTGGAATTCAAAAGTAAAAATTTAGGAATGGGCAGTTTGATGTCCACACACCACCCCAAACTTCCCAGTAAAAGGGGAGGATTGATGTTGATGCCTTAAGTTTTATCTTTCATGTTTTTCAGATTCTGTGATGCCCACGGGTGCAGTTCTGAGCCTCTAAAAGCTCCCTAAACTGATTTTTTTTTCTTTTTTGAACTCTTTAAAAACCTACTGTAAAATAAAAAACCCAAAAAAGGCACCAAAAGCTCACACATGCAACCCACCAAAACTCAAGACAGCATTTTCCAACACCAAAAAAACTAATAAAAGACTAAACAAACCAAACTCTACCCACAACACAAACTTTCTCAGTTTATCCATCTCTCTTCAAAACAACAGAGTTTTGTTGTTTCATATTATTCGGGGGTTTTATGCCTCTAAGCACTTTGTTAAATAAATAAGTTTTTTAAAAGATTTTTTCCCAAACCAATTAAAAGAAAAGCCGTTTAAGTTTACTTTTCCAAAAAAACCCCATATTCAGTGTCACTCAGCTCTGCACACAGCAGGGACACAAAACAAATCCTTTTCCTGCTGCCCACCAAGGACAATTTCCAGTCCCAAAAGTCACAAACAAGGGTGGGCTGGAGGGAGGAACAAGAAGGATGGGACCTCACAACCTGGAGCTGGAACTGGACAATTAAACCCCAAGATGCAAATTGTTCAAAACTTATAAAAATGTAAGAATTTGGGTCAATTTTGTGACCATTTTGGGTCCACCTTGGGTGTAGCCCTGGCCAGGCTCTTGTCCTGCCCAAGATGTACCTTAAAGGCCTTTCAATAAATCTCTACTTTATTCTCCAGCTCTGCCCAGTCTCTGTTTCAGCTCAGCCTTCCCAAGGCATCAACATAACCCTGAGAAATTCAGAATATTAATATTATATAAATATATAAAGGGTATAATGTAAACCTGGTGTCCCCACCCTCTTCCCTGTGGTTGGAAATGCGACAAGGAGAAAAAGTAAAGGCGAGAAGGACCAAAAAAGTGAATTTACACTGGAGGATTATTGTGAATTTGTCCTGTACCTGGAACACCTGCCCTTTCCCCAGGCACACACAGCTGTGCTGCCCCTCTGCAGGCTGCACCGCCCCAGAACCACAAGGAAAACAGGATTTTTGGGCAGGCCTGGGGTTGAAGAAGTCCACGGGGCAGGGCAGGCAGCGCTGGGAGGGCAGCGCTGCCCCATCCGGCCGGAATGTCCCCGGCGGGCACGGCACCGGCCCCGCGCTGCTGTTCCCTCCTCCAGGGCAGAAATAACCTGCCAACAGCAAAAAAGAGAAATAAAATCCCTGTCAGTTTCTTTCCGTGCAAAGCAGCTCGTTGTGCAGGTGAATGGCTGCGTTTGTGGTTTAAATATTGAGGTGTGTTTATGTCAGGAATTGGTTAAATGCATCCAACTTAAACCAAAATATTTCCTAAATTTCCATTTCCTAAATTTCCATTTCTTAAATTTCCATTTCCTAGATTTCCATTTCCTAGATTTCCATTTCCTAAATTTCAATTCCCCCATTTCAATTCCCTAATTTCAATATTGTTCAATCACAAGATGCAGAAAGGAACTCTTCTGAGATATGGCTATTATGACAATAGAACCCAGAGTTCTGCATTTGTTCCCTTTTTTTTTTTTACCTGTTACATCATGAATTTCAGCAAGTCTGATTAATTCTCTAAGAATTATCATAGCAAAATTCAAGCCTGACTGCATTTTTATTGAGGAATATGTGACTGAGAAGCAAATAATCTCCGATAAATTATCTAAAATTACCTGCTGGGCCAACTGGCATTTTTTTTGAGGAATATCTGACTGAGAAACAAATAACCCCTGACAAATCATCTATAAATTACCTGCTGGGCAAACTGGCAGGTTCTGTTCTTTTCCTTTGCAGTGGATCCCACTTGGACATTCCTCATCATTTTGGAACTGTGGTTCCTCTGTGTTGACACCAAGCAAGGCTGGAAAAAGATAGAAAAAGAAGAGGAAAAGGGCCATGGATTTCTTGTCCTGAGCAGCTGGAGCTGCCAAAAGAGGGTGAACAACAGAGGCCTGAGGAGAGCTTTCCTCTCCTGCTGAATATTTCATGGCCAGGGAGAGTGAAAGGATTGGTGTGAAATATTGATGGGAGTTATCTGAGCCCCACAGGTCACAGGGTAGAGCTGCTCTGGGAATGCTCACATGGAATAAATCCAGGGAAATGCAGATTTTGGAATCTGGAGTTTGCTCCTGCACACCAACCCTGGCTTTGGGAAATCCACAAATCCTGATTTACCCCAAAGGGATCATCGTTAATGTGGGATCAGCTGTGGGTTTGGGGTGTGCTCATCACAAACTGACTCTATTTTACACCGCAACGACACAGACTCTGACTTCAGAAGGCTGGAAATGACTCCTTTATTTTTGGGATGTGTCTCCCTTTTATACTATTTTACACAGACCAATTGGAT
>JBBMKD010000085.1:5639738-5663543 GCA_037834095.1 Argya squamiceps | reverse complement strand
GGAATTTGGGTTTTTCTGTAATTCCCTTTGGAATTAGTGGTGGGAAAGGGGGATGCTGGAGCATTTCTGCCATCCTAAAATCAAAAACAACAACAAAACCTTCACACACTTCTCAGCTTCTAAACTCTGCTTAATTTGCTTTTTCCATGATGTCCCTTCTTAGTACAGATCTTAGTACAGATAAAAAAGCACAGAAAAAAACAAGTTACTGCATGAAATAAATGTATTTATTGACAGGAAGGAGCAGTGAAACAATGTAAAGCCACCTACTAACAATGCAATTAATGGATAACTGTGGTAAAATATACTGTAGGAGCAAGTTCATCTCTGAGTATATTGACTAAATGATATTATATGGATATTTAATACTCCTGTCCTTTCACCTGAATGGTTCCCATGACTAAAAGATTAATGCTGGATTATTAAATGAGAGTTTTCTATGCTCTTTTTAAAGAAATCCTGTGAGAAAATTCAGGTTTTTTCCCTGCAACTGCTTATAGATGTTATTCTCTTCTTCACTCTGCTTCATCCTCGTGATGTGGGATTTCTTGGTCAGTTAATAATGAAAATAAGGAGCTGGGTCTGCCCCTTCAATCCCACAAATGGAAGCTGAGCTAACCCAGAAGTTCCTCCTTAATTGTCTTCAAAGGAATAAAAAAGTTCAGTGGGAACAAATGTGAGTTAAAATGTTAAAAGTTAAAACAGAAAAAAAAGGATGAGGAGTGATGGGGAGGGGGCAGAGAGAAATAACCAGAGAGGAAAATATTTATAAAACCTGAGACAAAAAGGGCAAAAGAAAATATTATTAAAACATGAGGAAAAGCTTTGGAAGGAGGTGGATGAGTTATGCAACTCGTCATGGCAATAACATATTATAGAGATTTTTTTTTAATGAAATACTGAAAGATTATGAATTATTATGTCTCAGACTAGAGAAAATACAAGAGAGAACTCTTTAGCTGTTCAGGGCTATCAGAATAATCATAGGATATGACCCAAATCCCATTGGAATTCACTTCAACACTGCCACTCCTCAAAGTTCATTCACCTTGTGCAATGTAGCTCTTGGAGCTTAACACTAAAGGAAACCCCATAACACGAAAAAACCCCCATTTTTTTCATTTTTAACAAGAAGAAAATGCAAAGGGTTCATTAAAAACATTCCCCAAAGATGCTGAGTACTAAACACTGGACCTTGCAGTGGTTTCACATGGGAAATCTCCCATTTTCCTCAACAGGAGACACCTGAGGGGTCAGCGGGGTTTTTTTGGGTTTAGGTTCTGTAAAAGTAGAATTGCTCCCTATGTAGCAAACAGGGAAGTTTCATAGAAACCAGCAAACTCGCAACCAGAAGTTCAAACTAAATGAGATTAAGTCTGGGAGGGAATAATTAGAAATAAAAATTATCTAGCTGGTAGTAATTCTGCTGGATAACTTGGTTTTCTGGCAGTGCAGGATCATTTCAGCTCCTTGTTGTACTCCCAGCTTTGTGTAAAAAAAATGATCCTTCAAAAGCTCGTTATCTATTTAAATTTTATAAAGGTAAAATCCTCTGTTAGATCTGTTAGAAAGGGGCTGATTAGAAACACTTTGTCCCAGACTTCACCTACAATCCATTATTGGTGCAAAATTCTGATTGCATAAATACAAAGCTTGATTTTTGTTGAAAAAAAAAAACAACATGCTCAGCACGATGTTTTATTTTGGAAAGACTTAGACTGCCTTAAAGTGTGACCCCTCCAGCCTTGGCCAAATTCAGATCCAGACTGCAGAAAATATTAAATATAACTCCTCAGGCTCTGAATTCCCAGAGCTCATGTTTAAAATGACTGAGGTTTTCAGTCTGTCTGAACATTGAATTTGGGGAGTAGAGACTAATTTTAGACTGAAACCCTCAAGGTGAGGCTCTGGATGGTTCAAATCTTTTTTCTTGGCTTAAACACCTGCATGCAAAACCATCAGAGCTTCAGACTGCAGGGCAGCTACACCTCAGACCTGAGCAGAGAAGCACAAATTTGTGAGAAAATGAAGATTAAATTCTTCCTGGAGCAGCTAACACTGAATTCCTGGCGAAACCTGTGCTGAGGATTTCCCTCATTTCTCAGTTTGCTCTTTGATTCTGGCTCTGGGTGAGATCTCTCCAGCAGTCAGCTCGAGATAGGATAGAATATATTCTTTATTTTACTCTCTGTCCTCTTGCAGATGTCAGGCCCAGCAGATGCAGGTGAGGAGAGTTCTCAGCATTTCCCTGGAAGGAACAGAGCAGCAAATCTCAGCTCCATCCCCAGCCCAGGTGTTCCTGCTAAAGCCACGGGTTTATCCCCCCATTTTCTGCCTGCCTTGGGGTGAGGAAGGAGGTTTGCAGGGAAAATGAATTCTGGGCAGGACTCTGGGGTAAATCCAAAAGCTGAGATGAAGTGCTGAGCATCTTTTCCATCAGCTCCTCACTGTGGAGGTTTGACCTCAATGATTTTGGGGTTCTTTTCCACCCCAAACCATCCTGTGGGATGGCAGAGCAGGGAAGGGACTGGTCTGAACCTCTCCATCCCACCTGCTGGGTCACAAAAACCCCCCCAACTCCCTGGACTCAACTTCCTACCACCAAATACCTTTGAGAAGGACATCGAGGAGGTCTGAGGATGGCAAGGAGCAAAGTTCAGGTGAGTTTTCTGCCTCTGGGGGAGTGGGGATTCCTCGGGGAGCACCCAGCAGGCTGCAGCTCTGTGCAGGTGAAGAGACCAGAGGAGTCAATTTCGAGTTGAACTGGACTGAAATGAGTTTTTTTTTTTTCTCTGCTGTGTTTTCTCTCCTGTTGGGAGAACCTCAGTGGCTTGAAATGGGGTTTTAAATCTGTATTTCTAATTGAAATCTTGTTATATTATTACATTTATTCCATTTACTCTGGTGGGAAATCTTATCTGACAGAGTCCAAAACAAAAAGACAAAAGAGTTGTAACTTTTTTTTTCTATTTTTTTTTTTAAGCACTGAATATTTGCTTAATCCTGGAAAATAATCCTGAAATATAAAGCACCCACAGTTACCTCTTGAAGAACATTCTGTGCCTGGGGTTTATGAGTCTGAAGCAACCACATGAGCTCCATGTTCTCCTCAAGTTTTGGGCAGGAGGTGGAGGTTGGACACGAATTCAGCACCTGCAGGTGACAGCAAATCCTGTGGTTGCACAAGGACAGGAACACTTAAGCCAGGGTAGAGATTCCTGCCATGATCCTCACCTGCAGCTGGGGCTTTGCTCCCATCTGGAGCAGGCAGAGAATTCCCTCCAGGATTTGGTCTTTCCTCAGCCTGAGGAACCTCCCTGTGCTGGTGTCCCTGGCCGTGCTCTGGGATTGTGTCACCAGCACGGTGTGGGCAACAGCAGCACAGTGCAGGGGAGTTAAACCTGCAGGAAACCCAGGGAAAAGTCAAATCCAGTGTTCCTGACAGGAGTAAATCTGTATTTATAGATTTATTAACAGCAGCAGAGTGCAGGGGAGTTAAACCTACAGGAAACCCAGGGAAAAGTCAAATTCAGTGTCCCTGACAGGAGTAAATATGTATTTATCGATTGTATTAAGAGCAGCACAGTGCAGGGGAGTTAAACCTACAGGAAACACCCATGGAAAAGTCAAATCCAGTGCCTGGAGTAAATCTGTATTTATATATTTATTAACAGCAGCACAGTGCAGAGGGTTAAACCTACAGGAAACCCAGGAAAAAGTCATATTCAATATCCCTGACAGGAGGAAATCTGTGTTTATAAATTTGGGATGTAAACCCTGAGCAGTTCAGCTTTCCCTCTTTACCATGGTGGTCAGGCAGATCCACTTCCACACACACCCCGTTGTTCTTGCAGTTTTTCAGGACCTGAAATGAAGAATATCCAGGTGATCCCTGACCTTTGGCAGTGCCAAAAAATATCCTTTCCTGCCCCAAATCCCCATCAGAGCAGAGCCATGTGGAAAACCCCAGGTTACTTTAACCACCAGAACATGCATTAAGTTGCTTTTACTCCACTTTTTGACCACCAGAACATGCATTAGTTGCTTTTACTCCACTTTTTAACCACCAGAATGTGCATTAGATTGTTTTTACTCCACTTCTTCGCACCAGAACGTGCATTAGGTGTTTTTACTCCACTTTTCAAACACCAGAATGTGCATTAGGTGTTTTTACTCCACTTTTCAAACACCAGAATGTGCATTAGGTTGCTTTTACTCCACTTTTTGACCACCAGAATGTGCATTAGTTGCTTTTACTCCACTTTTTGACCACCAGAATGTGCATTAGCTGCTTTTGCTCCACTTTTAGCCCCACATACACCCCCAGTTTACCTCCAGAACTCTCAGGTACCCGTTCTCTGCACACAGGTGGAGGGGAGTTTTCCCAGAGCTGTCCTGCTCGTTGACGTTAGCCCCCAGGGAGATCAGGTCACTCACCATCAGGTGCTGGTTCTTTTCTGCAGCAAGATGTAAAGCAGTCTGAGAAGGGAAGAAGGGCACAAAGTTGCAGTCAAAGGCAAAAAATAGTTTAAAAACAACAACTTTTAATAGATAATAAAGAGGGGAGTGGGAATTTTGAGTTCCCACCTGGGTTCCATCATTCCCTCCCCATTCCCATTTTCACTTTTTCCAGGACAACAGGGAGGTGCTTGGTGCTTGGCTAGGGTTTGAAAGAGGGTTCCATGTGATAAAAAATAACTTTTTTTTCCTTGACAAATCAGCCTCCTACCCTTTTCTCTGCATCTTTCTCATCGATCTTGTTGAGGGATGCAAATCTCTGGGCCAGGGCAAAAGTCAGAGCCCTCTTTCCCTGGGCAACAGCCTTGTGCAGCAGCCTGCAAGAGAACTCAATCAGAATTAGACATTTTAATTCTTTAAATATTTTAATAGTTATTTTAGATAGATATTTAGATATTTTAATAGTTATTTTCTCCACAACACCCCATTCCAGGGCAATACTGGGTTTTACCGGGATCAGGAAAAGCTTTGTTTTCATTTCCTTTCCAGCAGAACAGCCACTCCCAGCTCTTTGGGAGTCTATGCTCCAGTTTGGGATTTTGGGTAATCCTCCCATCCATTTTTATTAGCAGTTAATAATACAAATAATTACCCTGAGAGTGTCTGCAGCGTGGAAAAGTTGTGGGGTTTTTTTGCATTTTTTTCCCCCTCAGTATTTATTTTGCTTGATTTTAATTTTCTGGTCAATCCCTACACACACCCCTCATCCTTAAATATTTTAACACCCTGAATTTATCCTGATATCAGCTCAGGAATATTACTGCAAACATGGAGCATTTCTATTTCTAATATCTGCCCAAAATTCTGTGTATTGGTTCAATTTTGAGCCTCCCCTTGAGCAGAGAATCTTTTGATAAGAGGTCAGAGCAAAGTGATGTCCCCAGGGGACAGAAATTGATGTATTTCGACAGAAAAATCAAGGACCTGTTGCCATTTTCATCAGGAGCCAGCAGTTTTTCCTCTGGGATGTTCCTCAGCCAATTTTCCTCCCTGTGGAGCTGGAACTGGAAGAAGGAGAGGGCAGAGAGGTCCTGGCGGGTGAAGGAAATTGGGGTCACATCTGGAGAGCCCCTGGGAGCCTCCAGCAACATCTGGGCTGGGCTGGGGAGAGCAGGTAGGTCCTGGGATGGAGAACTCCTGGAGAAACCTCCCTGGGATGAATTCCTGGGGAAAGCTTCCTGGGATGGAGAATTCTTCAGGAAACAGTCCTGGGATGAAGAATTTCTCAGAAAACGTTCTTGGGATGGAAAACTTCTCAGGAAACATTCCTGAGATGGAGAATTCCTCAGGAAACGTTCTTGGGATGGAGAATTCCTGGAGAAACATTCCTGAGATGGAGAATTCCTCAGGAAACGTTCTTGGGATGGAGAATTCCTGGGGAAACCATCCTGGGATGGAGAATTCCTGGGGAAACCATCCTGGGATGGAGAATTCCTGGGGAAAGCTTCCTGGGATGAAGAATTCTTCAGGAAACCATCCTGGGATGGAGAACTTCTCGGGAAATGCTCTTGGGATGGGGAATTCCTGGAGAAACAGCCCTGGGATGGAGAATCCCTGGGAAAACCATCCTGGGGTGAACAATTTCTCAGGGAAGTGTCCTGAGATGGAGAATTCCTCAGGAAACCATCCTGGGATGAGGAATTCCTGGGAAAACCATCCTGGGGTGAACAATTTCTCAGGAAACTGTCCTGAGATGAAGAATTCCTGGGGAAACCTCCCTGGGATGAAGAATTCCTGGGGGAACCATCCTGGGAGCTCGGGAGAACATCCCGCATCCACCAGCTGCTCCCTTTCTCTCCCGTCCTGGAGAACATTCCCGGCGAGCCGGACCTTTGGACACTTCCCTGCTCCCCATGGAGGGAAAGCTCCGCCTGTCGCGGGTGGAAATCTTTCCAGGAGGGCTGTGCCGGGCTCTGCCGCCTCCCCTGCGGGTCACCCGCTGCCTCCCAGCTCTGCAGCTCGGCGGGGAATCCCTGCCAAAAAACCCCGCCTGGCGCGGGATGCCGGGGCTCCTCCCGGAGCTGGCTGGAGTTCAGATCCTCCTGCAGCACCTCCACCAGGATGTCGAGGTCCTCCAAGCCTTTGGGGCTTTGCCCGGCGCTCTGCTTGCTCTGAAACGGCAACAGAAAGGCGGGCAGGGAGGAGGAGGAGGAGGAGGAAGGGGGAGGGAAGCAGACATGAAGTGTCCTGTTCTCTCCCTCGGTGCTAGAACAGGAATTCTGCCCCGGGAGCCTGGCACAGCGGGGTTCAGGGTGTTCTGCATACCTGTCTAAGCTGTTTCTCTGTATAAGGGTGAGCTCGCCTCTTCTCTGCTGGAGAAACAAAAAAAAAAAAAAAAAATCAAAGGGGGAAGAAAAGGTTCAGAGCTGAGGAGAGGCACGAACAGAGCAGAGATTCCCATCAGTCCTGCCCCAGATAAGAGCCAGATAACCCAGACAGGCCTCCTGGAATGGAAGGAACCCAGCAGGGCTCAGTGACCAGGGCAGGAGTGCTCTGGCTCTTTGGGTACCCCACAGTGAGGATCCTACTGGGAAAGGAGGCTCTGTTACCAAGTAGAGGCTTTTCCAAACCTGTTTTTCCTGAGGATCCTTTGGTTACCATCTTCACTGTTGAGGCTTCCTGAGGAGACAAAACCACCCAGCTTCAATGTGAGGTGCTTGCACCGAGGGGAAGATGAAACAGTGGCAAATATTGAGACATGAACAGGGTGAAGCTGCCCCCTGTGCTATGGGTTTGGCTCAGCAGGGGCTGCAGGTGAGAGATTTCCATGGGTGGGGAATTCATGGCAGCTTTATAAAGATCTTTATAACTCCCCGGGAGGTTTTCAGCTCCTTGGGCTGTTTTTGCAGGTTCTGGAGCAATATTTTTACTGTTTATTGGGCCATCTTTGCCTCGATTGAATGATGCACAGCATCCGTGGCATGCATGTGCTCCTGCTGTCACTGCCTGCTCCTAGCCCAGCATTTGTTCTGTTTGAAATTTGCCTTATTCTCCACTTTGACCAAAAAAAGCACTGATTTGGTGGCTGGAAGAGGCAGCTGCAGGTGTGAGCCCTGCAGAGCACTCAGGGGGATGTGACTGTGTGCTGCAGGATGCTGCAGCCCTGGGAGGAACCTCCCCAAGCCCGGGGGTTTCTCACCTTGCTGGGAGGTGGCTCCAAGCCTTTGGAAAGTCGGATTTTCCTCAGCAACTCCCGCACAGGCATCTTCACTCTCACACCCATGTAACGCTTCTGAGGGGGATCAGAGCTAAGTTCAGAGTCTGGAAAAGTCACAACACGGTGCTGAGAGTGACACAATTGCCTGAGCTGTTGGAGAAGGGTGGGAGGATGAGGTCAGCCTGGGGAACGGGCTCTGAGTCCCATGTTCATCATCGGTTTTGGGAAATTTCCACATCTCCTTGGCTCTGCTTGATAGTTTTCCTTTCATGAATTCCTCCTCCGTTTTCCTGCCTGCCACAGAGCGTGGATTTGCTTTGGGGAATGTGTCAGCAGGGCTTAGGTCTCTGCCCCTCTTACATACTGATTTTCCTGTCTTGTGGTAAATCTGCCTTTGCAGTTTCCTGTCCTGTGGTCGGTTAAATTCTTATCAGTGCAACAACCAGGAGCAGAATTTGTTCAGAATTAAGAGAGGGATGCCCTGTCCAGTGGTTTTCCCCTGTGACACTCAGTGTTCTCTGATTCAAAGGGAAACTGATTTTTCTGCACTGAAATGAAACAGTTATTTGAGAATATACCTCGCTGTCCAAACAGGCTCTCTCTTTGTCAAAACAAGCTGCTCTGTGATTGTTTGTGTTATGTTTCCTTGCATCTGGGGCCTGCATCCCCAAACTTGAAAGACTTGCCCAGATTAGGAGCTTAAATCCACTGGCTTTTGAAATACCTTTTATGTAACCCTGGCATTCACCTCCTTGCCTTGTGTGTCCCCCTGCTTGGAATAACCTTTATATAAAATGCATATGGTGACAGATGTTAGCGTTAAAAAATGATGAATTTAATGCATTAAAAAATGATGGATTTAATGCATTAGATCAGGGTTTTCCTGATAAAAATACACCAGGCAGAAAGGCACAACTCCAAGGAAAGCCTGAGTTTTGGGAATCCAATAAAAATGCACCATGGAGAAAGGCACAGCTCCAAGGAGAGCCTGGGCTTTGGGAACCCAGTAAAAATACACCACAGAAAAAGGCACAGCTCTGAGGAAAGGCTGGGATTTGGGAAGCAGAGCATGGGATCCTGAGAGCAGGAGTCATCCAGCAGCAATGCTGGAGCTGGGAGAAGCTTTCTGTTCCCACTGCAGCTCGTGGTGAGAGGAACAAAACCAGCTCTTGTGATCAAACACAATCCGGGGTTAAACAACACAACAGCCCCAAATGAAAAGGGTGAAATGAAAAAGGTGCGTTGGGCCAGCGGCTCCTGGTGCTGTTAAATAAAACATGAGGTGCCTGGACAGATATTCCTGACCAAAATCTGTGCTGGGATGTGGCTGGGCCCCGTGGAGGGGACCCAGGGGAGCTCAGCAGATGGGAAAGGTGCAGCTCCTGGGGTGGCTGAGAGGAGGCAATCCTGGCAGGGGAACCAGCCCCACAAGATGTGGTTTCTTGTTGCGTGATTTTTTGTTTCCCTTCCCCGCTCCAGGCAACGAGAGCTGACACCCCTCCAGCGGGAGGGAGGGAGGCGAATCCCGGGCAGCAAATGGTGCCTTTGGAATGGAGATGGGGTTGTTGTTTTGTGCTGAGATTTCTGGCACTTCTCAGTGTTTAACCTAGCGCTGAATAATCAAAACACCGAGACCTCGAAAAGCAGAGCTTGTTTCTCAGGCTGTTCTAAGAATTATTCTTTTTTTTTTTTTTTTTTTTTCATAGATTGGTGTTTTGACAATGAATTATTTACAGTTTGTAGAGTATTTTTAAAGCTTCTTTGAAAAGCTTTACAACAAGCCAGTAAGATTTACTAATATGTTATCTGGGAAGAGTTTCCAGTGATGGATCAGATATATCCTAGAAATTGAAGGGTTCTGCAAAGGCAATGATTCACCAAACACACTTCCCTGTGACTTTGAAATGTTAATAACTCAGGTCACATCGTGTGTTAGCTCAGAACCAAACTTGCAATTCAGAATGCAAATGAGCAGCAAAACGCTGGATGGAGATGCACAGAAATACCAGAATTTTGGGCATCCTTTGGAAACCAGAGCCATTTCTGACCTCAGCAGCAGAGCACAACAAAATCCAGCCCAGCCTGAGCAGGAGGAACATGCTGGACATCTCTGCTGTGACTGAGCTTGGATTGTGCTGCTGGAGCCCCAGGTCACTGCAAGAAACACCAAAGAGGAAATGGGAATAAAGATTTTTCTCTTACCAGCAGGAGCAGACATCCCTGGAGGTTTGCAGGGAGGAGGAGGAGGGTGGTAGATCTTGGGACTCGCCACGTTGAGCTCAGTTAATCCAGAATCTGGCAGAGAGGGGCTCTGCTGGAAGCAGCTCTTGGGACTGGCAGTTTCTCCAGGCAGGGGAGATCCCTGGCCTGGGCTGTAGCCACACACTTCACTTTCGCTCATGTTTTGGTTGACAAGGAGCTCAGGACTCATGCAGACTGTTTGCAACATCTCCACTGTGAGTGTGCAGGAAAAGATGAAAGAGAAGAGGGGAGGAAAAAAACCCCAAACCCTGTTCGGTTGTGTTTAAAAAAAATAAACTAAAAATCAATCCGGTATCACATGGAGACCATGGCAATGTAATTAATCCTCCAATGTAATTAGCTGAGTCCAGCTTCCCTCTTGTCTTTGGAGCAGCAAGTTCCAGCAGGGGAAGAATGAAACCAGCCCTGGAATCCCAGCAGGCACTGGAAGCAGCTTTTGAGAGTTTCTTGGCTGCAGTTCTGCTCTGCTCTTTATACTCAGGTATGGTTTGGAGGACGGCAGCCTGGGAAGGCTCCACCCTCTTTCCTGACAATCCTGAGCAGCTGATGAAGAAATGAGTTTTCCCAAGAAAAAGTTTGACTTCAAGTTGATTTTTTTTCCCCTGCTGTGTGCAACAGGAAAAATTAAATTTTGATTTACTGGGAAGGGAAAAGCAACCTCTGACTTGAGGTTGTGCAAGTGAGTAAAATAGTAGATCCTTAATTAAATGTTTTGAGAATTCTCAAAAGTGGTTTTCAGCTGGGATAGGCTGAGTTTTGTTCTCAGTGCTGTGTTTTAAATTTAGCAGAATAATTTTGATACCACACTGATGCCGCAGGGCTTGCTTGGTTGTGTTTCCCCCAAATCAAGGAATTTTCCCAGGCAGGAGAAGCTGTGAGGGAGCAGCTTTGCTGGACAGCTGCCCATGGCCAAAGGACATCCCATACTGTAAAAAGCCCTGCCCAATATTTAAATTGGGGGAGTGAGGCACCAATTTCAGGGCAGCAGCTGGTGGGAGACCACCTTGTGTTTATTGTTTTAATTGCGATTTATTTATCTCCCTCTCCCCCCTCTTTCATTTCATTCAATTATTTCATTTATTAAACTGTTCTTATCTCAAACAGGATTTTTTTTTTTTAACCTTCTCACAGCTCTCTCCCCATCCTGCCAGGGAGAGGGTGTGAGCTGCTGACTGTGGGGTGTGTGGTGCCACAGGGGTTAAACCATGACAAATGGGGACACTTCTTACAGGAAATCTATTTCCTTGTCACCAGATCTCAGTATCAGATCCAAACTCCATTCCCATGTCCCTGGGAAATGGATTTCACCCTGTGGGCTGTGCCATTTCAGCTGAACAAGCAGATATTTCTCTTAAGTACCTAGATTGAAAAAAAGGATTATGATGTTATCAGCTGCATCTTCTTCCCTGGCTGTGTCCTGGAAAGCAGTCCAGATTTAATCCCAAGAAATATCATCTTTGACATCCAGACTTTGTGGGGTAGATTTAAAAGAACATCATCACGTTTGTGTCATAATTTAAACTGGGCAGTGACTCCTCTCCCTGACCTGAACAATCCCATCTCCTGCTTTCTCTGGAAGCAACAACTCCGGGCTCAGGGATGTTGAAAGGATTATTCAGGTATTGATCAAAGGAGATTTGATGCTTGTAGAACAAGAACAAAATCAGATCAGGAGCTGATCTGCATTGCAGTGGCTCTTCCCCGGCTCCCCGCCCCACAGATTATTGCTGCCAATTAATGGAGGTGGGAACACGAATGGATCAGGGAGAGGCAGGGCTGGAGCCGGGGTTCACCTTCCCAGGGCAGCCCTCTCCCATCCCTGTGAAATCCCTTTAACCCTCTGCAGCTCAGGGGTTAAAGCCACAGAGAGCCAACATCCCGGCTGATCCCTCAGTTTGTTCCAGGGGAAGGGATTTGCTGGATAACCTTTTCACTTTCGACCTGTGCTTTGCCTGTCTGACACAGGGTGTCTGCTTCCTCTAAGGACACCTTCTGCTCTGTTTGGGTGAATATTTTCCTTCCATTCCACCTGCTTTTCCTTGTTGATTTATGATGCACGAGTCCAGGACAAGCTGGACCCCTCAGTGCCATGAAACCCGCTGTTATCCCTGTAAATATCCCGTGCAAACCCCTGGGATGAGGCAGCAGCTCGGGAACTCCTCCACGCTCACAGAGGTGGGAGAATTTGGCCTCCTGCAAACAGGAAATTACTGCAGTGACTCACTGCCTTTATTGGGCAGTAAATCACATCAGACATTCCTCCTCTTTCTATTCTCCTCCATACTCCAGCCCCTATGCTGGGTGGTTTTATCTTCTTGTTTAAAACTCGTGATCACATTCACAGCACAGCAGGAACTGGCCTGGTTTGGGTACAGGAATTGACCTATATTGATAAGGAATTGACATTTCTATGGTACAGAAAGGACCAAAATTCAATCTTCAGCCAGGAGAAGTGGATTTTCAAATCCAGCAACAAAAGCCCCTTGGAATGTGGACACTACAAGGTCTCCAAGGCTTTGTGTTTGCTTAACTGGGAATTTTGTGGTTCTGCTTCCAACCTCAACAGCTACCTGACGTTTCCAAAGAATCCTTTGTTGCTGTAATTTCAAACAGCTCCCGTGAGTCCTGTTCTGTAAACAGGCACTGCTGGCTGTGAGCTGTCCACCTCCAGCTCCATCCCTGCCTGTTCAATTGCAATTCTCACTTTGGACCCTCTAATAATGCTGCACCCAGTCCTCTTTTATCCACCGAGGCAGGGCAGGTTCCAGCCTGCACAGCGAGCAGAGGGAGATCCCAAAAATGACTTTCTAGGATTTGTAGCTGCTGCTTCAGTCGGTGCCTCCTGATTCCCACAGGAAGTTCCCTGTGCACAGAACTATTTAATTTATTACCCAGTGAAACCTGAGCTGGGGAAAGTGGTTTTTTTACCCAAGAGCGTGGAATATTTTCATTACCTTCCACAGTTTTTGTGATTTCTGCTGTTTTTTTAACACACTCTGTGCTTCTATTCTAAGAAAGGGAGAAAATTTCAAGGGTTGAAGGTGTAAGAAAAGATTGGGTGAGGGTCTTCAGTGGCAATAATCTGGGCTAGGGGGTGAGGGTGAAGCCAGCTTTGGGCATAAACAGAGCTGAGCTCTCAGAAAAGACAGGTTTGCACTGTAGGAGAAATCCAGCTATTTTATGCTGGGGCATTTCTTTTTTCTCCTTTGCATATTCCTGATATCCTGATTAATTCATGATATCCTGATTAATTCCTGATGTAGGAATTCTGATTCCTGCTGTAACATTTTCAGCCATCACCCTCTGAAGTTCTTAGTGAATAAAGAACTAATAAATAATGAACTAATAATAAATAAAAATTTTAAAAATGAACTGATTTGTGATGGGCAGCTCTGCAAAACCTCTCTCCCTGTGAAGGTTCAGGCTGTGCTGCCCATGGGTCGAGCTGCTTTTCCATCTCTGGAGGGAGGCTGAATCCTCTCTCTCTTCCCTCCTCCCTTGTTCCTACACGTTCCCGTGCACACACCCACTTTAACAACCACTGCCGGGGTAGGTGTTTGTCTGTCTCTCCCTTTGGATGCCAGCTCTGAACCCACCCGACCCAAAACCCTTTGTTGCAAAAGGTTTCCTTCCTTAAAATCCTCTTTTGCATATTTGGGAGGGGGTGGGTTTGGTTTGCACCGATGGAGAAAGGCAGGAGGAGGCTTTCCAGCCACCGAGGAGGTGATAAACAAAACATCGGGAGAGATTTTAAAGCTCATCTGTAAAGAGAATTGTGATTATCTCAAGGTGAACGTGATCCTGTGTAAATATATCCCGAGCTAAATGGACGAGGAGTATTTAAAAGGCTGAATGATGAAGATATTTAAAATGAAGAGCTAGAGCGGGGTAAGGGTGGATTTTCCCCCGGGAGCCTCTCCCCTGGGAAGCCGAGCAGGGCTGTGGAGGCTCCATTTGCATGGGCAGCGCTGCAATTGAGATGTGACAATTCCGGTGCTGGCGGTGGCAGCGGCTTGTGACATCGCTGCTGGGTTTGTCACACGCTTTCGGAGTAAACATCCACCTGATTAATTCATTAATTAATTCATCGCCTCCGCCGGGACTGGCATGGGGTCACCTGGGGTGACTGGGGACAGTGTCCCGTGAGAGGTGATGCTTCACAGAGAGACAAAACCTTTGTTTTTTGGGGAGCTGAAAATCCCTGCTTGAAGGTGGGAGGACACAGTGGGGATGAATCCCAGGATTTCACTGAGGTTGGAAAATCCCTCCCAGGTCAGCGAGTCCCAGCTGTGCCCATCCTCACCTTGTCCCCAGCCCAGAGCTCTGAGTGCCACCTCCAGGAATTCCTTGGGCATCTCCAGGGATGGGAAAACCTCCCTGTGCAGCTCCTGCCATTGCCTGGCCACCCTTTCCAGGGAGAAATTCCTGCTGGTGTCCAACCTGAGCCTCCCTGACGCTGTTTTACACCACAACGACACAAACTCCAAACTTCAGAAGGTTGAAAATGACTCTTTTATTTTTGGGATGTGTCTCCTTTTTATACTATTTTTCACAGACCAATCTGATTGGTGACAAAAAGACAGACCTCTTCAATCACATTGGTCAGACCAGAGGGACATCAAGAAGACCCTCTAGGGGAAAAGAATATAAAACAAGGTTACAACTACAAAACCATGTCTTTTGTTTACAGAAAATTCTCTGGGAAAAGAATTTCAGAAAACCAAAACAGGTACCAAAACAGGGCTTCACCTCCCCTGGTGTAATTTGGGGCTGCTCCCTCTCCTCCTGTCCCTGTTCACTGGGGTAAGATCCCAAATCCCTCCTTCCTGTCTGCAGAGCCAGAAGATCCCTCCTGATCTCACTTTTCTCCAGACTGAGCCCCTTTCCCAGCTCCCTCAAGAGTTCTCCATCCCTTCCACCCCAAAGGTGACAATGTCCCTGTCCCTTTTGTCCCACTGAACAATCTCCATTGTTTCCTTTCCAAGAATTACCTGCCCCTGACTCACCCCTGCTGGTGCTCCATGGTTACCTCCAAATGTTTTCCTCAGATCCGGAAAGGCCGTGGCAGGGGTGGCATGTTCAGACTATTTTTACCTCCCTGAAATGTTCCACGGTGAGCAAATTCCTCTGGTGTGGGGCTGCTGGGTTGGCCTGACCCCCCTCAGAGGGGAATCAAGATGTTTTCCAGAGTTTTCACCTCTTCAGAGCAGGACAAGCAAAGCTTCTCTCTCCCCTGGGAGAATAATTCCCTAATTTTTATGCAGTGATCAGACGCAGTTAATTGCTGGTGGCTTCTGGGCTGTGTGGTCTGGAATTGCAGGTGATTAAAGGTGAAGGAATTATTTTAATCTGCCCGGTTTTGATGCCTTGAGGCGCCTGGGGACGGAATTTGGTGCAGCCCTGAGAATTCTCAGTCTCCACTCGGAACGATGCGGTTTTGGGCTTGATTTTTGGTGGATTTCGGGGAAAATGAGGAAGGAAAGGAGCCCTGAGCTGCTGCAGGAGGGGTTTGCTGTTTTTCCACATTAAAACTGTGCTGTTAAACCTAAAACTGCCCCGTCTGAGCCGTTCTGTGCAGCAACAGTGACCTCCCCTGGGCGGGACGAGCTGCCAGGGCCGGGTGCTCCTGATCCATCGACCCGACAGATCCAGGATGGAATTATCGCCCAATCCTAAAAGGAACTGACCACCCAATCTGAAATGGAATTGATCACCTAGTCCGAAATGGAATTATCACCCAGTCCCAAACGGAATTGATCACCCAATCCCAAACGGAATTGATCACTGAGTCCCAAGTGGAATTGATCACCCAATCCCAAAGGAAACGCAGCACTTCCCAGCTTTCCAAATAACTCGGGATCAACTTTTTTATTCGTGTCTTTTCGGCAGTCTATACTGAACAAATGTCCAGATAAAAGTTCGAATTTAGAGGCCTTACAGGCATAGAAAGACAAAAGGGATAAATCTTATTATTATTGGAGCATTTTGATGGCTCTTCCTATGGGTGCTCCTCACTTTAACCCATTTTTCACTAAGAATTTTTTTTATTCAGACAAGAAAAAGAAATTCAGATGTTTCCCTTATTTTGGTGGGGTTTTTTTTCTTCCTGATTTCTTTTCCAAAGCAAACTTTTAGGAATCATCAAAGGCAGCCTGGCTGTGCTTCTTCAGCTGATCAGTGCTGGGCTCTGAGCAGAGCGTGGTTCTTACCCCAGAGCACCCAAAATGTGAGATGGAGAGGAAAATTCATCCCAGGCTGCTGCTGGATGCAGCTGATGAAGCCAAACCTGCCGGTGCCTGCAGCGAGGACTTTGCTGAGCTCGGAGAGGAATAATTTGGGTTTTGTGGTGTTGGAGGGGGCTGAGTTAGAGGAATTGCTCTGCATTGGCAGCGTTGTGGGCTCACCTCAGAGAATGGTTGGATTTGATGTGTTTTTGGGGATCAGGGAATCCTCTTTATTTTTTTGGGGGGTCTTCATCCTCCCCCAGCTGAGTCACCCTGGCTGTAGAGGGGGAGATCTCCTTGTTCCTGCAGAGGCAGGGATGATTGTCCCATGATAAAATCGCCCTTCCTCCAGTGCTGGGAATTGCAGTCTGGCTCTCCCTCCACACGTGTCCCGTTACCTCATTGCCCCTTGGAAATCGGAGTATTTTTATTTTTAGCCACCAATTATTTTTAGCCACCAAGGGAGGGAACCGAGTGGTTTAAGATGTTTCATTCTGCCGAGTCTCGGGGCCACGTTTCCTTTTAAATATTAATGGGAATGCTCAGAGTTCCACCTCCCCAGAACAGGGCTCGGGGATGTTTGTTCTTGGCATTATTTTTCATCCCTTCACCCTAGAAACAAAGTGCATTCAGCTCCCGAGCTCAGAAATGAGTGGTGATGGAGGAACAATGGTTCATTTTCCCTCAGGCTGGACTGGCTGCGTGGAGGCAGACAGAAAAGAAAAAAAGGGAATTAAACCCATGGGGCTTCTGGGGTTTTTGCTCTCGAGATGAAAACCATTTGTGCAGAGGAATTGGCCACATCCATTTGCGTGTGCACTGGAGAGATCGGAAATAAATGTTAAATATTCTGTTTGCAAACTCTGCAAGGCACTGATGGTTCATCTTTCAAACAAATAACCTTCAGCTGGGGAGTGCTGGCATCAACTGCAGCTCCAGGGTGAAGGGATTTCCGAGCTCAGCACTTTCTCTTCCTTCTGAAATGCAGATTTTTTTAGGCTACCTGGAGCATTTTGAGAATTTCTGTGCTGTTATTTGGGTTGAAGGAGATTGGAGCAGAAAGCGCAGGGAAAAAAATTACAATAATTAGGATTGGCTTTTGAGACATGTTGTAAAGTATTTTGGTAAAAAACTGAACTGAATTTTAATTTGTGACCAGTGAAAAGAAAAAAGAAAAAAAAAAAAAAAAAGAAAAAAAAAGAAAAAAAGAAATAGGTCAGGAAAATCGAGAGGGAGGAAGATAAAACGCTGGTTTTATATCCCGGGTTGTGTCACTAGATGGTGCTGGGAATCAGACCAAAGGAAACCCTCGGCAGCAAAAATAAAAACCTCAGCAGATTCCAAACAAGCTCAGCAAAAAGGGAGATAGAGGAGAGGGCGTGGAAATTGAATGCTGAAACAAATCTGATGTACGAGCACGATGTGTGAGGACTTCCCTGTGCTTTAAAATGTGCAGAACAGGGCAGAAATACGATTTTTAATGCTTTCCCCTCCTTTCAGGGTTGATGTCTCACACATTTGTGTTGGTTTCTGACAGCTCCACTGGGAGCTGGGGCAAAAAAGGGCAAAAAAGAGACAATGCAGAAAATGGGGCTGGTTTTAGAATCGGGTGATTCTCAGAGATTTTGTGATCTCACAAAATCATTCACAGAAGAAAAAAAAAAGGCACTCACAGAAGGTGGGATTTAAATGAGAGAATTGTGGAACACACCAGGGCCACGTGCCACTGGAACTGTCCCCTTTTTGTGTCCCTGCAGTGTGCTGGGTGTGAATTTAATTTAAATCTCTCCACGCCAAAATCAGGTTTCAGCAAAGGCCTGAGGCCTGTTCCTGGTTCAGCAGAGGATAAACTCAGCTTTAGGATGCTCAGGGTTAATGTTTTGGGAGCCAGAGCCACAAAAACACTTTTTTATTTTAGAGTCTGGGTGCTTGAATTTCTCTGCTGACAGTTGGGTTGTTTTTAAGGATCATTTCTCTGCTTTGTTATTGAAATACAATGAGGTGGAAAGCAGCCAGGCCAAACAGGGGCTGCTCCAGCTCTTGCACAATAAATGTCTCCCTCACCTTTTAATTCCTGCCAGACTCCAGCACTTGGGATCTGCTCTTCTCTTCAGGACCTCAAAGAGCTTTTCTTGCCAAAGTGACATTTTGCACATGGACAAAACGGGGAATTTGGGCCCCAAACCTCTGACATTTCAATTTTTTAAAATTTTCTTTTTCAAGTCCTCTCCCTTCATTGGTGTCCTGCCCGGGTTGAGGTGGTTGAACCGTGGTTATTAATCTGTTTCTTCTCATTTTCTGCCCGGTCTCGGGGCTGGTGGTGGAGGACAGAAGTTCCTCCCTGCTGGGTTTTATCTCTGGCAGGGATTCAGGGAAACACTTAAATCAGGAATTTTGGGGCTGGCCTGACATTAACCACGAGCTTGTGCAGTCTGAGCTGGGGCCCAGCACCTTTTTTGTCTCTGGGAGTCAAATATTCCCAGGAATTGCTCAGTGCAGCAGCTTTGGGAGATGTGAGAAAAATCTGAGCACCTGACAGAGACCCGGGTGTGGCAGGAACCAAAATTTGGTGATTCTCCACTGGATCATCTCTGCCCAGAGAGGGGAGAAAACACCGAAATGCAAATTATTTGTATTATATATAAACTCCAAGGTGCCTGGATTAAAGCAGGATTTCCGCAGTGGGCTGTGGGGGAAATATTTCTATTATTCATAATTTTATTCCAGTTATATAGAAAAATATATCATTATTATATTACGCATATAATGTGTATATATATATATAGTATATATTATATAACATTTATTCTATACAAGAAATAGAAATATTTCTTTTATTCACAATTATATTCCTGTTATATAGAGTAATATAATATATATTATATATAACATATATTATATAGATAACATTATATATATATAACATATTTATTCTATAGAAAAATAGAAATATTTTTATTATTCACAATTATATTCCAATTATATATTTTAAGATATAATTCAGTCCCTTGGTGCTGAATATCTTATTTGAGCCCCTTGTAATAATCACTGATGGCATTTGCCAGAAACTTTATTTTTCTACAAAAACATCTCTCATCCCAAACCAAAATCCAGGTAAGGAGAGTTCCTAAATGTCAGGGAACCTGGAGCCTGGGCAGGGCCAGGGCAGCTGAACAAAACCAGAATTAAAATGGGCCAAACTGCAATTGCACTGCATTAACTGCAGGTTGGCATCATGAAAAATTTGCTTATTTGGGGTTAATAATTAAAGCCATACACAAGCGGGGAGAAGAAAATCAAGGCCCTAAATCCATTTTAGTCCTCTGGAAGTCACGAACAACAATGGGGTTTAATCCAGGGTCAGGTTTCCGAGCCCTTTTCCCAAACACCCAGATGAGATCTCAGTGCCAGTGGCCTCCATCCAAAATTCCTTCAGCAGCAGGGAAACGACTCCCACTGAGGTCACTTCATTCAGGGCTGCAGAAAAATGGGGAGGAATTATTTTATTGAGGCAGAAAAATGCTGCTTATTCGGTGTGTGGTTGGATGTGGGGACAGAAGAAAGCCACAGAAAATAAAAATAGATTTAAAAAATTATTAAAAAATAAAAACAGATTTGTAGATTTGTGCTGCAGGTGAGGAAAAACAGGTGAGGGTTCCCCAAATCTGCTCCTGCAGGGATGGGAAAGGTCAGGGTTGCTGTTATGCCTTGGAAAATTATTGCACTTTGTCTGAAAAAGGAGTAAAAACATTGTTATTCTTTATCCTCCATCTTGGAATGGACAAATAATTTTGATTTTGAGAAAAAACACAAAGCAAACCCCAAAAACTTTTCTGGAGAAATGGAATTTAATGGGATTTGCCTGGTCTGAGAGGATGCAGAAAAAAAAAATTAAAAATCCCTGCTCTTATGGACAATATTCAAATTAATGGCACCCCAAATTAACTCTTAATTCTGAAATTTGATCTTTCCTGGTCTCTGCATCATAACTCTGAATAAGAGCAGAACCCTGCAAAACAACCTCGTAAAACCCCTGAGCTTGTTGAGCTGTTTTCTTTGTTAAATGTTGTGTATTTTATTGCCTTTTTGCTCTCCTTTGGTAATTGTGACAGCTGGTATTTACCTCAAAATAAGGAAGTACATCCTGTTAATCTGCAAGGCTGAGAAAATGTATTCAGAGGCATTAAATTCCTCTGTAGGGGGATCAGTGGATCTCCAAGGGTTGTGTGTGTGCCCAGCTCTGTGGTGACAGGATTTTAAAAGCCAGGGCTTTGTTTCATTGAGCTGAGGCACAAAAAATTTTAGGGAGAAACATCTCACCAAAGCCAGACTGCTGCCCCTAAATAGATACATTTTACAGAAATGTGTTGGTTTGCCACAGGAGAGATTTTCCTTGGGATTATTCTCGCTTTCATTTGCTTGAGCCATGAACAAATAAATGATTGCTCTGTCAGCTTTTGAGGATCAAAACCTCTCTGCCCAAACCAGTCCGACCTGGGCATTGTTTGGGTTGGTTTCTTGCCACGTGTTTGCCTTTTTTTTTTTTTTTTTGGTTAATTTTTATTATTCTTCTCGAGCACTCAGTTCCCATGAAAGCACCAACAACATCTTCCCCCTGCCTGGTTGGAAGTTAATATTTCATTAGCATAAATCATTTTGTGTCTTCTGGAGTCTGACCTAATTTCTCCATGGCTGCAAAGCTGCATCTCATCCTTCCTTGTTGGGGAAAATCAGCAGAAATTCCTTCTGCTGGAGCTGCTGTCCCTAAAATTCCTGCCCCTAAAAGATTTAAGTCTTTAACATCAGAGATTTTACCTTTTTTTAGCAAAATCATTTGACCTGAGGCACAGAAAAATGGGAACACACTCCCCCAAACATGAGATTTTTAGGGCCATGCTGTCTAGAGGATGGAAATATCCACAGAAACAAGTTTAATTCTCATAAAAAAGGTTCACAACTCTCACTTCAAACCACAGACTGAGCAGTTAAAATTAAGGAATTGCTGGTTCCAGCAGGGCTTTGTTGACTGAGCCAATACATGGAATACAGGGAGTGCTCAATTCCTGCAGGAAGCAGCATCTTATTCCCAAAAAATGACATTTATCATTTAGCTGGAGTGAAAGATGATGCAATTTTCTGGGATGTGCAACTGGCTGAGGGGTGAGTTTGGGTAGGGAAATGAGAAAAATGCAAAAATGCAGGTGCTGCTTGGAATTTGCTCCTCTTTATCCAGGGTTAAGAGGCTAATGGAAAACACGGCTCACACAAGGGGGATCTTGGCTAAAAAAACAGGGAAAGAATTAAATATTTACCCAGTGAGAGAAATGCCAATTGCCAGATTAAATATGCAGGTTCTTTGTTATCATTCCTATGATTCCAGGACAAAAAAAAAATCAGAGGAATAACAAATACCTGGGACAAGCTCCCCACCTGTGCAAAGGCAGGAGGGACTTGCCCACCTGGAGAGCAGTGACCCCCAGGAACTTTGGGATTGGTTCCTTTTTCCATCCCTTCCCACCCCAATTTTGGCCTGGTCCAGGAACTACAAGTCAAGTTTTACGGGGGATTTATGCCTAAGGACCACCAAAACCTAAAGGGTTTTTTTCCCAGTATTCAACACGAGCTTCAGTGAGTGCTGGATGCTCTAAATTTTGTGCTGAATGGAATTTTCTGGAGGAAAATTTCAGATCTGTGGCTGCTGTTCAGTCCCTGGGTAATTCACAAAGCCTTGTTCTCAAACCCTGAGAGGGGCAGAAGTGAGAAAAACTCTTGAATATTTTGGTTTGGGGGATTTTTTAATTTGTTTTCCCCTAAATCCCCTACTTTTGATGTAGAAACAATTTTAAAAAACCTACACCTGGTGTCCTTTCTCCCCATCAGATCATGGTGTCCTGGTGCTGGCAGATGTCACCTGAGGGGGTGACAACTTCTCATGACTCTGCATTCATGTAAATCATCTTTAGAGAGAAACTGCTGCTACATGGAGCCACGTTTTCATTTGCATTTCCTCTCCATGAAGAGAAAGGAAATGATTTAGTCAGCAGAACTCACTGAGGGAGCTCCTCCATTGGTCAGGATCCAAACCTACCCCAATTTTAAGATTTCAGAGCAGTTTTCCTGTGGCTTTCTAGTGCAGGGAAGTTCCATTTGCAGGGATGCTCAGTTCTGACCATTTAATTCCCTGCAGGACTGAGTTTTAAAGAGTGACATGGAAAACAAGGTTTATTCTCTCTTCTGAGTGGAGCTGGAGAGTGGAAAATTTTGGAAAAAATTCTTTCTGCCTTGAAAAAACAACAACCTGAGTCCTCAGTGAGAGGGGAGCAACCACTTGTGGGCAGAGAGGATTTTGTTTTGGTGGATCTCTGTCAAATCACAGCATCACTAGGGCTGGAAAAGACCTCCAAGATCATCCAGTCCAACATTTGGGCAGAGGTTGGTGGGCATGGAAAGCTTGGAGGCCAAGGTTTTTCTGCTCATACTTGAGTTTTAGAGGTGGTGAGGTGTGGGCTTGATATTTCTGGCTCTGAGAGATTTTAGCCTGCTGGCAGCTGCTGACTTCTTCCCCAAGGAAAAATTTCCCAAGAAAGCTTCTTCTCAAAACAATCTTGGCAGACAACTCTCCTTTCTCCAAACAATCTTTCTCCAGGTGGTGTTTTGCTGTTTCTCTGGTTTAACCCATGGCATCAGAGAGGTGTCGTTCCTATTCACCAACCATGTTCAGTCTGTATGGGAACACCTTATAAAAGGCAGTGAGAATTAGACAATAAAGCCTTTTTTCTGTGCTCTTTGCCTTCTGAAATATTTGGAGTCTTTCTTTTTTTGTCCTACAATGACAGTGAGGCACTGCAGCAACCTCTCAGCAACTGAGCTCTGTCCCCAGCTCCCTGTGCTCTCTGCAGGTGGGATGAGCTGGGTTTGGAGCTGGCACAGGCAGGAATCCTCATCCCGGGAATGCTGCAGGGCTGGGAGCTGCCCTCCCTGCTGCCTTTGCCCTCCCCATGGAGGGGAAACTTGGCCAGAGCTGGGGATGCTGCTGGGGAATTGCTCAACAAAAATACTGCCAAAGAAATATCCCTGATAGCATCTAACTGCTCCATTCCAGCCCTGACCCCTCACCTGCAGCCACGGGGCTGAGTTTGGGGATTCTTTGCATTCCTGGGGATGCCTTGAGAGGCTCCCTAGAACAGAGGCTGGACAGAGTTAAAGAAATAAATGGGGATTTATTAAAAGGCCTTCAAAGGATTCACCTCTGATCCAGAGCTCTGCCACCCTCCATGGGAAGAAATTCTTCCTCATATTGGGGTAGAATTTGCTGTGTTTTAGCTGTGGCCACTGCTCCTGTGACATCAAACATCCCCTGGCCCCATCCCCTGGCAGCCTTTGGGGTGTCTGTGTGGGGTGACAGTGCTGCTGAGCCCCTGGGGTGCCCCTCACCCTGGAGAGGCCACCTGGGACAGAGGCTGGGCAGAATTAAAGGAATAAAGTGGGGATTTATTAAAAGGCTTCAAAGGATACACCTTGGGTAGTGCCAGAGGCTGGCCAGGGTTTTGGTTGTTTTTGGTTTTGGATTTTGTTTGGTTTTTTGTGTTCGGGTTTTTTTTTTTTTTTTTTTGGTTGGTTTTTTGGGTTTTTTTTGGGGTTTTG
>JBBMKD010000085.1:5624591-5639539 GCA_037834095.1 Argya squamiceps | reverse complement strand
TGTGCAGAGCTGAGTGACACTGACTGTGAGCTCAGAGCTGCACCCCTGGGCAGCACAGAATCTGAAATACATGAAAGTTGAAACTTAAGGCATCACACCAGACTCCCCTGAGGTGTCACCCTGGCAGCTCCCAGTGCCAGCAGTGCCATTTCCGTGAGTTCAGTGATCCCCTTAATCCTCTTTTCTCCCCGTGAATCATCTTTGGGCCGCGTTCGATTTCTGTCAGCGCCGCGTTTGTTTTGGGGGCGGCTCCCCCGGCTGTGATTTCCCGACAGATTAATTTTGGATGGGTGTTTGTTGGGTCAGCAGCGGGCTCTGGGAGACAGCAGAGCACCAGGGTGAGGCTGCTGTAGGTGGGGGAAGTCACAGAGATGATGCTGCCCCTTCTCCTTTCAGCCCAGGTGCTTCAGGAGCCTCTCAGGGAATCACAGAATTCATGGAGACGAAACCCTGAGGTCGTGCTGGGCATGGTCTGAGTGGGCAGCAGGAGGGGAGTGATCATTATAATCACTATATAAATATTGATATATTCTTCAATATTTGTATATTTTTAAATCTTTAAGAAGTGCTGGGGTGGTTCTGTGTCTGGGTGTTTTTGGAGGGGGTGAACTGGTCACTTCTTGGAGCTCAGGAATGGATCAGATCATCTCCTAAGGTTAAATAAACTCCTTGAAAAAGCTCTTCTAGTATTTGGGATGTGTTAAAAACCCCACAAGTACTTGCTGATGGGAAATTCTCACCTCTCTAAGTGCGGACAAATACGGTTGGGTTGGATTATTTTTTAAATTTTCTCTTTGCCCCAGAACTCAGAATTTTCTTGAGGATGTTTAGAATATCTTTGCTGGGGCAGAGTTTTGAAGGGTTTCTCACTTTCCTTTGTGCCTGATGTAAAGGATAATTTATTGAGGGATAATTATATTTAATATTTAAGGGATAATTATTATTATTTATTCCAAAGAGCCATGGAATAACCCTGGAGGGGACATGAGATGTGCCAGGATCAGGTCCTGGCTGCCTGAGAGTGCTCTGGTGGTTTATTCTGCCCAAGGACTTCGTCTCCAGTGCTGAGCACACACCAGGGCTGCATCATTTGTTCCTTATCAAAGCTGAGGAATGAATCAGAGCTCGTTTCAGAGGGCTCAGTGGGAGGTGTGAGGCTGATATTGATATTAAAAAACGAAAGAAGAAGAAGGAGAAAAAAACCCAACAAAACTGAGCGTGTCGCACCACGCTCGTTTCAATGTGAATTGTGGTGCTGAATAAAAAGGGTGATGCAGTTCTTGGGAAGCACGGGATCAGCAGGACCTTGTACACGAGGCTGGCCCAAAAATCTGGCCTCTGCTCCTGGCCCTATTCCAGATTTCTGATGTGGCTTTGAGCAAAGCAATTTTGCTTTATTCACCTCATTAATTCCAGGATGAGGAGCCTCATTCAGTCCTGCTCTGAGTCCCACCAGCAGAGCTGGGGGTGGTGGAATTGGGGTGGCCCAGAGCTCTGTTGTGCTCAGGGAATTCACCAGGGCACAGAGTGATGGCCCTAAACCAGGGGATGGGATTTACATCATCCAGGCTCTCTGAGCTCTGCTCCTGGGTGGTTTCCTGCAGTATTTTCACATTCAATATCAGGCTACAAAGTAAAGACACAGATTGTGGAATCTGTGATCTGAAATAACAAATCTTTCCCGGTCTTATGTCAGATTTTGTTGCCTTAAATGAGACTCAGCTTTTCATTTCCTCCATCCTCACTTCTTGGTTGATGAGAAAAGGAGTATGAGAACCTTTTCTAAGCATGGTTGTCCTCTAAACTCATCCAAAGATCCACTTATTAATTTAGGTTTTGTGTTCTCAAAGGTAAACGTTTGTGTTTGCAGACCACAAAGCTCTCTGAAATATCAAACTGTTCCTTAAATGTTCCTGCCTCTCGTGCTGTACGGCAGGATTGAAGTGCTAATATTGACTTGTTTAAAAACAAAGGGAAACAAACCCCCACACCCCACAACAACAACAGAACCCAACACTCAACACTTCTGTCAACAGCATTAATCCACTTTCTGCAGAAAATCATTGATTCCCTGGAGCTGAGCTGGTAGGACAACATCCAAGGGATGAGGGAGTGAATTAAAGCTCATGTTCAGATTGGGATATTTCTATTTGTCACTCCAAATTCTTGCAGGGCCAGACCAGACCGAGCTGGGACAGCTCTTGGTTTTAGTTCCCCTTAAGAGCAGCATCAGCTTAGAGTATAAACACGTTTTTTGCAGAGAGTTTAGCTGCAAGATCACCAAAAATCTGCTTTCTCTCCATCACTTCACCCTACTCATCTGCACTGCTGTGCAGAGGAGAAGCAGTGGCAGGAGGGATGGGGGATGGAGAAGGGGTTTGCCATGAAAAAAAGGAAGGATGGATGGTCTGCAACAATTCTGAGGCTCCAGATTTATTTATAAACCTAAAGTGTATGGATTATAATAATTCATGTTCACATTTATAGACCTGAATCGTGAATTACAGTTTTCAGAGGAAAAGGCAAATATGATGGGTTTGATCCTTCTCTCTGCTTTTGCCTCTTCCTTTGCACCTCATAAATAAATGGTCCTTAACTAAATTGCATTTATAAAATGCATTAAATGAGGAAAAACTCACATTTTTATTTCGCTTGGTGTGGGGTGATGTGGCTCTTTCTACTTTAATGTACAACTGAAATCACTTTTCGGAGAGTGATTCTTTGTTAAGCCCATCAAAAGTTAATCTAGAAACCCTGTGTAAAATATGGAAATGGATGATTATCAGCCACCAAAACAGTTTTATCTGAGGAAAACATGCCCCCTTTGCTGCAACTTCCTCATTTTAAATGTTTATTACAATAAGACTTTATCTGCCTGGCTTGGTGTTTTGAAAGTATCAATGTAAAGACCTCAAAACCAGTTTAATCCTGAGTTATTTAATGCTGCCCACAGCTTTTCTATGCTCAGTTAAAGCACAGTTGAGGGCAGGATGATAAGCACATATAGATTCTTTTAATATGAGTCTGTATATTTACTTTGGGCTATGAAGCAATCTGCCTTCAGCTGCACTCCAGACCCGCTGTGTACAAATCTCAGCCTGGGCTGCTGCTGCTCTGCAGAGCCCAAATGTACACAGAGGGTGTTCTCAGGGTGAAAAACCAGCCCGGGGTCCTGCCTGGAGCCTTGATTTCAGGATCTGGCCAGCTGGGAGGGAAATAAAGTGATCTGGTGAATAGCAAAAGCAATAAATATTCCTGTGTGAGAATGATCAGTTCTGTCTTGTCAGACTTGGTCAGATCCTACTAAAGGATGATTTCTTTGTGCTGCCTAGCAGTGAATATTCCAGGAGCAGCAATCTCAGGATTGACAATGTCAATGAGATTCTTCTCCCCACACAATTCCCCAACAAGTGAAGCACAAAGGATTTCACTAAAAACTTGTGATGCAGCACTACTGCTGGGAAACAAGAGAAGCAAAAGGAAACAGGTACAAAGATATTCTTGCCGCTGTGGTCAGGTTTCCATCCTGGGCTTTGCTCTGTCCCAGCAGCTCTGTGCTGTCAGAATCTGTCAGGATCTGTCAGGATCCGTCAGAATCTGTCAGGATCCGTCAGAATCCAGGGGTTTCCACAAGAAATTTTCACCTCAAACCTCCTCTCTGGCACTGCATTTGCTCCAGCTGAACTCCAGAACTTCTCCCAGTGTTCCCTGGCATTGCCCTGTCCTTCAGGCTTTCAGCAAGTCCAAATGTGTGCTCAGACCCTGGATTTCAGGTTGAATCTGTCAGGAGGAGATTTGCTGCTGCATTATTTTAATTCTACACACATAGGAGGTTTCTGGAATGGAGTTTCTTTAGTTGAGGGAGAAATTCAACATGGAAATGTCACAGACAGGAGAGTCTGTGGTTCCTTTGTGCTCTGGAGTGGCTGAAATTCCAGTGAAACCAGTCCCAGTGCTTTTCCTGGCATCACTGGGAGTCAAACCCCAGCCTACCTGTCTGGTTTTGCAATATCAGCTGTTACTAAGCACTTCAGCAGCAGGGAGGATGTCCCAGCGTGGGGCTGGTACTCAGCAGTAATTCAGATATGCAAAATGTGGCTGAACAATGCCCTGGTGCCTGAGAACAGAGGAGGTCGGGGCTATTTTGGAAGGCAGACATGCACATCCCTTAATTCTTTCCACTCCGCTTGCTCTGAGGTTTGCTTCTTTTTTGGTTTTTTGGACAAGGCTTTGAAGTAGAGTGAGTACAATTAGTTACTGATCAATCTGTGTTTTCCCACTAAATGCAGTTTGGTGTGTCGTGGAGTGGTTCACAGAATGGATCTGTTCCCCAAAAGGTGCCTGAAACACCTGAAACATAAAATTCCTTCAGCAGAATTCTGGCCAAAAACCCCACCAGATCCTGCCTTGGTCTTTTTGTGGGAAGAGAAATTTAGGAGAGTAAAATTTTGGGGCAGTTCAATGATGAATAACTGAACGACGAGATGGGAATGACGAGATCCTGACCTCACTGTGCAGCTCCAACAAATATTTCTCTGAGAATTAAGCTCCTGAGTCAGCGATAATTGTGAAAATTGATCCCAGGGGTCTGATTTTAGAGGGTTGTGTTTATGGCGTGGAGGGTAATGGTGCTGTCATTAATGCCAAGAACTTCTCCAGGCTCCCGTGGCCTTCCTTCAGCTTTGCAGGCTCTTTTGGAAGATCAAGATTGTGCCTCACTCTGGCTAGGAAATGTTGTATTTTGATAAAAACAAAACAGAAAAAAAAATTTAAAAAAACCAAACCAAAAAAAGAGGGGTTTCTTTTTCAAATGAAGGACGTCCTGGCTTAATGGGGCTTGAAGTGTTTACAGGTGTTTCCTCACAAGTTCAAATTTAGTGGCCCCGGGGAGTTGAGATTCTCATAAGGCAGGAGCAAACACTCAAATTTTGGGTTTTAGAAGGGTTGAGCATTTAAAGGGCCAGGCAGGCATGGCCTGGGGGTGTGAAGACAAGAGTTGTGCCATCCAGAGCAGCAGAATGTGAGGAAAAAAAAAGTCACCCTTAGTGCCACAAGAGGTCCAAAACCTTCCTAAAAAACCCTTTTGCTGCTGTCCAACCTTTTGCCCCCGATTTTGCAAATTTGTGGGTGAAAAATCCCAGGAGAGGCAAAAAAGGTTCCGCCTTTGATTGTTCAAAGCCATCGACACCTTTTTTATGCAGAACATCCCCCAGGGCTCGCTGCCCTCGGAGGAGCTGCTGAGCGTGGGGAAGGAGGGGAAGAAGAAAGAAGAAGAGAGAAGAAGAAGAAGCAGCAGAGAGCAAAGGGAAAATGTAGAAGTGGCTGTGGTCGGAGGGGTGATGATGTCACGGGGCTCAGCGGGAACACGGCGCTTTTAAAAAGCCGAAAAGAAACATCCTGACCCTTCACTTGTCACATCCCCACCCAGGAGCCACACTCACACACACACAGAGCCGAGTTATCCTCAGCCAAGAAGGGGGAAATACAAAGCTCCATCCCACCGCAGAATGCACTGGCAAAAATGTAAGTGAGCTCTGATTTGCTTTTCCTACCTCTGGTGGCAGCTGGGGGTTGTGAGGGATGAGTGGCAGGGGAGGGGATGCTCAGGGATGGCTCAGGAGAGGCCAGTGCTGAGGTGTGATGCTCATTTTCCAGCAGGGATATGAGCTCAGGGCTGCTTTGTTGGCTCTCATCACTATGAATCAAGTGGAAGACTATGATTCATAAAAACAATAACAGGATGCAGGTATTATATCAAAGGTTACGGTGGTTACATAGCAGAAAATTTTCCTTTTGAAAAGTGAAACCTGTGAGAAATCTTATTTCTGTGTCTTTTTTTTTTTTTTTTTTTTATATGTGCCTCTTTCAGCTAATTAAAAAAGGTAAGGAACAAAGCAGTTCAGGGCAATACAGTTATGACTTTACAGGAAATCAGTTTTCTTGTTTTCAAGATAATTTCACTCCTCTGGGCCCACCTTTGGTGGAGTAGTTTGCTGATGCTACTCCAGGTAGGTGTTTGCTTCTTGCAAGGTTTTCATTCTCACTCTTATCTCAATAGATCTCATTTGTCATCAGTTGGTGATGCTCATTTTGGCAACTGTGTAGCCACCCTTTGCCTCTGAGCCTGCTGTTCCATTAGCATAGAATGGTACAACACACCTGAGTGGAAAAATTAATTTCTTAAACCCTTGCCAGTGACTTATCTGACATTACTCATCTTTTTATCACAGCTTGTAGGTTGTTTTACTGTGTAATAAACCAGCCCTGTGCCTTTGTGAGCTTTGAAATCTGTTTCCTCTGGTTTTTTTTCTCCTGCTTTCTTTCTTTTCAGCTGAACATTTTGGAAGCTCAAATGTGTATTTGAGAAGTTTTATTTTGCTTTTTCCCCCTTCACCTTGAGCAGTTTTCAGGAGAGGACGTGGAAAAAACTGCAGGATGATTCCATCCAAATCCTGATTCTAATCTTCCATCTTCAGAAGCCCCTGAATGGTTTATTTGGGTTGGATTTTTTTTATTCCTGGTTTTATTTAGAAGTGACAAAGCAATGCTTTGGGTAGGAGGAAGCTGGGAACTGAATTGGTGTTTTGATTTTGCTATTTCCCTTTGACACCTGCAGGAATTACGAGTCAAGTGATGTCAATCATTCATTATGATAATTTGTAGACAACTCCTGCCCAGTGTCCCCTGAGCTTCTAAATCATTGAATCTCCTTCCTTTTGTAATTTTGTCAGAATTCAAATTGTCAGAATTTTGTCAGAATTTTTTCCAGCATGGAACTGTTGGGAATCTGATGAATGCTGCTTCTTTTCCCAGAGTGTTGGCTTTGAAGGCAGACAGGAGGGGAGTCCTGCAGACCCCTGTGTGACCCCTGAGCCCAGGGCAGTATCCAGAATCCCACAGATTTCAGTGGAAGCTGCAGCTCCCAGCAGCTCTGTGAGGAGAATTGGGGATTTGGTGTCACCTCTGTTTCCTGTCACTGTGACCAGCTGTCACCTCTCGTTCCCTGCACCACCTGCTTCAGGCCACCTGTGGATGTTCCTGTGGCCACATGGGACCCTCACTCTGGAACAGAAATTGGTGCAGAGGCAGCTCAGGTGACCTGGGAACTTTCCAAACTGAAACCCCTGAGGTTTGACTCATTTGGTGCTGAGAACACCAAGAATTTTGGGGGTTCAGTGGCTGTCAGGGCTGTTCACTTCAGAGTGGATGATCCTGGTGGGTCAGAACATTCTGTGAAAACCCCAAAGTGACACAAGAACTCCCTCGGGCAGGCAGCAGGTGTGACCTCACCTGAGGACATTTCTCAGGGCACCTCTCTGGGGTGGTTTCCTGCTCCTTCAGGGGACATTTCTGGACACAAGGGCAGCTGGGACACTCAGAGGCTGCTGTGGTGTCCTGCAGGCTGGGAATGTTCCCCAGGTCACGGCACAGTGACTCCTGAGCAAGAGCTGGGGCCCTGGGCTCCTGCCCACAAACCCCAAGGGTGGCTCAGCCCGAAAGCCTCCCCTCCCACGGCCCAGGAGAAGTGACTGGTCGGGGCTCCCCAGGATTCTGCTGAATGGGAGCAGCCCCAGCAGCCCCTCAGGGATGGGAAATTCATGGGCAGCACCAGCCATTTCCTCTTGGTTTGTTTTTATTGTTGCCTCCCTGGTGAATTTTTTTTAAAACAACCCGAACACACCTTCCATACCAATGTTTGTGTTGTGAAAAGTGTGGAAGCAGCTTGGGTTTGATGATTTTCCAGCCTAGTTAATTCTAATTCTGCAGGAATCTCCTATTTAGGTGCTGGTTTGGCCCGTGTGAACGGGTTTTTTTGGGTGCTCAGCTCCTGTCGCAGTCCCCGGCAGAGATTCAGCTGCTCAGATTCCCTTTACCATCGAGAATTGTCAATTCACACCTCTGCAAATCCCTTCCCAAAGGCTTTTAAAGCGAAGAGAAAAAGCTTTTTCTGCCCACAACAGATGCGGGGCTGCACAGAGCCACCCTGAAAGTATCAGCTTAATGAGACTGAGAGGTGAAACTGCAACAATTCTGCACCTTGTGAGTGATAATTTTGGTAAAACCCCACCAGGAAAGAGGGATAGCACGAAAGTTGAGCCCATCCATGCCTTGCAAAGCAGGTGTCAAACTCTACGAATGACCACGGCAGCAATTAAATGGAAAGCTTGCATTACTAAAATGGAAAGAGTATTATGGGCTGGGAGGAATTAGGGCCTGAGGGTGACTTATGGTTAAAGACACTTTCTGTCTATCTCAGCTTCCCCTTTGCACCAGGGCTTCTCTTCTTCTGAAACGAGAATTTTTAGTGGCCCTCACCACTACATGGCCAAGGCACCCAACTCTCCTTTGGCACTTGAAAGCTTTTATTTGTTTAATTAGAATCACCAGAGCAGCAGGGATTAGCCAGCATTTTGTGTCTCCTCTTGATTTTTGTTTCTATCTGAGTGGAAAAATCTGAAATCTACTCTGTACTTGTTCATCTGTAATACCTTCCTTGTGTGGGAACAAATGTAGGCTCTGCACAGTGCTCTCCACTCAGATCCTTTTAAGTGTGAAGGAAATATTCTTTAAAGGACAGTTATCAAAAGCATTCCTCAAGAACAGCACGGGGCACAGAGATTTGCCTGAATCCAAGGTTAGTTTGATTCCTGGAAAATCTTCCAACACCTGAAAATGAAGATCTTGGCCATAAAGCTAAAATATTCTTCTGTCAAATTAACATTTCCCTGACTTTGGTGGTTATAATGCAGTATAGGACACCTGGCCAAACATGATTCTGAGGTGTTGGTAAGCAGGTAAAACATTGAAATATTGAATTATGCTCAGGAGCCTCCTGTGTCCATTTCCCTGTGCTGAGCAACCCACCATCACCCAGCCCCTTTTTGCCCCTGCTTTGAGCTGGGTTTGTTTTAAAGCAGATTCTCTGCCCAGATGTTTGGTGGGTGCTTTGCATTGGCAAAATCTTTCTTGAATTACCCACCCAGAGTGCATTGGACGGGATAAATGAGAATCCTCTCCAGCTCGATATTCCTTCTTCTTCAAAGGAAATTTGGGTTTTTCCAAAGGAAATTTGGGTTTTTCCAAAAAAAATCTGCATGTCCAGTCCTCCAAATGGGCCTGGATGTGCAAACCTGGGGCTTTGGAACGGATCCTTTGGGACTGAAAAAATCATGAAGCAAGAAATTGCCAAATGGAATTCAGATAAACATTTTCTGAGTTGTTTCATGATTTATTGGGCACTGATGAAGTTGTTCATTCTCAGGACCAGCCAGAGAATTATCAGTCAGGTGTGGATTAATTAATTTAGGTCAGGTACCAGGAACTTGGTGCTCATCAGCCACCCCAGCCTGAGGCCACCAACACGACTGGTTCAGATGGATCTTGGCAGAAATAACTGGATTTTTGTTTCCAGGTGGGTCGTGTCAGTGTCTCACCTTTAACTGTTGGTTGGATCAATTAAAATGTTAATTAAAAGCAGGACATACCCTGCAGGCTGCTGAGGGATAGGGATGGAGTTGAAATGAAGATTCCTGAGTGACTCCCTGTCACTATCTGGGATTTTTGGCAATTAAATTCATTTCAGTGCGTTGCTCCCCTGCCCTGGACTGACCACCAAGCAGAGATAAAAATCATCCTGGGTTTTTTTGAGGGAAACTCTGTAATTATTTAGGAAATAAGGACAGGATCATGAGCAATGCTGAGTCCCTTGCAATGGGCATGGATGTAAAAAGGTTTTGATTTGACTCTAAGCATACAGGTCTATGAAATGAAGCCTCTTTCTTCTTTTTATTAGCCAAAGTTCACCGTGTCTGATAAAAATGTGATTTGGTCTCCAATATCCAAGCCATTAACTCAGGGGTTTGCTAATTGAAATCTAAATTTTTCTCATTATTTGCAGTCAGCGATTGCTTTTTGGTATAACTGCCAACAAGAGAAACTATTGTGTTTCTTTTCAATTATTTATTACCCTGGAGGGTGAAAGGAGAAAAAAAAAAAAAAAAAGGGAAAACCATTTGCAGTGTTAACGCTGATCAATCGATAAGCTTATCAGCTGTCACAAAAAAAAAAGAAAAAAAGGTGTTTGTGAACACAAAAATCTCCTGCAAGAGGGACCAGTGTGACACTGCTGCTGCAGGCAGGGGCAGCAGGGTATTTCAAACTGAAATCTGCCTGCTGGGAAATGGCTCTGCCTGGGCTGGAAGGCTGAAACCGAGCTGCTGATTTTGTGTGTGTGTGTGTGTGAGGGCCAGGGCTGCTGGGGTGAAGTTTAGTGATCTGAAACTGGCCATGCCTCACTGCCTGCACCCTTCCAGCAGCTGTTTTGCCACTCTCTTCCCTCCAGTTTCAGCAGAGCCTGAACCAAAATGGAGGGGAGGATGGGGTTTGAGTTTTTGGCCATGTCTCGATGTGATTTCCCTGCCTGGCCTTCAACCCAGATCAATATTTTTGGGAATCAGGGGTCTTTATCTGTATAAACTGAGGGGGCAGATCCCATGGAACCCTTTTTTTTTTGGTGCAGTTTGGATGTTTCCAGGCTGAGCTGCAGCGTGGTCTGGAGTCCAACATCTCCCTGCTGTTGTCACTCGACGTTTGGAGCCATTTGGTGCCTTTCCAGCAGCTCTGGTGTTCAGCAGCCACTTCTAAAGATTGCTCACGAGTTTTCAAGGCTTTTGTGGACTTTTAGCAAATACAGCAGGTGATAACATTGACAGAGGGAGCCTGGGGCCGAGCACACAACCTGGCCAAAGCATTGAAATGAGTCCAGATGAAATGTGGAAACCATTGCAAAGCTTCCCAATGGATGGGTTTGGGTTCCTTCTATTCTTTCTGGACTGGAGAGGTTTCAAACTGCCCCAGCTTCACAGAGCAGGTGTAAATCAAGTTGTGCCAACTGAGGAACAGCGTGTGGGATGCTGGAATTGCAGGAGACAAGCCAGGGAACTGCTGCTATTCCTTTAATTTCATTGAATGGAACTTGGCCTCTCATGACTAAAATTAAAATCGAATGTAATCTTGGTCCAAGACAGCTTCATAGACTGTTAAAACCTTTAGATAAGGATGACTAAATCCAGGTTCTTCCCATATAAAGATATTTTAATTATCATTATTCCTACAAATGCTAATACTGGTAAATGGTCATGTGTCTTTCTCTTGATGAGGAATTGCACCCTGAAGCCCCAAAGTCATTTTGCTGTGGTCTGTCTGTGATGTTCAGACCCCACATGCCCCTGAGCAGTGGAAAAGCAGCTGTGCTCACATTATTTTTATTTCTGGAGGTCAGCTTGGGGGAACCGAAATATGATCTGCAGACTTTGGTTTTTAATTTTTTTTTCTCTTTATTTTTTTCTTTTTTTTTTTTTTTTTGGGTTGCTCAGCTTGCACCGGAAACTCTGAATAGGTATATTTGTCAGCTTTTACAGTAAATTTCTTCTTTCCCATCCCCCAAACCTGGAGCCAGAAACCACCATCCTTCCCCACCCTAATTCTGCAGGGAGGCCCTTTGATGAGTTGGGGATGAGATACTCCCCAAAATGTTCATTTCTGCCACTCAAGCAGCTCTGGCAGAGCTCAGATTTGTGGACTTGATGTTTTCCCGCAGCACCAAGAACACCAGAAGTCTTTATGATTTGCACTCAAATAAATTAGTACCAATTAAATTTAAAAAGCAAAACGTGAATCGTATTAAAAGCCCTAGTATGTAGACTTAAAGAAGCTTTATTCTCTTTTAAAATTTCATTTTGAAAGCCACAGGATTCACGGGAATGCAAAAAACCTGATTTAAAGAGCCACAAAGGATGTCCACAGAAAGCAAAGGTAGATCAGGCAAGGGCTGGGAAATCATCTTTGCTTCAAGTACCGTTTAAAAACAAAGTATTTCCTTAATGTGCGTAACAAAGACAACAGTTCAGTGCATAAATGGAGTCGTGTCTGGTCCTAAAAGGATTTATAGTGGCCAATCAAGATTTCATCATTAAATTATGTATTATGAGTTAATAAAAGAGCCAAGCTGAAGGGAAAAAAAGTATTTTTTAAAAAGAAATTAGAGCAGAAACGTTTATTCTGTTAAGTAATTTTTGAGGTGAATTTGTGATCTCTGTATTTAGAACTCCGTTTTTCTCCTCCCAGGAAGGTGCAACAGAAACATCTCAGTGTACACAGAATTAAATGGAGCTGGCAGAGATGGGCTGAGGTGAAATGATTCATCCTTGTAGGATGTGAATCTAAATAAATGCTCCTGGGTGGAATAATAGCTTAAAATTCCAATTGGAGCTGGATACCCACCTGTGCCTCCAAACCAAAGGCCGCTCACAATCTTTAAAAATGGAAAACTTATCAATTGATGTATTTACACACCAAAGTGCAGGAGAAGGGGCAGGCAGCCACCTCTGCTATCGGTGCCTTTACAAACAGCAGGCTTTGATATCCCCTGGTTTCCTCCTGCTATCAATTCCCTCCAAACACTCCGGTAAAATATTGTTAATTGAGTTGTTAATTCTGGCTCTGGCAGAAATGTGCTTTCCCCTGCTCACGTGGCTTTGGGAGAGGCTTTGGGAGCTGCCTGTAAACTTCATTCTCCAGAATGGAGCAGAATTTCTGGGTGTGAGCTGGGAGGTTTTGGGGTGTAAGAGCTGTGATGTGTTGTCCTTTGTTTATCAACCTCCTGGCCAGGCTGTGAGCAAAATTTGTTTGGAGCTGAAATATAACTCTGGTCTAGGGTGGGACTTCAGCACCTGAAGGTATTCAGTGGCTGAAGAGATATGAGATATTCAAGAGAAAATGAGGTATTCAAGTCCAACTAATAATGTTTAAATGGTTTTCCTAGTGAGGATGTTTTCCTAATTTGGGTTGCTTTTATACCTTTTGCCTAACAGTGAATTTATTTCTTTTAAATATCTAATTTCTACTTTTTTTTGCTGCCTGCTCAGCAATTCTGTTGTGTCACCTTTTGCGTGTATTTGGTCTGATTTTCTTTTAGGGAGTGTGTAAAGGTGCTCTGCAGGTCAGTGACACCGAGGGACACCAAGGAAAGGAAGAAATAAAATAAAATAAAATAAAATAAAATAAAATAAAATAAAATAAAATAAATAAATAAATAAAATAAATGTGTTCCTGGTACAGCCACCAGGCTACTGTGGGGACTTGGGGTCTCTGAAAGGAAATGAAATGTTACATAAATTTTTTTTTGTGTGTTTTTTTCTCAGCTTCTGCCCCAGAGCAGCAGCCACAGCCTCGGCCCTACCAAGGTGTCCGAGTGAAGGAGCCAGTGAAGGAGCTGCTGAAGAGGAAAAGGGGGAATGTCCATAATCCCAGTGCAACTGCAGCTCCAACGGTAGGGAAAGCACAACCAGGAGGAAAATCCTCCCTCAGGAGCTCAGGGATTGCCCAGCCCCAGCAATGCTGTGCCAAGGAAAGAAACCTTTTCATCTCTAAAGCATTTTGAAGGCCCTGTAGCCTGGGGTTACCTGGCAATGCCATCAATATCACTTTGGGTGGGATGTTTTTACTGTGTTGGGCACCTTCCATCACCTAATGGAAAAGGAAAAGTGCTCTGCACTTGGCAGGATCTGATTCCTAAGGGAGTGAAGGTGGCTTGGCAGGGAGGCAGCTTGTTCAGGACAATCCAGAGCCATCCCTGGCTGTTTGCTGCTTGTTTTCAGCCTGAATTTGCCCTCCCAGCAGGCAGCAGCTTGGCTGGCTCCTCTCTGAAGGAGAATTCTCTCTGCTACACGAGGTTTAAACATATTTTAGGGTCCCCTTGAGCTGAGGGGACGCTGTGGGTGTTTGGGGTGGTGTGTCCTGGCTGCCAGGGTCAGTTCTTCTGGCCCTTGTGTGGGGTGAGAGAATCCAGACCCTGATATTGATAACCAGCTGATAATAAATAATGCCTGGTCTGCTTTGTGCTTGAATTTCATGCTGATGGGCTTCACCTCTGATTTTTCATTTTTTCTCCTCTCTTCCAGGTTGTTCTGCCCCATCAGCCAGTCCCTTCCTACTCCCCCATGGGTAATGTATCCCTGACCCTCTGTGGCTCTCTGGGGAAGGCTGTGCTGAGGTGGGCTTTAACCCTGTCCTGTTTTCCAGGCCAGCCTTGCATTGACATGGACGCTGCTGCCCCTGCCCTGCCTGGCCCAGAGGAAGGATCTCTGGCCTCTGGGTGGATCCCCCAGCCCTCTGCCAGCCCCCTGCAGCCCCTGGCTCAGTGGAGCCCTTACCCTGACTACGTGTCCCACGAGGCTGGCAGCTGTCCCTACACTGCAGATATGTACGTCCAGCCCATGTGTCCCAGCTACACCCTGGTGGGACCCTCCTCTGTCCTCACTTACACCTCCCAGCCTCTCATCACCAACTTTGCAGTAAGTCCGAAACACCAAGCTGGAAATTATGTTAATTCTCACCTCCTAGAAAGAGCTGTGGGGTGTGGTCAGTCTAATTTTTTAATTACTGTGGTGTTGTCTGTCTTTGCATCCATTCCACATAATTTCCTGGACAGCAATGTGGCTTGAGCAGGGCAAAAAAGTTGTGGTTGTACTGGAATCAGGCATAATTCACAACCTTTTCCCCAGCTCTCTTCAGTCTTCCACTCTGAGCAGTGATTTTCACTCTTTATTTCCAAGTTTAAAATGAAAAAGAAAAAACGTGTCATTGGGGTTCCAGGAAACACATCGATCAGGTGAGGCAGGAAGGATGACTTGGCAATAAATTTCTCAGAAATTGCTGTTAAAGGATAAAAGAGGAGGTCAAAATACATAAAGACAGCAGAATACTTGGCTTCAGGCCAGACAAAAGAAAGACTCCAAATATTCCAGAAGGCAAAAAGCATAGAAAAAAGCCTTTATTTTCTAATTCTTACTGCCTTTTACAAAGTGTTCCGATACAGACTTAACATGGTTGGTGAATAGGAACGACACCTCTCTGATCCCATGGGTTAAACCAGAGAAACAGCAAAA
>JBBMKD010000085.1:5601065-5624520 GCA_037834095.1 Argya squamiceps | reverse complement strand
AACGACACCTCTCTGATCCCATGGGTTAAACCAGAGAAAAAGCAAAACAACACACAACATGGATAAAGATTGTTTTGAGGGAGTTGTTTGCCAAGATTGTTTTGAGAAGAACATTTCTTGGGAGGAAACTTTCTTGGGAGGAAACTTTCTTGAGAAGAAACTTTCTTGAGAATTTTTTTCCTTGGGGAAAAAGTCAGCAGCTGCTTAGTGGGCTCAAAATCTTTCCGACTCAGAAATATCAGACCCACAGGATGAGCATCCCCAGCCTGTGCTGCATCCTTCAAGTGGCTGATTATCTCACTCTGCTGTGTTTTTTTTGCCCTTCCCCAGCCCCGCAGCACCACCCCGGCCGTGGTGCCCCCGCTGGAGGAGCAGCAGCCGCCCCTGAGCTACTTCCCGTGGGCACAGCCCCTGTCTGCCCTGCCAGCCTCCACCCTGCAGTACCCCGCAGCCTCCTCCTCCCTGCCGGGGCCCCAGCTGGTGCCCGTGCCCATCTCCATCCCCGAGCCGGCCCCGCAGGAGCTGGAGGATGCCCGGAGAGCCATCGGAGCCCTGCCCATCGAGAAGCTGCTGCTGGAAGATGAAGACAATGATACGTACGTGTTAAGCCACGCTCTGTCTGTCCAAGGGCTTTAGGATGCACGTCTGGGGTCTCCTCCTCGCTGCTCAACGCTCCAGCAAGTGGGTTTTGAGCAGGGAGGAGGAGCAGGAGGGGTGGGGTGGGAATTTTAGCGCTCTGTGGTTTGTGTGTGGAGTGAAATTGGCTTTGTCCTGGCGCCCAGCACAAGATTCCTCTGCTGTTCCAGCTCCTGCTGCCTCTGCCAGGGGGGTTGGGATGCTGCACACTTGTGCTCAGCACCAGCACGAGGTGATTTTCACCCTCGTGGCCTCAAATTGACAGATTCCAGTGTAGCCAAGGCCAGCTGTAGCATCTGGGGAGGGTACAATTACCTCTAAATTTTGGCAAACCCTGTTCCATAAGGGCTGCTTTTGTGTGAATGCCTTGTTTGTGTGTCTGTGACCTGTCCATGGAGGAACTCCCACCAGATTTAGACCACTAGAAAACATTTGGGGGGCTTAAATTGACATTTTCTCTCCCAAATTTGGAATTCAAGAAAAGATAAAGTGTAGCTTTGTTCTGCTGGTGCAGGTGGGTGCAGTAATTTGAAAATAAAGCTGAACTGAATGCCAGAGCAGTCAGAGATCCCTGTTTGCAGAGCAAGAATTCACACCCAGGTGTACCTGGAAGCTCTCACTCTGTCTGCCCGTGGAGCCCAGCCCTGCAGGAGTGGAGCAGTGGGTTGGGGTCCTGGCTTTTATCTGCACAGGGGTTTGGGGCTCTGGAATATTCCAGTTTGAGGGGTGGGGCTGATTTAGTGGCTCTGCCAGTGGACAGAGCCTGTCCCCCTGAAGCCTCTGGGAGTTTTGTCTGAGTCAGGATTGCAATTCATGGCCCTGGATCAGGAGATCATTGAGGAGACAGGGGTTTTCCAGAGCCTGGACTGCAGCCCAATAAGGAATTCATGGGCATTACTGTTATTTGGCAATATTTTCACTTTTCTGTTTGGGTGTGAAGCTGGTGATGTGCTGAGCCAGGGAACTTTAGTGACCCTTCCTTGGGAAGTTCCAGAGGTGCACACAGTCCCTTTAGGGCTTTCTGATTTCCCTCCCTGAAGAATGAGTAGCTTCACTTTTACAAAACCAATGCAACTGTAAATATTTTGGTTGAGGCCAGGAGTGCCACGCCACAGACAAATATATTTCAGGAGATTCATCCCCTTCGACCCCTGTTTATTGTTGTCTTGACAAACAAGAGGCTCTTGGCTGGTGAATTTCTCTGGGTTTTTCTGCTTTCTAAAGCCCAGGATTGTTAGGTGATTTTATTATTTGCAAAATAATTTATTGTACTCTTTATTACCTGGAGTCCAGTTGCCACCCAGGCAATATTTCAAGTGGCCTTACAGTTCATGCCTGGGTGAGGTTTGAAAACTCAGGTTGGAAGTCTTAAAGACTTTCCAAGAGTATTTTTTTATTGAATATTGACAAATGTGAGCACTAGATCGTGTAAGTGATCATAAAGTTGTTGGAAAAGAGCAGTAGTTGAGGCTTGCATTGAAATTAGTGGCTTATATTTGCAGAAAAACCCAGCAAAGAAATTAATTCAAAGGAGCTTAATTCACCACTGCTTCCTCCAGTTTGATAAAGTGCAGAGATATTCCCTAGGTAAAACTGGGATAAAGCAGTTGTGAATCAAGCCTGTGGTTGCTCTGATTGCTTTTCAATTCCTTTCACTCCAATGTATGTAAATTCTGTGTGTGAACATAAAACAAAGATGAAACTGTTTCATCATTTCTTTCTGGGTTGTTCTGGTTAGAAAAAAAAAAAAAAAGACAAATTCTTTTTTTTTTTTTCCAATAAAGATCTACAGTAACTTTGCTGTGCCTAGAGTGTTTTATTTCCTGCCCACAAGCGTTGGTTCAGCAATCAATTAGTTCAGTAATATATGTACAGGCTAGAAGCAGAGATTAGCTCTCAGACTTTGTGCTAATTTTACACATTAAGCAGACTAAGAAGGAATTCCATGATCCAGCTGTGGCCTGGAAGCATTTCCTGCAGCAGCCTTTGCTCCTGGAGCTCAGCTTCAATCACTATTATCCTCTCCTGGCACCCTTGGGGATGTGTGGGTGTGCAGCCACAGCAAATGCTGAGCTTGACTGAAAATCAGATTAGCCAGAAAATTGTATTTCCACTTCCAGGGGTGGCTCTGGGGGTACAAAATTACCCGAGGAGAGAAACGACTGCCCACCACCCTCTGCCTGAAAAGCATCAAACATTTCTGTCCAGAGCAGAATGAAGCCAGGCGTTGGTGTGACTGTGTGTGGGGTGGTCTCCTCCTGTTCTAGGGGGCTGGAATTTCCTTCAGGTAGGACATGGGGGAATGGAAGTGGCTCCAGCCAGAGCCAGGTGACCAAAGGGAAGCAGAGAAATGTTCTCCGCATCACTCAGGGCCACCAGCCACTCCCATGGGCCGTGACAACTCTTTTTCTTGTGCAAAATATAAGGACTGGGTCCCTCTCACCAGGATTTTTGACAAAAATTACAGTTGAACAGGTTGATACCGTACAGATATATCAACTGGGGAGTTGAACAGGTTGATATATCACAAATATATCAATTTAGGGAGTTAGGTTGATAGATAACAAATATATCAATTTAGGGAGTTTAACAGGTTGATATATCACAAATATATCAATTGGGGAGGTTGAACGGGTTGATATATCACAAAAATATCAATTTGGGGAGTTGAACAGGATGATATAGTACAAATATATCAATTAGGGAGTTGAACAGGTTGGTATATCACAAATATATCAGTTGGGGAGTTGAACAGGTTGATCTATCACAAAAATATCAACTGGGGAGTTGAACAGGTTGATATATCACAGATATATCAATTGTGGAGTGTAACAGGTTGATACATCACAGATATATCCATTTAGGGAGTTTAACAGGTTGATATATCACAAATATATCAATGGGGAAGTTGAACAGGTTGATATATCCCAAATCCATCAGTTAGGGAGTGGTTGTTACCCCTGATGGTGACGTTTCCCCAACACACCCAGAGCTGTATCACCCCCAAAAAGTGGTTTATACATACAATTCCCCAAAGTGGGAATTGTGGAGGACTTTGACACCTCCCAGTGGCGAATCTCAGCTGCAAGAAGGTGCTGGAGTGGGAAGGAGGCAGCATGGCAAAGCTCAGCAGTGCTGAGGGCTCTTGGACACTGCAGCTCTTGGAGGTAGGCAGCCCTTTCTCGTGGGAATGGGAGATTTTTGGGGGCTCATGGCATGGATTTGTGGGGCTCTGGGTGTAAAAACCCCAAAAGTGGCAGCGCTACCCTGTGAAACTGTGCTGCCATGGCCCAGTCAGTGATTGGTATCTTTATTTACTGTCTTAGAATTCTGCATATTTATGCAGCTAAAGGCCTGAGGGCCCACACGCTGGCGGCTGCAGAGCGCATGAAGGCCCTGAGGAGACTTGATGCCAAGGAGCACAGAGGAAAGGTAAAAAAAGGGGGAAAAGGGGCCACTTTCTCCTGCAGACAGCAGGGTTTGGGATGGGAACAGGCTTGGCATGAGCAAGACACCCTAAAAAAATCCAGCTCTGCCACTCTGCTCCTGCAAGGAAGGCTTGGCCTCACGTGGGGCAGGATTGTAAAATCCAGTGGCATGACCATAAATTAACTGGGATGAGAATTAGCCTGTTCTTTTTTCAGGCCATGATTCAGGGAGTGATGTGGGAAAACACTGGTCCAGCAAAATATTTGAGTGTTGGCATCAGCCTCTGAGGCTGAAGGTTTTATGGCCAACTGACTTGGCCTGTAGCTGAGACAATCAGGGTGTCAGAAATGCTGGGTTTGGGTTGCCACCCAAATTAAGGGCTGAAGAACACCACAGGGAGTCCAGCAAGGGCTGGGAAATGTCCCCATCTCATGGTGCCATGTGGGATTCCAAACCATGCTGAGAGCTGTGCTCATTCCTTGGGATTTCACCATCACTCAGCCAGCACTTCCCCACTCCTTGTTTTACACCAGCAGCTGCTGCTGCTTTAGGATTTTAGCTTCTCTATTTTTCATATATTCATAATCCTGCAATTCTTCAGTGTATAACTCTAAAGCTCCATAGCCTGTCAGCAACTGTTGTCCCATTTTATTCAGACAAAATGATTCCTCTCTAGGCCTGGAGCTCAAGCACACCTCACCATCTCAGGGATTGAAAAGTATAAACAAAAATGAATTGTGAGGGGAGCAAACTGGGGGAATATGACTTCATTACCTTAATTGGACGATTAACCCCTGATATTTCAATGGACAAAACTCAGAATTGTCTGAAAAACTCATAACCATCACTCACCTTGGGTGCAGCCCCTGGGAGCTCTGACTGCATGAGGTGTATCTATTGAAGGCCTTTAATAAATCCTCAATTTATTGAGATTTGTGGCAGTTTCAGGCACTCGAAGAACGAGGTAGGCACAGCAGGTTAAGGGAAAGCTTCTTTATTTTAATTATCTGACTCCAATACTTACATACATTTGTACAGAGGTCAAGAGACTGGTTACACAAGTTGCCACGTCTTCGACCTGGATGGTGAACATCACCATCCATCACATTCTTCTTCCCAGAGCAGAAACATGTAAACAATAGGTAATTTTTAAAAAACATACATTGTTTTCTTGAAGCTGCGTGAGAATCTGCACTGCAAGATTTCAAACACTTCCAAGCAAGAAAACTGAGGGCAACAGGGATTAATCTCATCTTGGTGGCTGTTTTAGGCAGGCACCCCAAGGCATCCCTGCCAGGCTGTGGCACTGTCAGAGCTGCCTCTCAGGGCTGTGTGTGCTGCTGTTGCAGACTCCCCTGCTGGTGGCTGTCACTGCCAGGCAGGCAGCCATCGTGCACGACCTCATCCAGGCAGGAGCAGACATCAACGCCGTGGACAACAAAGGGCAGTCAGCTCTACACCTTGCTGCAACTTATGGCTATGCCCAAGTCCTCCAGGTAGGAGAGGTTTCATGGTTTTCATTGCTGGCAGTGTAAAATCACAATAAAGTGTTGGTGTTGGTGTCTTTAAATAAAGGCAAGATCTCAATAAGAGATGGAGACTGAGCAAAGGCTGCTTCAGTCAGGAACTGACTTCCCAGAGTGGGTTTTATTCCTGTTTTAGGACTGTGCTTGAAGCCTGCTGTTGCAGAGGAACATTCTTTAGTGGCTCTGTGGAGGAAACAGGAATTATTTCTGCAGATGACAGCTCTGAATGTGCTGGTGGCAGTCCCCAGTGTGGTTCAGCATTGCAGGGCATTCCTCAGCCATGAGGGCTGAGGAGAGGGAGCTCTAAAACCAGGGTGAAACCCCCTCCCTGAGGGCACTGTCATCCACACAGCAGCAAAAATTTGTGTCCAGATTCAAACTAACAAAGGAGAGATGAGATGTGACCCTGTAGGCAGGGACAGCCCAGGCACAGGCTCCAAAATGAGGCACATTTGTCAGATTTTCCTTCAAAACCTGACTCACATGAGCAAATCTTTGCTCCCCCTGTTGCTTCACGGATTTCTCTTCAGAAAGGGACTGCACCTAAGCTCTGTGCCAGCCCTGAACAGCAAATTAACACCTCCAAACAGGCCCTGTGGCAATTTTGGGAAGGCGTTCCACAGCAGGGATTAGCAGCTTGTGAGTCTTAAACGCTTTACTATTGGCCAGAAAATGAAATTAATTAAAAAACCCTGCTTCACTATTGGCCATAAAATAAAAATAATAAAAAAATCTGCTTCACTATCAGCCAGAAAATGAAATTTATTTAAAAAAACCTGTCTTGAGCCACGTCAGGGCTGAGCACAGGCAGGGTTTGGTGGCTCTGCTGAGCTCCCTGAGGGCAGGGGACAGGGGTGAGGTGCCAGGGGGTGCCTGTGGTGCTGGCACCACGTCCAGCATTCGTTGGCTGTGCCCACACGTGCCCTGGGCTGAGCCCTGAGCGGGCAGTTAATGTGTAACACAGCCAGTTCTCTGGAAAACAGGTGTTTCCTTGAGTAGGAAAAAGGGGTTTAATCCAGATGATGCCAACAAAGCCTCGCAGAGTGCCTCGTGGTGGTTTGGATTGCAGGGTTCCTTTGTTTGGCTTTTCTTTTGTGGGTTTGTTGTTTTTGTTTTTAAAGGGAAAACGGGCAGAGACTCGCTCCTCGCTGTGGTCAGAGGCATGAAAGGCTTTATGGTTTATTTGTTTATTTTATTAGTTGTTTTTTTTTCTAATGGATTAACTATCTAATCTCTAATAAGCACCTCAGAGGCAGCTGTCAATATTTGATCTGTACATGTTTTCTTTTTGTTATAAGAAGATAAGTCAAGCCCTAACCGTTCTGAGTGATCTTTCTGGGAGGATTCTGTCCTCAGCCTCGTCTCACTTCACACAGATGAGTCACTGCAAAAATTCTCAGCCATTAATGTGAACAATTTGTTCTATTCAATCAAAAGAAAAAAATAAATTCTTTGTAATAACATAGACGAGGAGCTACTTAACTCCATCGTGTTAAATCTATAATTTTCTTATGTTAAAGAGTTTTCAAGTTTTGATTCTCTGCTAAATCCAAGATCACAATTCCTGGTGTTTCTGTATCCTGATTGCCACAAGCTGAGGGCTTGACTTCACACACTGACAACAAAAAAAGTAAATAAATCCAGCCTGAGAACTGGCAGTGCTGGCAAGCTTTTAGGCCATAAAGTTTGGGTAGACCTGTCAAGGAGAGGTTTTCATTTGTCCTTGTCAAGGATCACTCAGAATAATAAACATGTGCTGGTGTTAGTGGTGTCTTTGCCTGATCCAGGGTGAAAGCGAGGAGCCTGGCACTCCTGAGCTGGGGGCAGTGGCTGAATTTCACTGTTCTGAACTGAGAATCTGAAAGGATAATTAGGTGGGAGTAAAGAAACCAGGGAATGTGATCACCTGGAATGTCCCTGTTGGGAACATTCACAGCACTGGAATTTAGTGTCAAATAATGGCTTCATTTGTAGTTAAATTATCATTAAATTATCATTATCTGATGTTGTTTGAGTTTACATTTTGGTCATTTTGGCTGACTTTGGCTTCTGCTGAACTAAAATTCTGCATATCTCTGTTGCCTCCAGGTTGTCCTGTCACTGGGCTTCCCTCTGGATTTGGAAATGAAGGATTTTGAAGGTAAAAACCTTTTCACAAGTGGTGTGAAAACCTGAATTGGATGTTTCATTACCTGATGCTCGTTGGGTTTTGGGGGTGTGCTCGAGTTATTGAGAGGCCAGAGCAGGCTCAGAAAATGCCTGGGGGAGAGAGAGTTGTGTCTGTGCACTCAAATGCCACAAAATTCAAAGGTGCTGATGGCTCAGGGGGGGATTCAATTGGAACTAAAAATGGAATGCTGGAATGCCCCAAAAAGTGCCCACAGACCCAGAGAAGAAACTAGAGAATGGCTTGTGCCTCAGCAACACCTGCCTAGATTGGGTAAATTATTGAATAAATGATTGGATAAATGATTGAATGAATGATTGAATGATTCAATAAATGATTGAATGATTGAATGACTGAATAAATGGTTGAGTGAATGATAGAATAAATGATAGAATAAATGATTGAGTGAATGCTCTCTGTGGCAGCCCTGCCTCCTCTCTGCCCATCAGTATTTTCCTGGCACTGTCCTCACCTCCATCCCATATTTCTTTTCCAGGCCATACCCCTCTCCACTGTGCTGTCCTGGCCCACAACACCCTGCTGAGGGATCAGGGCAGGCAGACAGTGACAGAGGAGCAGCACAGGGAGCTCCAGCAGCAGAGCAGGGAGCTGGAATCCTGCATCCACCTCCTGGTGCAGACCGGAGCCTCCATCTACAGCCGGGTGAGGATGGGCTCGGTCATCCCTGGGTTTGCCTGGGAATTCTCCCCCATTTGGTGCTCAAAACACAAGATTGGAGAAGGAATGAGCTGCTGGCACAAGGGCCAAGCCTGTTCCCCTTCCAAGGGACTGCTGGCAGGGTTAGGGGCTGCCTTTTGGAGTTCCTGAAGCAGACACTGGACACTCCGAGGGTCACTGGAGGAAGGGAGATGTTCCCCATCACCTGCAGAGCTGGCCTGGGTTTCCTCTGATGGGTTTATGGGATATCTCCAGCTTGTCCTGCAGAACATTTCTTATTTGGCTTGGGGTTTTTATATTCTTTTCTCTCTGTTTTTAAATAGGATGTGAAAAGCAACAAGACAGTTCTTCATTACACAGTCCAGGATGGGAATGTCTCCCTGCTCAGGTATTTCCTGGAGCTGAACGCTTTCAAGTCCAAGGATTTTGTCAACAACAAGGTAATTTCTGTCAACAACAGAGGTTTTTTTATAGAGGGAAATGGCAAAAGCTGTGAATCTGAACTTCTTTTCAACCCCAAACTGCATTTTCCAGTAAAGAGACAACTCACCAGGAAGGCAGCACCTGGTTTGAACTCTGCCATGAAAAGCAGGGCCCTCTCTCAGCAGGAGAAGGAGATAAGCAGGGAGGAGGAGGAACTTGGGAATTGGTTGCTTGAGAAAGAACATGAACTTTAGATTATCTGAGGATTGAGAAAATCCAGTGGTGCAAGGCTTGACAGCAGCACAACCCTGAGAGGTGGCACTTTAGGGCAGCCAGGTATCGATTCATCTCTGCTGTCAAACGTGGCATTACAGGAAGGACAAAGTTCCTGCTTCCGTCAAGGGACACGAGGATTCTTTCTGCCTTAAATGTTATTTGCAAATTTTCTGGCACAGCCACCCCTAGGCTGGGTAAAGCAAGCTGGAAATTTCCCCAGTGCTGCCCCACACCTCACCTGGGAGCAGACCCCGAGCAGTGATCACCTCCAGGTGATCCAAGTGATCCAAGTGATCACACAGCTCCACTCTGCTTCCCAAACAAAAATCCTGACATTCCTGGGAGCCTCAGCTGAGCCATCACAGTCCCAGCAGGCAGAGCTTTGGTTCTGGACAGGGCTAAGGGGGTGATTCTGGGTGCTCCCCCACTCTGTCCTTCACCTTTGGGGGTCCCTGGTTTTTATTTCAGCAGCTGCAGCCTCAGTTTGTGTCCCTCAGGAAGGAACTGAATTTCTCTGCCAACTCCATTGCTCACCGAGGCAGACAAAGGGCAGCTTCACTTCTTTCACCCCTCCAGGTTTCTGTTGGACTGGAGAAAAACATATTTTTGGGGTTGTGTCTGTGGGCAATGGCGCCGAGCTGGTGTTTTTCTGTCCAGTGAAGGGCTTTTCACTGCATTCCTTCTGTATCTTTAAAGACCCTTCAGGCAGGTGGGAGCCTGTCCTTGGGAGTCTCTGTTGTCTCTTGATCACAATCCTGGGAGAGCTTCCTCCTGTGATAGGATCACTTGGAGTCTTCAGTCTTGCTGCTGAGCTGTCTGGGGCAGGGAGAAATCCTGGCTGTTTTAGCTCTTGGAAGAGTGAAGAAGACAGGGGAAAAATGTTTAGGTTTCTGCTTGTGCTTGTCTTACTCCAAATCTGTTTCCATGGCGTTTTCACAATGAGAAAAACTTTGAAGCCTTGGAGGTGTTTTTGATCTGGAGGATTCCTGGAGCCCACTTTGCCTCCATTTGGTCTCCAAACAAGACCTTTTAAAGTCAGCCTGAGGCTTCAAGGTCAGGCCTTGTCAGATTGCCTCATGATCTTGGCCCATGCCTGGATTTGGAAGCTCTCAAGTGCCAATCTTTCCATTTTAACAAGAAATCCTGTAAAGAGCTTATAACCATCCCTTGGCTTTCTAGGATAATAAACTTGACAAGGATCTGCTTGTTCAGGGCTTGTAAAACATTCCTTATCTGAGAAAAACTGTTCAAATTCTGCAATTTTATTTTCTGCTTCACTTCTCCCTGATGCCTCGGTAGTTACCAGGACCTGAAAAATCCCATTTATTCATGTAACATTTTAACAACTGGAATATTAATACAGGTTGCAATTTCTATCCAACCATTCCAAAGTCATGACAAACCCATGATTGTTTCTGAGAGAAAAAAAACCCCACCAAGCAGCTGCCTCAAAGAGACTCTTGCAGACTAAAAATACCTCGCCTTGTGCCTTTGTTTATCAGCTTTTTTCTCATTTACAACCGTTACCAGTCATACCTGACCAGACAGGGCACAGATTTCTACACGGTCTGGTGGCACCAGAGCTTCTGCAGCACCCTCCACCCATGCCTGGCTTCACAGCCAGCCCTGTCCTTCCTGTGCAGATCCTCTCACTGCAGCCAATCCATGCTCAGCCTTGGGAATTTGCACCTTCCTGGCACTTGGAAGTGTTGGCAAAAGGGGGCAGTGGAGCACAAATGGGGCTGGTGGTGTGGAGCTTTGTGTGGTGACGTGTTTGGTGTCTATAATCCAATTCAATGTTCCCCAGTGAAATATTCCCATGCTTGTTACAGCCTTCTCTTTTTCCAGTAACTCCCCAGTCTCTGTTTCCATGATTTAGGGGAGATTTCAGAGCAGTTTTAGGGGGGATTTCAGAGCAATCCTACATGAGGGTATGATTTAGGGGAGATTTCAGACAGTTTTAAGGGTGATTTCAGAGCAATCATACATGAGGCTATGATTTAGGGGTGATTTAGAGCAGTTTTAAGGGTGATTTCAGAGCAATCCTACATGAAGCTATGATTTAGGGGTGATTCAGAGCAGTTTTAGGGGTGATTTCAGAGCAATCCTACATGAGGGTATGATTTAGGGGAGATTTCAGCAGCCAGGGAATGTTCCTGCTTCAGGGCTATTTTATCACCTATACCCAAAGCATCAAAGCCCCACAATTTCTGCTGCTCTAGCAAAGAAAAAACATCTGTCTCCACAAACCTCCTGCCTGGCAGAAACAGAGCAGAGATCCTCCCTCAGCTCCTGATGACAAATCCCATGAGGATTCTTCTCTCATTTCACATCTGCATTTCTAGGATGATTCTGGGGAGATGGCACAGCTCACCAGGGGCTTTATTTGTGTTTTTTACTCCTTTTTTGTTCCTTTCCCCCTGCTTTAGGCCCATGGCAACACAGCCCTGCACATGGCAGCTGCTTTGCCTGGTGACAAGAACCAGAAGGAAATCATCCAGCTGCTCCTGGAGCACGGGGCAGACCCCAGCATCAGGAATTTGGACAATGATCAGCCAATCCACATGGCCCCTCCTGGAAAAGCTGGGGATCAGGTATGGAACCACACTGCTGCTCTCCCAGGGTGGCTGGGTTTGATGTTTGCAGGTATAAAAATACTCCTGGATGTATTTGGATGTTTATTTAGTTGCACACGTACATGTAAATTACTCTGTGTGTGAGTGTTTTGGGTGACTCAGACGGTGCTTCCTGAAATTCCACATTTTTTGGCAGGTCAGGCATTTGCTGAAGAAAGGGAAAGTCTCACCTGCATTCAACTCCTGCCACAGAAATGCCAGATCCTGAATTAACTGCAGTTTATGGAACAGCTTCAACTCCAGCTTTTGCCTCCTATAAAAACTGTGAGGGTGTTTCTGCAGCACATCCCTGCTCCTCCAGCCTTAACCCAGGGTGGGGTGAGAGTGTTTCTCAACCTGTGCCCATGAGCAGCACATCAGACAGCAGAAGATGAGCTTTCAAATGGTTGAAAACTCAATTTTGGTAGCAGAGAACGTGTGAATAAACCTCCAGCAAGGAGGTGAGCAAACCAAGTAGCTGCTACATTAATAAGCAAATATTCCAAATAAGTTCAAAGCACAGCCAAGCAGCTGAAACCCTCAGAGGTGACAGAGCACAAGGTGCCAGTTTGGCTCTAAAAGGTTGAGAAATGCTGCTCTGAGACATCCCCAAACTGTTCCTCTGGCTGGGGCCTGCACAAAGGGACTGCTGGAAATGCTGCAGCCCCTGAGATGGGCAGTGCCCACTGCCCCTGCTCCCCTGGGAGTGATCCTGAGGGGAGGGAAAGCCTGCATGGAGAGCTGCAGTCAGCCCTGGCTGGATTTCACCCGAGGGGATGGAGTGGAATGGAATGGAATGGAGTGGAATGGAATGGAATGGAATGGAATGGAATGGAATGGAATGGAATGGAGTGGAATGGAATGGAGTGGAATGGAATGGAATGGAATGGAATGGAATGTGCACCCCCCTGTGCACAGCAGGGTCAGGGTGCAAGGGCTGAGTGCTCTCCTGCTCCCCTTCCCACCTGAGAGGGATTTGACAGGTTGTTTTTGGCGTTTCTGTGAAATGGTTTGTGAATTGCTGTGCAATCAGTGACTCTGCCTGGGCAGTGACTGGAGGTCGGTGTCTGTTTTTCCCCTCCTCAGGGCTCACTCTGAGCTGTTTTTCGCTGGTTTCTCGGTGTGCTCAGGTGCTGTTCTCCAGCAGGATGAGCAGAGGGATGAAGAGCAGAGCTCTTAAATCACTGCAGCCACTTCTTTGAGCACCCTCGGGCTGCCTCAGTGGGATTTCCTGAGGCACTCGGAGTGTTTAAACAACTGACACAGAACAAAAGCTCTTAAGAAATGCAGAGATCTCGATTTTCCAGCCCTCCTCTCTGCTGTTGGGCCACTGCCTCCCACTGCTCCTATCTCCAATCCTGCTGACAGCCAAGCAGACGTGTATTTGCATGTGTTTGCATAAATTTTCATGTATCTGAGCACGGGCCAGCAAAAGCCTTGTGCTGTCTCACTTGGAAAGGTGTTACAACGAGGCCTGAAGGGAGTGAGAACTGTATCAGTGAGTTAGTACCGTGTGTCAAGGCAAAACGATGGATAAAATATCAATTTCTGGAGCCTGCCAGCAGCAGAGCTGTCAGACTGTGAGCAGCACGTGGCACGTGAGAATGTGAAAAGCTTTTTGCCACCTAGAAATGTCTGTGAGGTGACTGAAATCCTTGAAGGCAGCACGAGAAAAAAAAATACAGGAGTTTTCTTTCCTACAGTGGCTCTTGTCTTTATTCTGTCGTCTGTTGGGTGTTTCATACAAAGCAGTGTCAATGGGAGCCTGGAATCATCCCCACCTCCAGAATATCAGGGAAAATATCCTTTTAGGGGAGGAATGTGACTCCATTGGAGCATCACCCTGGCAGCTGGTGCTGCTGGGGGCTGATGGATGAGGTTTGCAATGGGAAGAGCCCGTGACAGCCCCGAGATTCCTCCTCGCTGTGCTCAGCTTCCCGAAGCTCAGCCAGCTCTGGAAGCAGCCACAATCCACACGCTGCTCCTGTTGGCTTTGGACTGGAGCCACCAGACTGTTGGAAGCTGCTGCTGCTTCCCCCTGTGTGTAAAAAAATTTCCCTTTCCCAATTCCTGGCCTGGCTGTGAAGGAAAATCACTTTTAAGGCTCAAACCTGTCCTGAGTATCTTCTCTACTGGGGTGAATTTCACTGATTGAAGCAGTTCACAGTTCACCCCTGGATTTTTTATTGCTGTTTCGGGGGAAATGGAACTTCTCTAAGCTCAGCATTGCTGGCAGTGTGCGATATCCCTTTATTTGCACAGTTTATCTCTTCCTACCTGTGGCTTCGGATAAGTTGCTAATAACAAAGGCTCGTTATCACCAAACAAACGTTCTGAAGTGGCTCCATAGAAAAGCTGTCAGTCGGTTGGCAAGTGAAACTTTTAGATCGAATTCTCTGCTAGAGACGCTGAAAATAAGAACCTTTTCTTTTCCCTGTAACTGTGGGTGACTCCTGGAGTTATTCACGGCTCTGCAAGCACGAGGTGATCCTCGGGTTTGTGTTTATAAAGGCAGCCAGGGCTTCACCTGGCAGGGCCTGATGAAATGCCAACCTTTCACTAGAGCCAGCTCTGTTTTAAGTATTTCCTTTAACTCCTTTTTATTTTATTTTTGGGAGGGATAAAGGAGGGAAATAACACATTTCTCACAGCCAGAAAACGCACAATCAACCTTTGAATGGCTCTTCTGTTGTGGTTTTTTTCCCTTTCTTGTGTCAACAAGGCCTTGTGTCAACAGCCAGCAAGATTTTACTTGTCCTGAGTGTGTCCCCCGGGGCTGTTGACAGGGAGGTGGGGACAGCATCTCAAACATGTTTCCAGTCTGGCACCGGGGGGGATTGCAAAACCACTGCAGAAGGAGCAGCAGGGAAAGAGGAAGAGGCTGCAAGGGATGGAAATGCTGCTGGTGGTGTGATGGAAGCTGATAAAACCTGGAGATTTTGCTGTGTAGGAATATTTTGCTGGAAATGTTTTTGTCTCCTCCTCTGAGGAGGGTTTTTTTTTGCCTGGATCAGGCATCACCCGAGGAGAAGGATGGGATTTAGGGTGGTTTTAGTGCTGCCATTGCTGAGTGTCTGTGGCCAGCAGTGGGATCAGGGATGGGCACCACCACAGCCCTTGCACAGAGCAGTCCTGGGGAGGATCCTCACCATAATACATTGATAAGTGTGCCAATAACCTCTCAGAATTACACACCCACCTCATCTGGAGGTCACAGATATCTTGTCAGACTCCAACACTTGCTGTGCTGCTACTGTAAGATACGTTAATGAGTGTTAATGAGTGTTTTTAAAGCCTTATTTCTCATTTCATGGTGCCCTTTTACCCCCTAACAGCATCTCCCTGGTTCTGCTAAGCTCAGGCCGACCTTGCCAAGCCGTGGGGAGGATGTGGGTGCCCCATTTCCTCTACAAGCCTCAAATTTCTTGCCTCAGCCTTATCTCCTCCTGGCTCTTTCATGTTGCTGATAAGGGCCTTTGACGTGTGGCTCGAGGTGTGCCTGCACCTGAGGCAGCAGGCACAGGAGAAACTGGCACTGGCAGAGCTCTGGGGCAGAATTTCAGCCCTTCAGTGCCCCAAAATACCGCTCAGGGGTTGAAACAGCTGCCAGCACTACTGAAATGACACTTGGTGGGGTGTCCCTGCACAGGGGTGATCACACCTTTAACTGTTGCAAAGTCACAGCTCTTTATGATTTATGTAATAATATATATATTCTGCTGAATTTATCATTTGGTCCAATGCTGAGATTAATCAGGGGTGAAGGGGAGATATTATTTGAAGGTGTCAAAATATTTTTAAAGCATGTATTGGGAAAAAAACCCCACTACCTTACACAAGGTAAAGGAACTGGAAAGATTTTCAGTTCAGTGTGGAAGTGTCTGGACAAGGTGAGCGAACAGCTGGATAGAATTCATATTTCTTTTCACAAGTGTAGTTATTTTCTCTTTTTAGTGGAATTTAATACAGAGAGATGCTTCCTTCTTTCTGTCTGGTCTGGGTGCTCAGCTGAGAAACTGAATCTGCCTCACCAAGAGGAGGCAAGACAAAATCTTAGAAAGGTCTGGGTTTATGCAAGAAACAGGAAATCCTCAGGTATTACAACTTGCCCATTATCTACTTTTTTTAAAAAAAATAAATAATTTAGCTCCTGTTCAGCTGGTTATGCTGAAAACCTTTAATCAACAGCCCAAACTCAACCCAGGGCTGCCAAACTACATCAGAACTCCTCATCACATCAGTTTCCTCTCAGGGAAATTCTGCCTCCACAGGGAAGCTGGTGCTGAGCAGCAGCCAGAGAAGTTTAGCTCTGGGTTTTACCTCTGAGGGGCTAAACCCTGGACTGGTGTGGCAAAGAAGAGGTTTCTTTTTCTGCCAGAAGCACTGGGAAATGTCCTCAGGACACCCTGAGCTGCAGATCTACCACAGGGCTGGGTGATGCACAGAGTTCTCTGGGAAAATCTGGATGCTGGATTAAACATGGATCTTTTATCTGCTGGAAAGGGTGAGTGAGACATTTCATGTCACTGAATAGGCTGCTCAAAATCTCATCCTCACCTCTCTGAGAGCAGGGTCAGCAGCCTGGATCAGCAGCAGAAAAAAAAAGCAGTGGCCTTCAGCACATGAAAAACGACCAGGCTTCAGCATTTGCACCAGATGATTTATTTGTATCAAAAAGAGCTGGTTTAGTGACAAGTGTTTGATAAGGCAACTTCAGATTTATTAAAAAACAGCAACAACGAAAATAATCAGGGAAAAAAACCCCACCAAACCACCAAAACAACAACAACAAAACACCTCTGACTGTAGATTAATGTAGTGACAGCATCATGTAAAAAAAAAAAAACGTGTGAGTAGTGAAGAATAAACTGGAGTGTGTCAGGCAGCACAACTTTGCATAGTTCATGGGCAATTTAATCTGATTTGGATAGAGTGGATGTGTGTGAAACCACAGTCCCCATTAGCTGTAGCAAATGTCACAGCTCCTGTCCCTCCTGAAGAACTCCTCGGGCAGGAATTCCGAGCAGTCCGTGCCGGGGCAGGGGCAGCACTGAGGGACTCTGCTCTCCACGTCCTGGGAGCAGCAGGCTGTGCAGCAGCAGGAGGGGCTGGGGAAGGGGCAGGGACCCTGGCAGGGCCACTCCTCCATGGGGCAGCCGTAGGGTTTGGTGTCCAGAGCTGAGGGAGGGCTGGGGGTCAGCGGGGTCAGGGGGGACAGCTCGGGGGGAGAGCAGCTGGAGCTCCACGGGCTGGGCAGGTCGGCTGAGCTGGGAGAGCTGGCAGCCTGGAGGGTGACACAGAGAGGAGGGAAAAAAGGAAAAAAAATTAGAGATTTCAGGGAAATGTGGGCAGCACAGCCAGAATTCCTGTGCTAGTGCCTTTCTCAGGCTGCCCAGGGAGATCTTGGAGGTCTAAACCCAAAGGCAGTTTCTGTTAAGCAGGAACTGTGCTGCTGTTTGCAGAAAACCTACAGCACCTCTAGAAGGAACATTCCCCACCCTGCAGCCTCTCCCAGTTAGTTTGGGGCTCCCCATGGGAATTCAGAGCCCATCAGCATCCCAGGGGCCTAAAAGCAGCCAGATTCCCACATTGCTGCTGTTCTGCCCCCAGGATGTGACTCCCTGTCCCCTTGGGGACATCTGTGGCTGCTCCCCTGGCTCTCAAAGGCAGCCTCTCCCAATTTATTTGGGGTTTTCCAAACCTTTTTTGGGGTTTTCCAACCCTTATTTGGGGTTTTCCCCATGGGAAAGCATTCAGAGCCCATCAGCATCCCAGGGGCCTAGGTGCACCCAGATTCCCACATTGCTGCTGTTCTGCCCCAGGATGTGACTCCCTGGGGACACCTGTGGGTCCCAAAGCTCACCAGGCCCTGGTTGAAGCAGAGCTGGAGGGGCTGGAAGGGCTCTGGGGTGTAGTGTGAGGGCTGGAAGGCACTGAAGGCTGGCTCCGAGGGTGGGTCTGGCTGCAGGCAGGAATCTATCAGCTGCTCCAGGTACCCAGGGCTGTCCTCACAGGACAGGCAGCTGGAAAACTGCCAGGATGGGCAGCAGCTGGGCACAGCAGGGATGGGTTCTGCTTCAAAAGGTTCTAGGAGAGAAAAGAGAGCAGACAGCAGCAAATTAATCCTTCTCTATCCTCACAGAGAGCAGATGTTGTTGCCCCAGGCCAGGTTTCAGTGCTCTCCTGTGCTCAGCAGCCCTGTGAATTTAGACATTTAAATTCTAGAATTTAGACATTAAAAAAGGCCCTTCAAGGGCAAGGTGAATTTTGTAGGGAAGCAGAAACCAGGAGGGAGATGCTCAAAAGCATGGGAATAACCCAGGGAATCCAGCCCCTCAGCTATAAAGCTCTTTACATGCTGGAAACTCTTCTGGCCCCAGGCTTTTTGGACAGGGATCCAGCTGGAAACTCCCTCAGACTCTTGACCCTCTGGCCTGCCTTCTGTGCACTGTTTGCAGCCCCAGAAGGTGCCAGGCAGTGATTTGTGCTTCCCAGCCTGCCAGATGTGCCTTTGCCTCATCTCCAGACCCGGGGCAGCTACACCTGCAGGAAAAGGGGGATAACAGGAGGAAAATTTGCTTTTTTGTCCTCCAAACAGCCAGACAGGAGACAAACCTCTGAGCAGAACAAACGGAGCAAGGCAGGGATGATGTGGCATCGTGACCACATCGTGTTACTGGCCAAAGGGTGAGTTCCTGGAAAGCTCCCAGCAGATCTGCCTTTTCACAATTATTACCTCTTCACACCGAGTTCAAACACTGTTTGAGCCCTGTCCACGTGAAGGGCCCAGGTCTGAAGTGCACATTGCAGGGTCAAAGGTGGCAGTGTTTAGCTGCCTGTGTGGAGTGAGAAACACCCAAAATACATAAACTGGTGGAGCCTTTCCAGGCTGAGAAGGCTTTGGCGTGTCAGCTGTGGGCTGTCTCACGTTTCTTTATTAACATAAGCAAATGGATTCCACAACCATCGATGATTTAACAATTTCCTTGTCCGTGCAATGTGTGCACTCACACCTGCCCAGCCTTTCCCCTTTGTCAGGGGATAATTGAAGGATCTGTGAGCCCAAAGTGCCCCTCCCCTTTCCCCTTTTTCCTTGGATATTTGCAGGCAGGAGGAGGAAACTCTTGAAAATCTGGTGTTTCTCTCACTCCTATGGATGCTGGCAGAGAGGGAGAAGAGAACAGAGCTCATCCAGGTGCTCCAGGGCACTGTGACCCTCAGTGTGGCACCCACAGCCTGGGGAAGGGGAAGTTATTCCCTAGGGATGAGCATCCCTTCCCGAAGGGGGTGAAATTCCTTTCTGTGGGAGGAATAACCTCTAGAAAGGAGAGTTTTGATTGAATGTTCTTTCCCTGAGCTCCTCATCTGCATTCCCGGGGCTCCTGGCGGGTCTGATTGGCACCCACCGCCTGGGGAAGGGGATGTAATTCCCCAGGGATGAGCATCCCTTCCCGAAGGGGGTGAAATTCCTTTCTGTGGGAGGAATAACCTCTAGAAAGGAGAGGTTCTGACTGAATGTTCTTTCCCTGAGCACCTCATCTGCATTCCCCGGGCTCCTGGCGGGTCTGATTGGCCGCCCCGCGGGTGGTGCCGGCCTCAAACAAGGGCTGGGAAGGCTCGGGGCGGTGGGAAAATTTGGGAATGGGGCAGGAAGGGCCGGGTGGATGGGCTTTGTACCAACCTGGGTGAGGCGGAGACACAGACTCTGCGAACTGGATGCTGCTGCTGCTGCTGCCCCAGGAAACCTGAGCAGAGAGAAGGGAAGGAGAGGAGCAGTGGCACAGAGTGAGGTGAGTCTGGATTTCAAGAGAAAACTCTTGAAATAAACCTTATTTCCCTCGCAGCTACGGCTGGGAAAACCTCCCCGGCATTGAAAGAGCATTAGATTAATGTGCATTAACAGGATTTTTCCTGGTGACAGCACAGCACCGAGCCGGTGTGAAGCCCCTGGACTTCAGGGGCTCTTTTTGCTGCATCCCCGACTCCACAGAGCTGCCTCTGAAACTAACGTGTGCTAATTTCCAGGAGCCCGGATTGCACAGCGGAGGGAATCCCCAGGAATTCACAGGGATGGAAATTACTGAGAATGAGTAATTAACTAAAGACCACCGCAGGCACCCCATCAGACTGCGTTTGAAAACCAGTGCTCCTTGAAAAGGGACAGATCCATTTTTTAAGGAATGTTGGAAGCTGAAGCAAGAGAGATCAACCACCTCTAGGAACCTGAGCTGCTGGAAGGGAGAAATCCACCCCAAAAGCCACGGGAGTTTTGGTGTTTGGGGGTCAGGATTTTACTCTGCAAGTACAAATACTGTTGGATATTTTTTGCCCCCTCAGTTCTAATTCATACAACCCTCCACTTCATTCAAGATGCTCTCGGGTGAGCAGCTCATTTCCCTGGCAACAACTTCCTAGCACTTCCCGTGCATTTAATTCCTTGAACAGTGGCTCTTCAGGGCTGAGAGTGCCTTTTCTCCCTGGTGCAGGTGTCGGAAGGCAGGGAGAGATGGAGCTGAGCTTTTCTCAGCTCACATCCCAAAGCCTCGGGGGTTTTGGGGCGGGCCGTACCTTGTGCGGTCACCGAGGTGACATCCCTCAGTGTCACTTTTCATTTTTTCCTGTGTGGGCACCACAGGGGTTGTGTGAAGTGCTGGTGGGAACTGAGAGGCCCTGGGACACCCGGCTGTGATGAAGAGGCAAGGAAGGAGTGACCCAGCCTTTCCAAAACCTGACAATTCTCCTCGCCCAGACCTCTCTGCCCCTGCCTCTCGGGCTGGGGTTTGTGCAATCAGCCGCAACAAGGTGCAGAAGCTGAAATCTGAAAGGCTTCAAGAGCTGCAATGTCACGAACCAGGAAGAAATAATGATTTGCCAAGCTCTTTATGCAAATCCCCCGAGTGGCTGGAGCTGGAGGAATCCTACAAAAGCTGGAAGAAGGGAATGGGAGGGAATGTGCAGGTGTGTGTGCACACAGAGCTCCATCCCCTCCTCCAGAAGGGCTGGGGCTGCCCAGGTGAGCCTTCCATCCCAGACAGAGTGACTTTTCTGGAACAGAAACTCTGCTTTTTCCCTGTACTCCTCAGATTCTCACTCCTTTAGGTCACTGCTGCAGCTACTCTGACTGAATGCTCCTTTCCCCCATCCTCACCAGCCTGTTCCACTCAGATTTTGGCCCAAGACTGTAGTCTTGGCAAAAAAAAAAAAAAAAAATCCAAAAAATTCAAAGAGAAGGTACAAAGCAAACACCACAATATTTTTACTCACTGCTGAACCAGTGGCTGCTTGTCGTGCTCTCCTCTGCTGCAGCAACTCCTTGACTGTGATCTTCACCCTCACACCTTGGTACACCTTGGGCTTTCCTGGAAGAATTTGTGGCAAAAAAACACTTGGCAAGGAGGGAGAATCTCAGAGTAAACAGCAAACCCAGCAGGTTTTTAGGTGTGCTCTATGTGGAGAACAATTAGACTTTTTATAACTAATTGGTGTCTGTTTGCAATCACACTCACAGCCCTCTTTTCCACCTTGGGACAGGCACACACTCATGAAAATCTTGCTGTTGATAATATTTAATGATCACGTTTTATTCTTCTCTATCTCCTTCTTCCCCCTGCCCCCCTTCCAGCTTTCCCAATACCAAGCTCCATCTGGTGCTGCTGTTGGATTCATTTAAATTCCTGACATATTTGCCTCTCTCAGGACCTGAAAATAAATGTGGGAAGCGTTTCATCTGGCAGGAATAAAACAATGGAAATATGTGGGTGGTTATTCAGAGAGCTAAACAAAACACCAATAAAATGGCTGCTTTCTTGCAAAGCTTAGATTATCTCTTTATTCTGCTCATGTACAAGCCCTACTTATTTCAAACAAGAATTCAGGGTGTGTTTAATCCAGCCCAAACCAACCAGCAGCCACAGTCACTACCTGATGAGGGATTTTTAGGACAGGAAATGATAAAGAATTTGTTTCTTCTGAAAAACCACTTTCACTTGCTGTGCTCATGGTAAAACACTCAGATCCTCTGGCAGTTTTTTCTGCCCTCACCTTCTGCTGGGGTGTTAATCCAAATCACACAATAAACACTTGGTCTCTACACTCAAGAAATGCCAGAGCAGGGAGCAGACAGCCCTGAAGGAGGCACCAAAAAATAAACTCCCAGCAGGAGAAGAGCAGTGCCAGAGCTGAACCCGGCCTGCCAGTGCCACCTCTGGACAGGAAACACCTTCCCCAAGGCAGCTGCACGGTGCCAGGAGGAGATCCTGGCACAAAAACAAGGCTGGGTTTGCAGGTTCTGCCCACACAGCCCGGGAATCCTGCACTGCAGGCACTGTCCTCTGCTCTGTAACCCCTGCCGGTGCCCCGGGGGGAGGACAGGCTGTGACAGGCACCCGGGGCCCTTCAGGGCAGTTTGCTGAGCTGGGGATTATCCATCTCACGTTTTGGTGGTTTGTTTATGTCCAGCAAACCAAAGATGGGGGAAATGAGAGGAGGGAAAGGTGGGATTTAAGGGGAATAGACATCCCTGCAGCCAGGGAGGGCTCTGGGGTAGCAGCCCCCTCTGGCAGGGTAAAGGGTGGGCACAGGGTGGGCACAGGGTGGGCAGAGTGATGGCTCTGGGGTCAGGGTGATGGGGCTGGGGGTCAGGACAGGGTGGGCACAGGGTGGGCACAGGGTGAGCACAGGGTGGGCAGAGTGATGGCTCTGGGGTCAGGGTGATGGGGCTGGGGGTCAGGGCAGGACGGGCACAGGGTGGGGATCAGCAGCAGGGTGACAAGGACAGGCTGGGGTGGGGCTGGGGATCAGGAGCAGGGTGGTGAGGGTGGGCTGGGGGTCAAGGGCAGGGAGATGGGTTTGGGAGTCAGGGGCAAGGTGATGGACTGGGGGTCGGGGAGGAAGGTGGCCAGGGTGGGTTTGGGGGTCAGGGGCAGAGTGACAAAAGTGGGTTGGGGGTCAGGGTGATGATTCTGGGGGTCAGAGAGCAGGGTGATGCGGCTGGGGGTCCAGGGGCAGAGTGATGGTGCTGGGCATCGAGAGAAAGGATGCTGAGGGTGGGCTGGACAAGGACAGGGGGTGGGCTCGGGGAGTGGGGTTGGGATTCAGGAGCAGCGTGTGTAGGGTGGGCATGCAGGTATGCAGAGAGGGTACGGAGAGGTGCGGGGTGGGCACACAGGGATGCAGAGAGGGCACCCAGAGGTGTGGAGTGGGCACGGAGGGATGCGGGGTGGGCACGGAGGGATGCGGGGTGGGCACCCAGGGGTGTGGGGTGAGCACACAGGGATGCAGACAGAGCACGGAGAGGTGTGGGGTGGGCACCCAGGGATGCAGAGAGGACACCCAGAGGTGCGGGGTGGGCACGGAGGGATGCAGATAGAGCACGGAGAGGTGCAGGGTGGGCACACAGGGGTGCGGGGTGGGCACCCAGGGATGCAGAGAGGACACCCAGAGGTGCGGGGTCCCCTGTCACCCCCCGGCCGGGGATGGCAGCGCAGCCAGCCCGGCAGAAGCCCCGCTCGGTGCCCGCGGAGCCCCGTGCCGAGCCGGCCGCGCTGGCACCCGGCGGGCAGCAGCCGATCCTTCCCTGCGCCTCCTCCCTCCCTCCTCCCCGCCCTCTCCGCTCCCTCCTGACTTGGCAGGCGGGATCGCCTAGCTGCCTGGTGAAGTGACCCCGGCGAACCCCGAAACGGCCCCAAAAGCGTAGGTGCCGGGGG
>JBBMKD010000085.1:5586369-5600957 GCA_037834095.1 Argya squamiceps | reverse complement strand
GTCAGGGGGGCAAAGAGGAGTCAGCCTTGAAATTTGGGGCTGAAAGGACCTGCCTGCCTCGGTGGCAATGGCAGGTGGATCCCGACAATATTATTGTTTTATCCCTACGGGTATAAGTTTGAGTTTTTCTCTCCTAATGCCAAGTATTTAAAACCTCTAGAAACCAATGATTTGACAATCAATGATTGCGCGATACTTTCAATTTGAATATTCAAAGGCTCCACAAAATGGGCTATCTTTTGGTGAAACTGAGCACATCCCCATCTAGCAGAGGGTCTGGGGGAATAGGATTTGGGGGGGTCACCCTCCCCACCCTTTGCTTTTGGGACATTTGCAGGGTTTTATCCATCTTTCCCTGAATGAAGCAGATGCCTCCAAACCAGCTCAGTGTTTTCCCCTCAGATGCACAGGCTGGGCTCCAGCCCTCTCATATTTCATTTGCTACCTGCAGTGAGCTCTCTGCAAGGGACTGACTTGCTTTTTGCATGTTTTTTCACGTTTTAAGGCTAAATTCTGAGGTTTTGGGGCCAAAATGGCAGCGGGCTGGCGTGGCCTAACAGAGAGGCAGCCCCGGGCACCCAGGGGGCTGAATTTACCTGAACCCCACTTCTCCCCACAGCATTCCCCCCCTCTGCCTGCACGCTGGGCTCACACTGGAGTTTATTTGTGTTTTCCCCCCATTCAGGCTGTTTGTCAGGGCTGCACAAATCAGCCTTTTCCTCACAAGCCTCAGTGCTGGCCTGCCCTGGCAGCTGCAGCTCTGGGGGTTCAGTGTGTGGCTCAGACTTTTGGGATGGCCATCCCTTCCCAGCACTGCTGTCACTGGGTTTTTAGGCTGCTTTTCAGCTTCTCCCTGGGGACCACAGCCTGTGCCACGGGCCGGCAGTGGAGGCAGAGAGCAGGCCAGGCTGTTAATCATCTACCAGCAGCTCGGGCTGCCTGTTGTCACGGCCCAAATCTTTTCCTTCTCCTTTAAGCTGAACAAACAACACTTGATTTCTGCGGGGAGTGAGGCCATTCCTGGCTCTGAAATGTGCCCCTGCAGCTCCTGGTAGGCCAAGCCTTGCCTGGGACAGCTTTATAGGGACACAGCCCACCAGGAGAGGAGCCCACCTGCCCCGGGGCACAAAGGAATGTGCTGTGCAAGGGGTGTGTGGGGGGGTCTCACTGAGGAATTTGGGATTTGAAACCCTTCCCTGACTGGGTGGGTGCAGGGAGCAGGGATGATGTTTACCCCTGTGAGCAGAGCTGCAGGCTGAGGGAGCTGGATGCTTTCAGCAAACACCAGGCTGAGCTGAGTTCTGCCTGTCCCTGCAGGGCCTGGCCTTCAGGGCATTTCCAGGCTGATAAAAACCCTGCCTGGGTTAGGAGCTGGATGCCTGAGTGGGTCAAGTGAAGACAGCTCAAAACCCTGTCCCTGCTTCTCCCTCAGAGCCTGGTGGGCACACAGCCACCGTGGGCTGGTGGCCCTGCTGGCAGCAGCCCCCGGCAGAGGAAGGGCTGGGACAGTCCCTGGGGTACACCCCGGTGTGGTGGCAGCTGTGCAGGGGAACAAGGCTCAAGCTGGACTCAGGTTTGGGGGCAGCAGGGCCGGCTGTGGGGGGCAGGAGAGCTGCACACACCCTGAGGTGATCGGGGAACAGCTCTGGCTGGGCGGGGGGCACCCCACAGCTGCCACTCGTGGGAGGGGAAGGTGCTGTGAAGGCTTCAAAAGCCCCACCAGCTCCAGGATTTGAGGAGAAAAGATAAGGAGGGATTTAAAGCATCTCATCGCTACATATTCCAAGGGGGTGGAATGCTCCAGAGCCTCTTTTTGCTGCTGCTGTGGGTGCCAGGTTTGGGGGCGAGCTGGGGCAAAGGGGGTGCCCCCCTCTCTGGGACAAAACCGCCGGGATGTGCTGCCTCTCCGAGAGGGTTCCAGCCCGGTGTGTTTGTGTGTGCAGAGCTACCTCTAGTGGCCACGGGCCCCGGAGTGTCCCCGGGGCTGGGGACAGCTCCTGTCCCCACTGCCAGCCCCGCTGGGAGCTCCTGGAGCCGCTGCCCCGTGTGGGTGTGGGTGATGTGGGTGATGTGGGCAAGGCAGGAGCGGCTCTGCGGTTCCTCCAGGGCAAAAGGGACCTCGGGGAGGGGGCGTTTGGTGCCCCGCAGGTGGGCAGGGGTCAGCAGGGGCAGGGCAGAGCCCACACCCTGCAGAACCTCCTCATTAAGGCTGGGAGAGCCCTCCGAGGAGGGATCCTCGTTGGGCAGGGAAAACCCGCAGAGGTTTTTCAGGCTGAGCGGTTTTACTCGTGGGAGAGGGAGAAATTCCTTTCGGGAGGCACTAGAAGGCACCACTCTGAGCGAGCTGAGCGTGGTGTGCCCAAGGATTGTATTTGTAACCCGAGCACAAAGCATCGCCTTTGAAGGGGCGGTTTGAGGACGGACAGTAAAATCATGCTTCAAGAACGCTCTGATTCTCTTTTCCTCCAGCTCTCCTCTCTGCTCAATAAGTTCTCCTGCCTTCGTAAGTCCCCCAGAGGGCACTTCCATCGTCTTTGGGCCAGGCTGAGTGCTCGGGGAGGTGTGGTGGCTCCGGGGGCTGCTCCGGGCACGGGTGGCCCATCCTGGAGGGCTCGTTGGCCACGGCCACCAACGGGGACAAGCCGTAGGGCGAGCTGGCAGCGTAGCTGGGGGAGTAGTGGGCATCTTCCACGGGGTGCAGAGGGTAGGGCTGGCCTCCAGGGATGGCTGGGCTCCAACCTGAGCCTCGGAACGGGGAAACGCCTCCGGGTTCGGGCAGGGAGAGGCAGCTGGAGCTGGCGGGGAGCGCCTGCAGAGGGTCTGAGCACGCACCGTCAGGCTGGCTGAGGCTCTCGGGTGAGCTCTGCTCCCAGGGCTCTCTCTGCAGGGAAACGGGGAGAGAAGGCAAGGAAAACCTTTAGGAACAAAAGCCTGGCTCGGCAGTAATGGAATATCTATCCCAGGGAATGCCCCAAAGGGTTTCTGTGGCTCTGGGGCAGTGTTTGGTGGGATGACTGTGAGAGGAAACATCCATCAGGGTCCCCCAGCAGGGCTGACCTGCCCTGATCCTACAGGATCCAGGAGCTCTGTGGTGGGGCTGGGAGTGCACCTGGCTCCTGGGGAGTGACAGGGACAGGCAACAGCCTGGAGTCACCAAGGGCTCTTTCTAGAAACCCAAGGAGGGAGTTTCATAAAGCCATGGAACCACAGAGCATCCTGAGGTGGAAGGGACCCATCAAATCCCACTCCTGGCCCTGCACAGGACAGCCCAGCAATCCCACCCCGTCCCTGGGAGCAGTGTCCAGTTCAGATTGTCCCCAGGGATGTCTCCAACAGGAAGAGGGGACAATTAGATGGAACCAAAGAGAAAATCTTCCCCTGCCCCACCCACCATGGCTGCTCCTGTCACAGCCACACCCTTCCCCCACGAGCCCCCCCGAGCAAACCCCACATTTCTATGGGGTGACCCTGCCCTGGGGGACAGAACCAGGGAGCCACTCACGAGCAGGAAGGGCGCCGTGTCACTGGGGAAGGATGGCAGGAGAGGGGGAACAGCTGGAGGGTTGAAGAAGGAGCTGGTGCCAGCTGGGAGAGGAGGAGCACGGTGATCCCCAAACTGCTCGCTGAGATAGGGCTCCAGGAGGGCTGGGTAGCCCTGGGGGGCAGAGGAGTCACAGGAGAAGGGTTTGGAGCCCAGGGGGGAGGTGTAGACATCACTGACAAACTGCTTGGTGCTGTGGAAATCCAGCTCGGCCGGGAAGGGTCTGCGGACGCCGAGGTAACCAGGAGTGGTGGGTGAGCCTGGGGGGCAGAAAACAGGGTGGGAAACTGTAAAGGGAATTCTGACAGCTGCCACTGAATGATGGGCACCTCTGTGGGGTGCAAGGAATCCAGGAATCCATCCACCCAGGAATTCATCCACCCAGGAATCTATCCTGAAATCCATACACTCAGGAATCCATCCTGCAATCCATCCATCCAGGAATCCATCCAGGAATCCATCCTGGAATCCATCCTGCCTGGAATCCATCCTGCAGTCCACCCATCCACCCAGAAATCCATCCTGCAATCCATCCATCCAGGAATCCACCCTGGAATTCAGCCACCCTGGAATTCAGCCACCCTGGAATCCACCCAGGAATCCATCCTGCAATCCATCCACCCAGGAATCCATCCTGCAATCCATCCTGGAATCCATCCACCCTGGAATTCACCCTGCAATCCATCCACCCAGGAATCCACCCTGCAATCCATCCTGCCTTGACTCAGGTGTGTGAGCCCAGAGGTGTTTTTGCCTCCCATCTGGTGACCTCCATCCTCAGCAAACCAAAAGTGTTTGTGAGGCTTTAAATAGGAGGGCAGGGAGATGGAGGTCAGCCCAGCCAGGCTGTGCTTCTCCCTCTCTCTGCTACAGCCCCTGGGGAGGAGGTTCCAGCCTCACTCTGCTCTCCCTGCCCGAGAGCACAAGGGATAAAACAGGTCAGCTCCTGATTTTGTGCTGTCTCTCTCTCCAGCTCCGGGGAAAACGGGAAAACACAGGAGGAAAAGCAGGGATTCTGTATGGCTCCTCTGCTAAAAGAGATGGGAACTGCCTTAATTACTCTCTTTGAGGTTTTTACACAAGATTATTGCTGTTCTTTATTTTATTTTATTCTTTTAGTTACTTTCCTCCTGGGCTCTCTCTGAGGGGTGGTTTGTCTCACCTCCTCTGGAGGAGACCAGCCAGGGCTGTGCCAACCCTCCCACCTGCCTGGAGGGTGTTTATCAGTGCAGGGAAAAACCTCACCTGGCATCTGGCCAAAGGGCGACTGCGCCGTGCTGCTGCTGCCCTGCAAAAGATAAAGAGATGTTGGGGAAAAAAAAAGACTTTTCAAAGCCAGGCAGCTCTCTGGGTGTAATTCATGTGTATTATTCCAGCCTGGGTGCTGGGGGGTTTAACTCCTGAGTTCCTCAGGGGAATTAACAGATGTAGGCTAAGCAGAGATTTTGAAGGTCTTGTGCAGAGCTGATGAGAGGAGGAGTATCAAGATAACTGGCTTCTCCCTCCTGTCCCATAGGAGCAGGCAGAATGATGAGGAGTCCTTTTGGTGTTGGCACAGACCAGGCAAGGTGAGATCTGAGGCCCTGAGTGGCCAAAGTGGGGCAGATTCCAGCCCGTGTTGCAGCTCAGCTGTGGGTCTGCTGCCCCAGAGCTGCTTTGCCTGGCAGGCTGGGTGGAAAGAGAGTTCCTAAATCCTGTTTGGATCCTACAGCAATGGTTATGATGATAATAATAATAATAATAATAAAAATCATCATCATCATCACCATCATCGTTCTCTCCCCTTGGTCCCCAGGTAAAGGAGAATTATCCCTGGGATGCTCCCAGTGCCTCATTCCTTACCAAACACCCCAGCAAAGGCATCTGCTCCTCTGGAATCCCACTGAGTTCTGGTTTGGGGAGCTCCAAGCCCCCAGAGCAGGAGCTCAGAGCCCCTCAGCTGCACTGCTGTCCCCTCTGCTGTCCCCTGGCCACTGCTGGTGGCACCTCTGGCCAGTTTGCATAGTGCAAACAGGAGGTTCCTGCCCTAGCAGGCAACCAAATTTAGAGGTTTAGATTTGAATTAAATTTGCCAGCTCTGAGAACTTCCTTCTACTGCCCAGGGAAGGTTTGCAGCTGCTCCCTCATGGAAATGAGCTCTGAGCCTGCACGGGCTGCAGAGGTGGCAGGAGGTGGCAGGAAGGAGCCCCTGGGCTTGTGGACAGAGGAGTGTTGGTGTCACACGGGCAGGGCTTGCACCTGTCCCCAGCTGGAGCCATCACATGCAAATCCAGGTCCTCCCTCAGCATCCAGGTCACTTTTAGGGGGAAAAGCCAGGCTGGGAGGTTCAGGCAGCACAGATGGTGCCCACGGGATGAGGGGCTGCAGTGATGGGAGCTGGGATGCTCTGCTGGAGGCACAGGAAAGTCCCTGGGCAGGGCTGGCAGCCTCCAGCAGGGATCATTTTTAATTACCAGTGCATTTAATCTTTGATCCTGTCTGTTCAACAGCCACTGGAACTGCCTTGGCTGTGTGTACACACCTGTGCTGGAGACTCCCAGAGCTTTACCTGCCTGGATTCACTGCAGGAGCCTCTGCTGCAGCCCCTCCTTGGCCTCCTCAGAGCAGAGCCCTGCATTTCACTCCCCTCCTCTCTCCTCGTGGGCCTTAATTGAGAGCCATTAGTTCATTTCCTCCCTGCACTGCTTCCTCTCCCTGCCATGGGAACGGGGAGTCTGCATCTCCTGCAGCTCTGTCCAGCCTCCCTGGGGCCCACAGCGTGGCCAGCTGTTGATAAGGTGGGGCTCAGCCTGCCCTGCCCATGGCCAGGCACAGATCCTGCCTGGGATTTCTCCAGAGAGCTCTGCTGCTCCCCTGCCTCCTACCAAGCTGCCTGAATTTAAAGATCCAGCTCAGAATAATGACCTGGCCTTGCCTTTTTGGCTTCAGAGGGCATCACCTCTCTGTGCCCAGCTGAAGGGATAAAAATTCTCCATCAAAGCAGAGCTGAGCCTGGGCAGGGCACTGCTGGAAGGGTGTCCCTGCTCTGGGAGTGCTGCTGGACACTCAGCAGTGGATTCTCTTTAAACCAGAGCCTTGCAGTGCTTCAGCTGTGCAGGCATCCCCTTCCACACCTCAGAGCAGACAGGAACCCTGCAGAGGATGACTCCAAGTTCATACTCAAGCAAAGGAAAAGCCAGCCCTGCAGTTGGTGCAGATTTTGTGGGGGTTTCCTCACTGCACAGCCTGATTTCCCATCACTCAGTGTGTGCAGGGCCTGGCTGTCAGGAAGTTGTTGAAACCTCAGCCCAAAGCTCTGCTCTGCTGAGCTCTGACCTTCCCTTCCCAGCACAGGCCTCCCCTCACACCAACAAAGGATTTTTTAATTATTTTTTTTCTGGAGCAAAGATCACCCTGGAACAAAAGATGCAGCTAAATTACCCTGCATCATCCACAGCCAAAAGGGGTGTTCAGTTATCTGCCCCTGGCTTTGATTCTGGGCTATATTCTGCCAGACAAACAGAGCTGCACTTCCAGCTGCTCTTTTCATGATACGTCCGAGCAAATAAGGATGTTTGCCCTGCACAATAATTTTTTTTCTCTCTCTCTCTCTTGCAAGGGAATGAGCAGCAGGGCTGGTTTTGCATCAGACAGACCCACAGACACAACTGCTGGGCTCTGCAGCACAAAGCCCAGGGCAATAAAAGCCAGGAGGATTTTACAGTTCCAGGTGTTTCCAGCGTGGCTGTTGAAGCTGCCGCCTCCAGAGAGGGGAGCAGGTAAATTCAGGAGGTGATTTCATCAAGCAGGGGCTGTTTTCTCAGCTGCTTCCTGCTGCTCCCCAAAGAGCAGCTCCTCCTCAACGTCTGCTTGCTGGGACTGTGTCTTCCCCAGTGCCTCTTTCTCCATGGCTCAGGGGGGTTCTGCCTTCCTGCAGCAGCTGGATGGATTTCCTCTGTGTCTGGATTTTGCTCTGTTTGGTGATGCCCAATCCTGGTTTGTTTTGGGTTTTTTTTCCCCTGTTTTGTCACACAGAGTTAATGGGCCTGAAAGTCACAGCGAGAAAAACACTTGCAAGTAAATCCCTGTGAGGCCTCTGCAGCAAAATAACCCCAACAGAGGTGAATGGGTTTGGGGGAAAAATGCATCAGAAGTCCCAATTTCTGTGTTCTGCTGCCAGAGATGCAGGGCTCTGCTCCCTCTCTCTCCTTCCAGGACACAGTTCCAGCTCCCCCCCCTCTGCCCGTGCCCCAGAGCCCCCAGCCAGCCTGGAGGGGAGGAGCTGCTGCCCAGCAAAGGTGAGTCCCAGGAGCACCCAGGGAAGGGTTCCTGGATGCCACCGTGTCCTGGCATCACAATATTGTGTCCCCTTTTTGGGGACAGCCTTGCTTTTCAGGCTGGAGATTGAGAAACAAAAAAGCCCAAAACGATGTTGTGTAGTAGGACTTGGGTTTCCTGTTGCCACAGAGGCACTTTAAGAGGAAATCATCTCTTCCAAGCTGATGCTTGGCCTCTCTCCAGCCGATCACATCCCTGCAGCTCCCCTGGCACTCCGGGAGGAGCTGGAAGGAGCTCAGCATTCAGGGAAGAGCAGCTATTTTCAGGGCACTGCCTTGTCCAAGTGGAGCTGGTGGCAAAGGAAGCTGATTTGGGAAGGTGTCACACGTAGGATGTGAAAGGAAAGAGGAATTTAACACCCCTGCCAGGCTTTAGAAAGGAATTCGAGGCATGTAAGGTTCACAGAGGTAAAAAAAAGTTTTAAAAAAAAATCTAGGAGCTATTAGTGATGTTTTGGGGCAAGCATTAGTTTTTTGCTGTTCTGTTAATACTGGCAGTGCCGCAAACTCCCTTTAAAGCCGAGATGAGGTGACTTTATGGGGTTAAAAAGGGGGTGGGAGGTCGGGACTCACGCCGAACCGGGAGCCGCTGCTCTGCCGGGATCGCTTCTCCGCCAGGAGATCCTTCACCGTGTGCTTCACCCGCACTCCTTGGTACACGCGTTTGCCAAAATCTGCGGGGACTGAGGGGATGCAGAGGTCAGGGGAAAGCACAGAGCGGCTGGGAAAAGCGAATTCATCACCTCTGCGCATCGAGATGGGGAGGGAAAACGTAAATCTGCGATTATTAATAGGAAATCATCCCTTAGGAGCCCGACAGGAAAGACTGATGTGTCCCCCTACCCTTTCCATGCTGATCTCTCTCTGCCTGGTGGTTTTGGACCTTTTATTTTTTCCAAAGGGAGCCCCAAATTTCCCTTTTGAATCAGAAAAATGTTTATTTAACTGCTGGTTTCAGCAGGGGGGTCGTGGCTCAGCCCTTGTGGAGCTGCTGGCTGCCAGCACAGCCAGCTCTGACCCCATGGCAATGCCCCGGATGGATGGAGACGCTCCTCTGAACCCCAAAAGGAAAAAGGAGCTGCCTGCTCAGGCTGTTTTGTCTTCACAGCAGGTGCCTGAGGGCTCTGTTTTTATCCAGGTTATTGGGAAGGCACAAAGTGTCCCTGCCATGGCAAATGGAGGGGTTTTTTGCCCTGGAACACGGCACAAACTGTCCCTGCCCTGGCACCTGGAGGGTTTTTTTGCCCTGGAACGCAGCACAACCTAAACCAGCTCTGGGTGGCTTTGGCACGAGGCATCTGCCCTCTCCCTCTGCCTGGGTGGAATTTGGGGAGATGCACAGAGGTTTTGGCACCAAAAAAAAGGGGGACAATTGAGGGACAATGACAGGGACAGCTCTTTTATCCTGGCCTGAACACAGAGCTCACAGCTGTGGAGCCAGGGAGGAGTTTCCACCTGGGCTTTTATTGAATTATCCCGGATTAAAAAAAAAACAACAAACTCCTTAACTTTGAAGCTAATCCCTTGGAAAACACAGAGCCACGCTCTCCTGAGGGAGAGCAAACTGCCAGTGCACAGCTGATGTGTTTGATCTCTAGGATTTATTTATCATTTGGCTCTTCTGCTCTCCAGGATGTGTCCCTTGGCTCTGTTGCTGGTGGCATTGTGGCCCCAGGTGCACACACACACACACACAAGGGGAGATGAGAGGGTTTAAACAACACAGTGCTGCCTTGGCCTTGCCCCAGATGGGTTTTTTTTGGGGTCACAGCAGCTGCAAATTTGAGGCAAGTGGGATTTTATTTTGGTGTTTGAGTGCTGGCCAGAGAGCTTCGGGCACAAAGCAAACACAAAGCAAGGGGCAGATTCCCAAAAATGAGGGGAAGATGAGAGTCTCAGACCAAAAAAGCAACAAAAGTGGCCAGAAATGGGCATCAGCTCTCACAGGGGGAGGAATTCCAGCAGGTCTGGTGCACTGCAGGTTTTCCTGCCACCTTTGCTGTGCTCCAAAGGCACTGGAAAAGCACTTCCACTGTTCTGTGCTGTTGAAGTCACTTCACTCACATCCTCAGTTATTCCTCTGCCCAAATTGTTTTAATTAAGCAACTCTCAGCCCTCTCTAACCCTGAAGTTCTCACACAACTGAACCTGTTGCTTCCAGTGAATTATCCAGAGGCATCTGATGCTGAGCTGTCAAAACTTCAGATAACTCTGCCACTGGCAGCACTGGGGAAGGAAATGTTAATTCAGGCCCGAGTTTATATCATTTCCAAGCAAATTGAATCCAATTTCACATCGCTTTGATCTAACTGCCTTTTGGGGAAAAAATAATCCAAAAAAACCCCAAAAAATGAAACCAAAAAAGAATTGCACTCTGAAGGAATATAAATTCAGTCTGGAGAAGGCAGAACATGCTAATTGATGCTATTAAATTCTTGGGACATTTAAGATTTCACGTGTCTATTTTAGACAAGTTTTTGTGGTGTTTTTTTTTTTTTAATAGGAGCCCAAGGACAGCACAGTTTGGTTTTTTCCCTGATATTGCCACGAAGATGCCTCACCTTGTGAAAATCTGAGCTGCTGGAACTCACCTGTTTCCATTGTTGGTGCTGCTGAGGGGTCCCGGATCCTGCAGGAATTTGGGGAAGATCTGTCCCTCATGAGCTGCCCAGAGCAGAGTGAAGCCTGTGCTCATAATTCCCTGGGCAAGTTCCAGCTGAGCCTGACGGAAATGGGTTTTCTAGAACTCGGGGATGTCTCCAGCACCATACCTCGTTTGGGATTTGCTTAAATGCAAATCCCTGGATCTGTGTTTCACTCCACTTTGCATGGTGGGTGCAGGTCCTTCCCCAGGAGCCTCCTTCCTGTCTGAGCTGACATTTCAGGGATGAAAACCTGAGGTTTGTGGACAGAAAAACCTTGGGGTGAAGTGAAAGGCTGGCAAACCTTGCAGGGAGGAACCATTTCCTTACAGGTGAGGAAAAACAAGCCTTGGGGTGAGCATTTTCTCCTGTGTGAGTGGGAGATCCCCACGAGCTGTTGAAGGCTTCACTTGGGCAGGAATTCTGCTTTTCTGGGACCCCACAGGCTGGTCTGGGCTTTCCACAACTCCAGCTGTGCCTGGGAACATGGGGGGCTTTGTTTTATTCCTGCAGGGAGAGGGACAAGATCCATGAGAGGGACAGGCAGGAGCATCCCTGGGTTTGGCTCCCTGAGGGGCTGAGGGAACCTGGAGAGGGAACAGCAGCCAGGAAAGGAGCTCCTGACCCTGATTAAAGGTTCTGGTGGCCTTGGCCACTCCTCTGTGGGCAGCAAGACTTGAGTGTGAAATATCCTGATGTCTTTTTGGGTTATCTAAAAACAGAGGCCGGACAAAATTCAGAGAATAAAAAGCAGTTCTGTTTATTGAAGGGTCCTTCAGGGACATTCAGGGCAGACAAAACCCACCCAGGGGCTGCACCCAAAATGGACAATGGTCAGGGGTTTGCACACTTTTATAAATTTGGTTTCTTTGCATATTGGGGGTTAATCTTTCAATTCCAGCTTCAGGTAATAAAGTCTTTTAGCCCAAGTTTTCTCCCCCCCAGCTCACTTTTGTTTCCATCTCTCAGGCCTGAGGCAGTGACGTGTCCTTGATCCCCAGGCCTGGAGAGGAATTGTTGTGTCTGCCCAAACTGGGGAGGCAGCAGCTCACACTGTGTGTAGAGTTTGGAGTTCTACACTGAAGAATTGCAAGATTACAAATTGAAAAATACAGAAGCTAAAAGGCATTTTACCTCATGGAAAGCCAGGAGGGCAGGATTGATTCTAAGGCATCAATCCAAACCAAGGAACTCAAGCCTTTAAACCCTTCTTTAACCACTGCAATCCTGCTTTGAGACATGGTTTGCTGTTTGCCTTTTCCCTGCAGTTTGGCACAGAGGATCTGTGTCCAGCAGGGTGGGCTGGCTCCGTGCAGCTCTGCTGGGCTCATCTTACAGGGGCAGCTCCAGCTTGGCGCCAGGAGGCTGCTCCTAATTAAATCTCTCTCCTGATGGAGTCTGCTGCTGGCTCTGGGGGCCATGAGGTAAAATCCTGCCCTCTTGGTTGTTCCATGAGGTAAAATCCTGCCCTCTTGGTCATCCCATGAGGTAAAATCCTGCCCTGCTGGTCCTTGCATGAGGTAAAATCCTGCCCTCCTGGTCATGGCCATGAGGTAAAATCCTGCCCTCCTGGTCATTTCATGAGGAAAAATCCTGCCCTCTTGGCCATGAGGTAAAATCTTGCCCTCCTGGACATTCCATGAGGTAAAATCCTACACTCCTGGGCATGAGGTAAAATCTTGCCCTACTGGTTGTTCCATGAGGTAAAATCTTACTCTCCTGGTCATTTCATGAGGAAAAATCCTACCCTTCTGGTTATGTTCATGAGGTAAAATTCTGCCCTCTTGGACATTCCATGAGGTAAAATCCTGCCCTCCTGGTCGTGGCCATGAGCTCTCCCCAGCCCTGGCCTGGAGATTAATTCGGCCTCTCACATGGCCTTCCTTCCTGAGGAAGGGTTTTTGGGTTGTTTTTTAAAGTGTAATTATTTTTTTAAGTGTAATTATTCTTTCCCTTCGCAGGAAATTAAAAAGCAGCAAGAGCAGCAGCTGGCCAAGGCTGTGTCTGGGCAAGGCAGGTCTGGAACAACATCCTGAGTAATTCCCAATTTTTTTTAACCTGGAAAACCCCTCAGGTTCTCTGCTTGCTCAGGGCTGGGAGGACACCAGGCCATGAACACCAAAGCCAGAACCTTTCCCAGTGTAAGGAAGGATTTCTACCTAAAAACATGCCTCATTTTGGCCCTTCCATTCTTTCCCAGCCCTTCCAGGTGTGTGGGGTTTGGCTGGCAGGTAACAGAAGGGGCAGAAGCACCAGGTGGGCCAGGACAGATGGAGAGTGGCACAAAAAAGAAGTTGGTTTTGTTCTGTCAGCAAAGGGCTGCGTTTGCCAGCTGCCTGCTGGCACTGATTTTGGTCTCCTGGGCTGGAGATTGCTGTACTTTGGTGAGGGTATTCAGGTTAAATCCCAGCCCCATTCCGTGTCTGCTCAGTCCAGGTGTTTTCTGTGCTGGCTGCAAAGTCATTACACTGAAAACGACCAAACAGAGAGAAAACAAAAGCTCGGCCAGGCTTCTTTGAGATGAAAACCTCTTACCCGGTGCTTTCTTTTCAAAAATCATCACACCCACATTTTCTGGATGGTTTGGTGGATTTGGGCATGTGTTTTCCATTCACATCGGGGCAGAGCTGGGCTCTGTGCTGGGATTTGCAGAAGCTGTTGTGTGTTGGCACGACACACTCTGGGCACGTTCTGTACAATCGCTTTTCAAAATGGGTTTAAACCCTTTAAAACCCTTTTAAAAAGGTATTTTATTTTACCTGTGCCAAAGCAAACTTTGGGGATTGTGCCTCTGCTTTGCTTAACAAAGAGCCTGGGACAGCAGATGGGACAGTCAAGGTTTATTTAATTCAATTTGTCTACTGATGAAGGAGCAGAGAGAATTTGCATTATCTCACAGCAAAGAGCTGCAGAACTGGTGGGTTTTGTGTTCAGTGTTAGCCAGGATGGATTTTCAGTGTGAAGACTCTTGTTTAAGCACAGAATTGTTCTGGAAACACCAAAATTTAACTTGGAATCATGGAATGGTTTGGGTTGGAAGGAACCTTAAAGCTCATCCCGTTCCACCCCTGCCATGGGCAGGGATGCCTTCCACTATCCTAAATTGCTCCAACACCTGGGACACTTCCAGGTATGACACAGCGACAGCTTCTTTTCGGTGAGGAGAGCTCCTGGGACAGGTTTATTCCCAAACCCGAAGGGTAATTAATGCCCCAATTATCCTAAGGCCTTAATGCCCTAATTATCCCCAGGCCCCAAAGAACCTCGGAACCTTTGTGACACAGCGCTGCTGGCCGGTGGAGCCGCTCCGCCGAGTGGCGCAGCAGCGGCTTCCTGCGCGTTGATTGGCGGGCGGGGCGGCCGGCGGCCGCTGTGATTGGCGGGCGGGCTCGGTCCGTCGCGTCCTGGGGCCCCCCGCGCGGCAGAGGCGGGCGGAGGGGCGGCGGGGAGGGGATCGTGGCCCCGCTCTCCCCGAACCCCGCGGGTCCCGCCGGCTTCGAGGCCAATTCCCAGCGGCGACGGCAGCCCTGGACGGCCCTGCACAAGCCCGGCCATGCCGCCCGCCCGTGCCGGCGGTAAGGGGGCCGTGGTGCTGCAGTGCGAGTGGCAGCAGTGCTCCTTCGTGGCCTCGGAGATGGAGGAGTTCTGCGGGCACGTAGCGCAGCACCTGCAGCAGCACCTCCCCGCCGAGCACCGCGACGAGATGGACCCTCTGGGTGAGGCGCTGGGGGAAAGGAGCCTCGGGGGAGAACTTTGTGGCTCTGCACAAGTCCCTGACAGGAAGGGACAGCCGGGGGGGATCGGGCTGTGCTCGCGGGGAACGACAGGACAAGGGAAATATCGTTCAGCTTGGACATAAAGGGGAATTTCTTCATGGAAAGGGTGCTCAGGCCTTGGAAGGAGCTGCCCGGGGAGGGGTTTTGGGCTGCCCGGGGAAGGGGGTGTGTGCTGCCCGGGGAAGGGGTTTTGGGCTGCCCGGGGAGGGGTTTTGGGCTGCCCGGGGAAGGGGTTTTGGGCTGCCCGGGGAGAGGGGTCTGGGCTGCCCGGGGAGAGGGGTCTGGGCTGCCCGGGGAGAGGGGTCTGGGCTGC
>JBBMKD010000085.1:5548911-5584300 GCA_037834095.1 Argya squamiceps | reverse complement strand
AAGTACTCAGAAATAGGTGTGTGCAATGGTTTTGACCCTGAAATACTCAGAAATAGGTGTGTGCAATGGTTTTGACCCTGAAGTACTCAGAAATAGGTGTGTGCAATGGTTTTGACCCTGAAATACTCAGAAATAGGTGTGTGCAATGGTTTTGACCCTGAAGTACTCAGAAATAGGTGTGTGCAATGGTTTTGACCCTGAAATACTCAGAAATAGGTGTGTGCAATGGTTTTGACCATGAAATACTACTCAGAATTAAGTGTGTGCATGGTTGTGACTATGAAATACTCAGAAGTAGGTGTGTGCAATGGTTTTGAGCATGAAATACTCCTCAGAAATAGCTGTGTCTGTGGTTGTGAGCATGAAATACTCCTCAGAAAGAGGTGTGTGCATAGTTTTGACCCTGAAATACTCCTGAGAAATAGGTGTGTGCATGGTTTTGACTGTGAAATACTCCTCAGAAATAGGTGTATGACCATGAAATACTCCTCAGAAATAGGTGTGTGCATGCTTGTGACCCTGAAATATTCCTGCCAAACTTCCTTCAGGGAATGCAGTTGAGTGCTTAGTGCAGAACTTCCTATTTATATGTAATTTATATATAATTTCTATATAACCTTGGAGAAAAGGCTCCAGCTGTTTTATTTTTTATTTCGATTTTTCCATTAATTCCTCCCGTGCTTGTGCAGTTGCATTAACTGCTTGTGGGGAGAGCCACGCTGGTTGTGCTGTAGTGATCCCCCCCTGCTCTGGGGGGATTTTGGAGCCTTGCTGGCCAAAACAGGCTGAGCAAACTGCTGTTCAGTGAGGCTGTGTCCCTTGGGAGGGCTCTGAGCTGTGCTGTCCCTCCCCAGACTGCAACTGCAGCTTCAAGGGCCGCTGCAAACTGCGGGAGCACCTGCGCAGCCACACGCAGGAGAAGGTGGTGGCCTGCCCCACCTGTGGGGGGATGTTTGCCAACAACACCAAGTTCTTCGACCACATCCGCCGCCAGACCGCCCTGGACCGTGAGCCCTGGGGCAGGGAGGGGCTGGGGGAGCCCTGGGCTGGGGGTTTGGGGGGTTTGGGGCTGCCTGTACCCTGGGAGGTGAGGATAAGTGTGCTTGGAGCAGCCTGGCTGCTCTGTGCCACAGAATTCCAGAGTTGTTTTAGGTTGGAAAAGAGCTCTGACATTGAGTCTGAGGTAGGGATTTTCCCACTGCCCTGGGCTGGGGGGTTCTGGGGGGTTGGGGCTGCCTGTACCCTGTGAGGTGAGGGCAGGGTGTGCTTGGAGCAGCCTGGCTGCTCTCTGCCACAGAATTGCGGAGTTGTTTTAGGTTGGAAAAGAGCCCTGAGGTTGAATCCAGCCTGTGGTTGGTGCTCACCTTGTCAGCCAGCCACATTCTGACCAGGGATAGGGATTCTCCCACCACCCTGGGCAGCCCCTTCCAGCACCTGATCACCTTTTCCATGGGGAAATTCCTCCTGATGTCCCACCTGAAGCTCCCCTGGCCCAGCCTGAGGCCGTGTCCTGCGGGAAGTGTCTCCTCACAGAGGCTGTTCCTCCTGTGGGGGGCCCCAGGGCTGCACCCCAGCCTTTCCAGCCCCCTGTAACCCCTCTCCTCACTGCTCTCTGTGCTGTCCCCCCTGCCCTGCTCCCTCCTGTCCCCTCCCTGCCCCGCTGCTGCAGAGCAGAGGTTCCAGTGCTCCCACTGCTCCAAGAGGTTTGCCACGGAGCGGCTGCTCCGCGACCACATGAGGAACCACGGTGAGTGAGTGAGTGAGGCCCCCTGCTCCCAGCTCGGCCTCTGTGGGCTGTGTGCTCTGCCCTGCCCTGGGGGTGACTTTTCTCCTCGTTTTTTGGCCCAGTGAACCACTACAAGTGCCCCCTGTGTGACATGACCTGCCCGCTGCCCTCCTCGCTGCGCAACCACATCCGCTTCCGGCACAGCGAGGAGCGCCCCTTCAAGTGTGACTACTGTGACTACAGGTGACTGCTGTGCCTGCCCAGCCTCCCAGAGCCCTCTCTGTGTGTGTGTCTGTGTGTTTGTGCTGCAGCTTTGTTCCCTCCCTCTGTGCTGCCAGCTGCAAGAACCTCATTGACCTGCGGAAGCACCTGGACACGCACAGCAAGGAGCCGGCGTACCGCTGCGAGTTCGAGGCCTGCAGCTTCTCTGCACGCTCCCTGTGCTCCATCAAGCTGCACTACAGAAAAGTCCACGAGGTGGGAAGGCTTGGCTTTGCTCCTGGTACCCCGTGTGCATCTCCTCAGGGTGATTTCTGTCTCCTTTCCTGCTGACTGGCTCTGTGTGTCCCTCAGGGCGACTCCGAGCCCAGGTACAAGTGCCACGTGTGTGACAAGTGCTTCACACGGGGGAACAACCTCACCGTGCACCTCAGGAAGAAGCACCAGTTCAAATGGCCCTCGGGACATCCTCGCTTCAGGTACTGCTCCCCTTCACCTCCTTGGTGCCTCCTCTGCAGGGCAGGGCACAGCTGGAGCTGCAGCCTGCATTGTGCTGGCAGTGCTCGGGCTCTGAGCTTTGTAAATGGGCTCAAGAGCCTTTTCCCTCTGGCTGGGAGGCATTTCCCTCTGGCTGGGAGGCATCTCCCAGTGGCTGTAAGCGTTGAGTGGGATCTGGGCAGTGCTGGGTGGCAGCTCCAAGTGGTGCCCCTGGTGGGACACTGCTGGGCATGCCAGGGGTCCAGGTGTCCCCTCTAGAGAGATCAGTCAGAGACAGAAGCCTCTGCTGCACCCTCTCTAGGACACTCCCAAGGGTTTCCAGAGCCTGAAAGCTGGGAGGGGAAGAGGATGGGCCTGAAATGCCCCCAGTATAACAGAGGGGTGGAAGGAGATGGGCTGGGGAGGTGACTGAGCCTGGCACAGAGCTCAGAAGCTGCCACGTGGGTGTCCTTTTGGGAGGAGAGGCTGAAATACCCTCTGTGCAGCACCAGGGATTGAAACCTTGGATGTTGTGCCCTTTCCCTGGCTGTTCCCCTTCTGGTGGGAAGGGAAAGCAGCCTGGCTGAGCCCTCTGTGTGTGCCCAGGTACAGGGAGCACGAGGATGGCTACATGAGGCTGCAGCTGGTGCGCTACGAGAGCGTGGAGCTCACAGAGCAGCTGCTCAAGGACAGGGAGAAGCCTGGGGAGGCTCTGGCTGCCTCCAGTGAGTGCCTGCTGCTGCCTGAGGGCCAGGGCAACCTGCAGGGCATCCTGCTGGAGCCACCAGCCAACCCTGCCCTGGCAGAGAACAGCATGTCTGAGCTGCCCGTGCCTCCAGCGCTGTGCTCTGCTCCCAGCCCTGAGCCTGCACAGCCAAACCCCTGCCCAGGAGCTGCTTCCTCCTCCTCCTCCTCTTCCTCAGAGCAGGGAGGCAGCAGCAGCAGCAGCCCCATCATCCGTGTGGTGAACAGGACCAACGAGCAGGGCCAGAGTGAGACTGTGTATTACGTGCTGGCCAGCAGGGCCCCGGGGGAGCAGGGCCCTGCAGCCCTGCCCCTGGAGCTGGAGGAGAATGTCATGGACAGGCTGCAGAAAACAGCTGAGGAGTTGGGCATCCAGATCGTCTGAGGGGCTGCCTGTGTGCAGGGGGAGAAACTCAGCCTCCTTGGGGTGGGCTGGGCTTGTCTTCAGCACAGCCTGGCTGGAGGTTCTGGGCAGCGTGAGGACAGGGGAGGGACAGCTCTCCCTGGTGTGAATTGAGGGATCTGAGCTGCAAAGAGCTGTCTGCCTCCTCCTCGTGGGGGTTAGGGTCTGTCAAGCCTCTCCCACCCTTCCAGGAGGTTTGGCCTGGGCCTGGCAGGGTGGGGTGCCCACCAGCTGTGCCCTGCTGAGCCTGTTCCCCAGGCTGGGTGGGGTGTGGGGCACACACTGCTGCTGAAGCCTCAGCCCTGGGAGCACGTGTGGCCCTTGGCAGGCCTGTCCTGCCCCATCCCTGCCTTCTCCAGGGGATTTCATGCCTTCATCAGCCCTTCCTGCCTCACCTGGTGCTGGTGTTTGCCTCCCTGACCCCATAACCAGCGCTGCTCTCTGGCAGGACAGTGCTGGGGGTGCTGTCCCTTGCAGGCCACTGCAGCCCTGGCACGTTGGGAGCTCCTTGCTGCTTTTGGCATCCCCTGGGCGTGTCCCCCCCACATTGGGGTTGGGCAAAGTGTACTTTGGCAAGACAAATAAACATCAGGCTGCCAGGCCCAGCAGTGTCTGGAGTGGTTTTTTTTGCACAGCCTCTCGGTGCCAGCCGTGCCGTGGTGGGAGGATGGCTCTGGCAGAGCTGCACTGTGGGAGGTGGGCACTGAGGAGCTGCCAGGCCCTGCTGGCACTGTGCAGCTGGCACTGCAGCGTGCTGCTCCCCAGAGGTGGCACTGGGAGGGTGGGTTTAGCTCTGGCACTCTGTTCCTGCCCTGGGGCTGAGTTTTGCTGCCTCCCCCAGGGCTGCTCAGGCTGTTTTTGAATACAGGGACTAGCCTGAACTTGTGAGCAGAGCCAGCTCGTGCTTTATTGAGTGACTGGATGAGGACAGTGTGAATTTGGGGTCTCTGGAATGCCATTTAGGCCCTCCCTGCCCTGTGTGTGGGGGTGATGTGCCCAGGGGGGAACACCTGGGGAAATCCTGCTGGTCTTGGCTGATCAGTGGCTGGATACTGACTTCTCCCCATTGCTCTTTTCTCAAGCAAAAGCTGTTGGAATTCTGAGTTTCTGGGGGAAACCACTCGATGCCAGCAGCTCTGGGGGAGAGGCAGAAGCTGACAGACTGCTGGGGGATGCTCCAGGCAGAACATCCCTGCCCTGGGCACTCAGTGTGGCCTTGCCCAGCCCTCCTCTCCCTCCCTGGCCTTGGCAGGGCTGGGCTCAGGCTGCCTTCGAGAGAAGGGCCCCGTGCCAGCTCAGCCTTCTCAGCACTCCCAGCCTGGCCCTCACTCCAGCCTGCTCCAAACTGCCTGGTGCTGCTGGCTCAGGGCTGTGGGTGCTGGGAGTGTCCCTTTAACCACCGGGTCCTGGCAGGGTAATCTGCCAGAGATTATCTGCTGGGGAGAGGATTGGCCTTGAAGGGAATATCTCCTCCCTTCCCCGTGTCCTGCAGCATCCCCTGGCCCGGGGGGGTGGGTGTGTGTGCAAACCAAGTTCACTTTCTCCTGGGCCAGCAGGGGAAGGGGGAGGAAGGCAGATGATGGCACTGGGGCTCCTCTTCCTCGCCGTGCTGGCCATGCTTGTCTCCTGCCAGGACCCAGAAGGTAACAGGGGGCTTGGGGGGGTTCGTGGGGTGCCCCAGAGCTGCTGGCACCAGTAAGGAGCAAGGCCAAGGCTTGGCACAGCGGGAGCAGGGGCTGAGGGGTGAGTGGCTGCACTCCTCACCACAGTAAGGGCTGGGAAGGGCTGGGATGGGTTTTTTGGGCTCCAACACCTCCCTGTGGGGCTCTGAGGGCCGGGCACCTGCTGGCCACGGTGCCCTCGCCCCCCCTTGCCTTGCCCCAGGGGACCTGGACACTTACTGGTCTGGCACGGCTCCCATCTGCCTGGGGGGCTGCAAGGGGCGGCACAAGGAGCTCAAGAGGAGCCGGTGTGGGAACGGCAGCTGCTGCTGGCTGGGCTACAAGTCCTTCTGCAGAGGTACAGCCCCGGGGGGAAGGATGTGAGGGATCCCTGTGCCACTCTCGGGTGTGTCAGTGCCTCCAGCAGCCTGGGGACACAGCCTGGGGCACCCACAGCCTTGCCGGGGTGACCCCTGGGGCTGTCCCCGTGGCCAGCCCCGCTTCCCTCCGTGTCGGCAGTGCACTGCGGGCGGCCCGAGGCGGATTTGAACTCGGTGGTGCACGGCAATGACTGGTGGGTGGGCTCCGTGGTGCGCTACGGCTGCCGGCCCGGCTTCCTGCTGATGGGGGACCCCGCCAGCGCCTGCCAGTCCGACGGCCGCTGGAGCCCCAGGCCCTCCTGCCTCCGTGAGTGCCCGGCTGCCGCCCCGAGCCCCTCCCAGGGGCTGCAGGCACGGCCACAAGCCTCTCGGCTTTAGGTTTCTCTTCCCCGAGATTCAGGTGCTGGTTCTGGTGTTGGTTCGAGTGAGTCTTTTGTGCCCTCTGAAGGCTTTGAGTTGGTGTGAGGATGAAACGGAGTCTTCAAGGTCTTGTTTTTTGTTGGTTTTTCATGTGTTTATTATTTCTTATCTTACATTTTCTCTGTGCCTGGCTGAGATGTTCACAGCAGCTTGGACACAGGTGACTCCCCCCGTGATGGGAGGTCACTGCCTCTTATACAGATAATTACATGTCTGTTATTTACAATTACAATGTGCCAATGCCTATTATCTATATTCTAAAGGGGTCATCTCTACTTTGACCCAATCCCCTCAAACCACTTTGTGCCCAGGTCACATCAGCAGATGGAGGCCAAGGGAGAAGGAGAAGAACCCAGGGCACCGCCCTAAAATCTCCACCTTGTTCCCCATTCACCTCCATTCTAAGAACCCCAAAACTACCAAATTTTCCACCCTGTGATTAGCTACACCACTGTCTGTCACACCTTTGTGACTTGTAATTCCTCTCTGTGTTGGAAGTTTTTCCCATGGACTGAAATCAAAGCCTGTGTCTTCCTGGGCTCTGTGCCAGGCAACCCCCCCTGGACAGACCCCCCTGTCCAGGATTCAAACCCTCTTTCTGGGGTCTGCCGAGGTCTGTGACCATCCAGAGTGCCCAGAGGGATGCCCTGGACTCGGACACACCCTCCTTGCCCCGGAGGGCTCCAGCTGAGCACCCCGCGATGGGCTCTGCCCCTGTGCCTGCAGGGATCTGCCTGCGGGGCCGCATCGAGATCAGCGAGCGGGACATCACCGGCAAGTGCTCCTCCTCCTCCTCCTCCTCCTCCTCCTCCTCCTCGTCGTCCTCCTCGTCCTGCGGCAGCCAGGCTCCCCCGGGAGCCTCCCTCACCCACGGCTGCATCAAGATCTCAGCCTGTGTCACCAAACGCTCGGGCTGGGCCCGCTGGTTCCAGCGCTGTGACATCTGTGAGTGTGACTGCCACGTGCCCTGCGGTGAGTCCTGCTGCTGCCACCGGGGCTCACGGGGCTCTGGGGAAGGTTGGCACAGCTCAAAACCCGCTGTCTTTGCCCTCCTCAGGTTCTTCCAGGTAGAGCTGGGCCACCCGGGGCTGTGGCCAGTGGCCCTGTGCTGAGGGAGGCTCCCTCCCTGGGTTCTGCTCCTCTGCACCACGTGTCTCCATTGCTGTGCTCCTTCCCTAAGCTCTGTGTGTCATCTGAGAGGGGAAGAGATCTTCTGCACTCACTCTCTGCAGGGCTGGCTCATCCCGGGACCCTGCAGGGGCAGGGGATGCTGTGGGAGCAGCAGCTGCTGATCTGTGTGTGTTTCCTGCAGCTGGACTTGGGGACAGTGCTGTCAGCACCCATTTTCTTGGCTGCTTCTGAGAGGAGGCTCAGAGCCCCTTTTAGAGGGGAGGCAGCACCCGTGCCTGTTGCACAATACCCAGCCCTCAGTGCTGCAGGTGCTGATTTCTCCGTGTCAGGGAATTGCAGGCCCTGAGCTGAGAGGTGGAGCTGCCCTGGGAGCTGGCTGAGGCAGCAGGAGGGTGACATCCTGTCCCCATGGCAGGGACACAGCAGCCTGGCCAGGGCTGCAGCACCTGCTGCTGGGTTAAACTGCCCTGGGAGGGCACACTGGGGAAAGGGCTCATTGTCATTTTGATCTTTCTCAGCCTTCTGATGTTTGCATTTTTGTAGGAGAGTTTCTCACAGATTTTCGTGTGAACAAAGTGATTGTCTGTCATTCCTCTCTTGAGCAGAGACAATTGATGAACTTCTAATTTGACTGGTGTAGTTGAAGGAGTGTCAACCTTATTGTCCAACCCGTGGTCATGTCCAAAATCTATATAAACCCAAGTAAAAAAATAAACTTCCCTCTTTTTGCCCTGATGACTGACTGCCTGCATGTCATTCATTTCATGTCCTATAGCAACATCTCATCTCCCAGGTGGAAAATCTTTCCTACAGGCTGCTCCACGCTCTGGCTGCTGGTCCTGCTCCTTCCAGAGGGTCTGTGGTCCTGCCCTGAGAGCCCCTTTCCCCAGGGGCTTCTCCTCCCATCAGCTTGGGGCCACAAAGGGAGAGATTTGGCTCCAGCCAGGAGCAGCTTGGTGCCCCTTGAGGACACCTCAGGCTCCTTATAAAGCAGCCATGGAAGCAGTTTTATTCCCCCAGGCAATAAAATCAGTTTTATTCCCCCAGGGAAGGAGAGGGTGGCCTGGGGCACATGTGGTGGCATTGCTGAGGGTGCTGGAGGACCAGCCACAGGCCATTAAAAATGTATTTGCAGGGAATCACACAGGTTTTCCTGTCTGCTGCCTGCTCTGTCCCTGCAGCCCTGAGCACAGAGGACAGAACCAGGACAGGCTCCCTCTGCCCCACCATGCCCACAGCTATGGACAAGGCCACTTTAGGAAGGTCCCAGCTGGGGATTAGAGGGGGGTGAATGTGCCCGTGGTGCTGGGCTCCATCCCTGCTTCCTCCCACCTTGAAATGACTCCCCAGCAGCTGCTGGATGCTCCATGGCCACCAGCTTGGGCCCAGGTGAGCAGAAAGGGGGTTGGCATCAATGAGGTCATTCCCAGGCCCTCCTTGTGCCTGGGAATGGAGGGAGGAAGGGCTTTTGGCCCTGCACAGAGTGGAGTCCTTGGGCTGGGTCCTGCTGCCAGGGAGTGCCCCGGGGGTGGGAGGCAGCTGGGTGCACAGAGAACTGGGTGAGTCCCACGTGCCTTTTGCTCCATGACAAGGTGATTTAAGACCTCCATGAGGAGCTTGGCTCCATGGATAACTCTTCATGCCCTCCCCTGGCCCAGCCCCCTGCTCTCCTCTGCCTGGATCCTGCCCTGAGATCTGTCCCAGCCCTAAGCTGGCAAGGGATGGGGAAAGCTCTCCTTGGCTCAACAGATGGTTTTTTAATTAATACTCTTGCTGGTGCCACTCATTTCCATATGTCTTTGGTGTTTAAGTGCTGTGGTGGGGGTGAGAGGTGTGAGTAACAGCGAGAAGGGAGCCAGGCGTGGTGCTGGGGAGGTGCAGGGGGATCCAGCTCCTGCAGGACGAGCTGCACCAGGGAGGGTGTGCTGGGGGTAAAACCCTAAAGGGACACCCCCCTGCCATCACCTTTGTGACCAGCTGTCACCCCACTGGCTGTCCCCAGCCATTGCAGCCCTGTTTGCACCCCGTGCCCGTGTGTTGGGGGGGCTGCACAGGGGTCTGTGCAGGGCTGAGGGGGGCAGGAGTGGGTTTAGGGTGTGTTGGGCTCACTCAGGGGGGTCTGGGCTGAGGGGACAGTGGGGGGAGCCGCGGGGGCTGTGCCCCAGATGTGAACAGGAGCCGGCACTGGGGTGCAGAGGCAGGGCCGACAAACCCCCGGCGTGTGCTCAGGGATGCTCAGGGCCTGCTGGCAGGCAGGCAGCGAGAGGAAATTGGGCCGGTCCCTTTAAGAGGATTTTTTCGCTGCCTGGCAGCGCTGCCCGCCCGGGCAGCCCATCCATCCATCCATCCCTCCATCCTGCCGCTCATCCTGCTCCCCGCCCGGCAGCACCGGCCGCGGGGCTGGCGGAGAGGGGCGCCCCCGAGCAGCCCTGCCCGTGGGGCTGCTGGCCACTGCGGGGTTTTTACTAGCCACTGCGGGGCCGGAGCACCCCCCGCCCGCCCATCCCGCCCAGCCCCGCGGAGGGATGGGGAGGAGACCCGGGCCGGGCACCCGCGGGGGCAGCGCCCAGCCCGGATCCCGCCGCTGAGCACCGCACCCGCGCCGAACCGAGCCGAACCGAGCCGTCCCCAGCCCTGCCGGGCCCCCCGGGCATCGCCCCTTTGTCTGCGGAGGAAACGAGGCGGGGGCGCTGCGGGAGCGGAGCCGCCGCCCCGCACCCTGCCAGGTGAGCGTGCGGGAGAGCCGAGAGCCTCCCCTGGGTCGGGGTGGGTGGGGGGAGCTGGGGATGGAGGGGGCCGGCGGGGAGCAGGGGATGAAGGAAGAGCATCCTCGAGCAAAGCCTTCCCGTCCCCACCCCGCGCCTCGGGGCTGGGCTAAGCCGCCGAGAACCGCTTGCGGGATTTAGCGCTCAGTGAACGCCCAGCCGGAGGAGTCAAGGTGAGCCCGAGGGCGCTTCGAGCCCGCTGCCCCCCACCAGCACCCCCGAACCCCCCGTTCCTGCACCCCGCTGATGCTGGGAGGGGACCCGCGGGCTGGGAAACCCCCCACTCCTCCTTCCCCCGGGCTGGGCTGGCTTCCTTCCAGCCCTGAGCGGGATGTGCCTGCGGCAGGGAGTGGGCTGGGGGGATCTCCCGCAGCCCCCGGCATCCGGCCGCCCCTGGCAGGGGCCGGGTGTGAGCGCTGCAGCCGCAGCGAGCCCGCAGCCCCGCGGAATGTAGGTTAGCCGGGCGGTGTGGGACCCCAGGCTGGGAGGGGAGATGGGCGCAGGGCACAGCCCGCTCAGGCACAGCCCGAGCTCCTTTCGGTGCTGCCGGGGGGATCCCCGACCCCCTCCCAGGCTCTGAGAGCCGGGCTAAGCGTGCTCCCCACCCTGCTTGGCTCAGCAGCACCGCAGAGCCCCCGGGCCGAGCGGAGACACGAGGACTCGGCTGTGCTGCAGCCGGCTGCGGAGCACTGCGGGCAGGAGAGGGCTGGGGAAGGTGGATCAGCGTCACGGCCCCTGCTCCGTGCTGGCCTGGCCTGCGAGGCTGTGCTGTAAGAGCCCGGAAGGTGAAATGATGAGCCGAGGAAGGCAGAGAGGGAATGGCACCAGCAGAGCCCCCTCCCTGTTCTCTTAAGGCTCTCCCAGCACGCCCAGGGGGACCCCAGGCACCATCTGAGGGTCTGATGTATCCAGGACTGCTCTGCCCCAGGAGCATGGCGCGCTTTGCCCAAGGAACCAGCTGGAATAACCTGCTTGTTTAGGATTTCATACCTGTGTCCCCTAAGGCCGGGGCAGGGCTGGTTCCTGGGGAGTCCTTGGGGACATCCAGGCGTAGGGCAGGACATCAGCTCTGCCACCTCCCACCCACCGGGACAAACGGGACTGGGGCAGTGAGACCCGGGGCTTGGGGGGAGCTGAGCAGCTCCGGCAGCAGAGCTGGACCAAGCTGCAGGAGGTGCATGAATTATTGACTGTGGAGCTGCACAAAAATCCTGCTGCTGCTCGCCCTCGGCGCAGGCTCGGCGTGCCCGGCCGGCTCCATCCCCGCAGCCAGATGTGGGTGCTGGCCCCAGCTGGGCGGAGGGGACAGCGCGGCCCGGAGCCAGCAGGAGAAGGAGAGCCGGGACTGGCTGTGGGCTGGTCCCTGCAGTGCTTGGGAGAGCGAGCCCGCTGCGAGCCGAGCCCCGTGCGCTCCCCACAGAGCGGCAGGATGGCGGAGAAGGGCATGGATCCCGCCTGCGTCTCCATCGCCCTGGAGGACACGGTGTGCCACGCCGGCCCGCAGGACGCCCCGCTGCTCACCACCCACTTGAAGAAGGTGGAGAACCACATCACGGAGGCCCAGAGGTTTTCCCACCTCCCCAAGCGCTCGGCTGTCAACATCGAGTTCATCGACCTGTCCTACTCCGTGCGGGAGGGATCCTGGTGGAGGAAGAGAGGTAGGACGGAGCAGGCGGGTGGGGAAGGGCAGGGAGGGAGGGGAGGGGACCTGCAGGGTTCTCGCACCCCGTTCCCGTTCTGCATGCCATGATCTCACCCTGGCCTGTCCGGGTGCCAGGGGTTTTTTGTGGCTGGTTGTTTGTTCTGGGTGCCCGTGGGAGGAGGAGGAGGAGGAGGAGGGAAGAAGGCTCGTGTCCCGCAGCAGATGCTGTGCAATGCCGGGAGAAGGCAGAGCGCATTCCAGGGAAACCTCTGGCCGGGGCAGAGATCCCGGGGCAGCCAGGAGGGACGGGATGGGTTTGCCCAGCACTGCTGTTTGGGGTGTGATGGCTGTGCGGGATGCAGCAGCAGACCCCGGGGGTGCCCCAGCTCAGAGAAGGTGTGGTTTGGGGGGATTTCCTCTCCCTGTGCAGCCGAGGCCGTGGCTCCCTTCCCTGCGTGCCACTCTGGCCGAGAGCTCGGGGAGGGGAGAGGGGAGGCAGATGGCGGCTGGTGGGTGGTAGTCTGCTTTAATTAGCGCTCTCAGTTAATGGGATGCCAATCAGGCAGCCCGATAAGATGGAGGGTGAGCTGATCTGCAGAAGCTGAAGGCAGGCGGGGACGAGCGGGGCCCGAGGTCACAGGGCTGCTCGGTGAGGGCCTGGCAGCCAGGAGTGCCGGATGGGGCTCTGCCCCCGTCCCCGGGCTGTGCAGCTCGGGAAACCGAGGCGCTGAACACGGTGGGAGCAGCCCTGACCTCTGCCGGGATGATGCCGCCCTGTTTATCCGGGATGCTGAGGAAGCATCCCAGGAGGATCCATGGCACAGCCGCGGCTCCGGATTGTGCTGGAGCACCCAGGAGGGAACCGGCTGCCTGCCAGGGGGCCAATACCCTGCGGGGAGGGATGGAGAAAGGCTCGGGCGGCTGGACAGGGTGGGAGCGAGCCGAGGGGTCCGGGGGTCCAGGGGCTGGCGGTGGGAGGGACGCTTTTCTCCCCGCGTTCCGGCAGAGCTGGCGGGGGGTCGCGGTGGCTTTGGCCACATCCCGCAGCTCCGGCCGGCCCCGCTGTGCTGAGGCAGGAGGTTACTGGCAGTCAATGAACGTGAGTAACCGCTGCGCAAGCTGCAGTGGCGCCGACGTGAGCAGCATGCGCGGTGCGGAGCCGTGCGCGCTGCCGGGGCTGGGGGCCTACCGGCCCTGCTGGCCCCTGGCCACCCTGCGCAGCCCCCCGCCCTCCCCTGGCCGCCCCTCTGCCCCTCCTGCCTCCGGGCTCCTGACCCCGAGGGGTGCAGAGGAGGAACGGGGGGCTCGCGGTGCTGAGTGACCTTCCCTGGGGATGGATAAGCCACAGGGCTCCCCCAGTGAGGTGGGACTGTGAGTGACCTGTCCTTGGGGTTGCCCCAGCTTGCATTTGTTGCCCTTGCCCCACAGCGGCTGTCCCAGTGGGGCACAGAGGGGACACAATTCCATCAGGGGGATGCTCGGGCTCGGTCCATGGTGTTATCACCTCACCCCCTGTCCCGCTGCTGCCCAGCCAGGGCTCCATTTCAGGGCCAGCTCCTGAGAGCCTGAGGCTGTGCTTGTTCCTTGCTCCCGACACATCATGTTCCTTCTGCCAGAAAATGCTAATCAGCCGCGTTTAAAGCAGAGATAATTCCAGGTCTGATTAGCAGTGGCTGCTGCCGGGTGCCACAGCGTGAATGCCAATGAAGGCAACAGCCGGATTGGGAATTCTGCCTGCCCCGTACTGCCCCGCTCCCGCTGTCCCTCCCCCCTGGCCTCAGGGATCAGCGTCTGAAGACATGGCCAGGACCAGTGTCACAGCCTGGTAATCTTCCTTAGCAGCTCTGTGACCTGACCCAGGGATTTCCCTGATCTTTGCTGTGATCCAGGTCAGGAGCTTCTTCAGCATTGAAAATCAGTGGGATCAGCCAAGGACCAGGGGCAGGGATCGTGCTGGAGGTGACAGCTGCTGTGGGATAGCCCTGGGGGTGCTGATGGAGACACCTCCAGGCACACACAGCCCCTGGCACAGCACATGGAGGTGCCCCAGGTGCTGGGATGGCATCACAGTCCCTGTAGCTTCCCCTGGGAAGCCAAACCTCTGCTGCTCTCTCCCTCCAGGGTACAAGACTCTCCTCAAATGCCTGTCGGGGAAGTTCTGCCAGCGGGAGCTCATTGGCATCATGGGCCCCTCGGGAGCTGGGAAATCCACCCTAATGAACATCCTGGCTGGCTACAGGTGAGGCTGGGGGGCAGCCAGAGGGGCTGGGGGTGCAGGGCTGTGCTGCATCCCCCCACACCTCTTCCCTGCAGGGAGACTGGGATGAAGGGGCAGATCCTGGTGAACGGGCGGCCGCGGGACCTGCGCACCTTCCGCAAGATGTCCTGTTACATCATGCAGGATGACATGCTCCTGCCACACCTCACCGTGCTCGAGGCCATGATGGTGAGCTCTGGGGGACGTCCTGTGGGCTGTCTCCTCGTGGGCACTGAGCCCACACTGACATCAGACATTTCCAAGGGCTCTGGGGCTCTGTTCCCTGGGACGTGGGAACAAAACCCTGCTGTCCATGCTCCCTTCATCCTGAGCAGACAGGGGTGGAACCATGCTGCAGCCAGCTCTGTTCCCTCCATCTGACAGTCACATCTCCCTGGCCTTCCTCTCCCTGCAGGTCTCTGCTAACCTGAAGCTGAGCGAGAAGCAGGAGGTGAAGAAGGAACTGGTACGTACTGAGGAGGGTGGGCTCAGACCCCTCATCTCTCCCCAAGATGGGGACAAGGGGAGCAGGGGATGGCAAGGGTGAAGGGAGGTGGCAGGGATGGGATGAAAGCCCACAAAAACCCTTGGCTGTGTGACAGGTGAATGAGATCCTGACGGCCCTGGGGCTGCTGGAGTGCTCCTACACCCGCACCAGCTCCCTGTCGGGGGGGCAGCGCAAGCGCCTGGCCATCGCCCTGGAGCTGGTCAACAACCCCCCTGTCATGTTCTTTGATGAGCCCACCAGGTGAGGCCTCAGGGGCTCCCAGCACTGCCTGCCCAGCTGGGCAGCCCCTGCTGGCATGGCCAGTCCCCTCTGGTGCCCACCTGAGCCTGGGACGGGTCTGATGCTCTTTTGCATCGATCTGAGGGGAGGCAAGTGGGGGCATCTTTAGGATATTCTTCTCTCCTTCTGAACTCCTCCCTTCTCTCTCTGCTGTCTCTTTCTCCTCCACCCCATCCTGCGTGGCCACAGCGGCCTGGACAGTGCCTCCTGCTTCCAGGTGGTGTCCCTGATGAGGTCCCTGGCTCAGGGTGGGCGCACCATCATCTGCACCATCCACCAGCCCAGCGCCAAGCTCTTCGAGATGTTCGACAAGGTTTGGGCTGGCACAGGGTCCCTCTGGCCCCAAGACCCAGGAGAGAGGACGTGGGAGGGGTGGGCTGCAGGCATCTGACCTGGGGCTTGTGTGGCCAGGGTCTGGCAAGGGTGGCCTGTGTCCCCCTGGCACAGGGAGGTGGGCAGGGGTGGGTGACAGTGCCCTGGCTGCCCTGCACCCGCCACATCCCTGCTTTCTCTTGCAGCTCTACATCCTGAGCCAGGGCCAGTGCATCTTCAAGGGCGTGGTGACCAACCTCATCCCCTACCTGAAGGGGCTTGGCCTGCACTGCCCCACATACCACAACCCTGCTGACTTCAGTGAGTGTCCCCACCCCAGGGTGGCAAGGTCCAAACCACTGCCCAAGCCCTGGGAGCTGCCCAAGGGAGATGCTTGTGCCCTTCCTGTTGGGTGCTGGTTGCCTCAGCACCTCTCAGGGGTCCTGTCCTGCTCCACAGTCATTGAGGTGGCCTCAGGGGAGTACGGGGACCTCAACCCTGTCCTGTTCCGTGCTGTCCAGAACGGGATGTGCACCATGGCAGAGAAGAAGAGCAGCCCTGACAAGGCAGATTCATCATGCCCAGCATATGGGACGGTGAGTGGGGGCTCAGAGGAGCCTCCTGTGCCAGCAGAGCCCTGTGGTGTGAGCCTGACCCGTGTCCCTGTGCTCCTGCAGGACGTGGATCACATCGAGAGCCACACGTTTGCCACCAGCACCTCGACTCAGTTCTGCATCCTCTTCAAGAGAACCTTCATCTGCATCCTGAGGGACACGGTGAGGGCAGGGCAGGCTGGGCCAGGGCTCGGGGTCGGGCTCTTTGTGGGCTGGCAGAGACAGGGAGTTACATGGGCTGTCTGCTGCTCCCTTGGGATGTTTTTTGGGGTGCAGCCCCTCCTTGCTGAGCCCCCTCCCTGTGCCTGCAGGTGCTGACCCACCTGAGGTTCATGTCCCACATCTGCATCGGGGTGCTCATCGGGCTGCTCTACCTGCACATCGGCAACGACGCGGGCAAGGTCTTCAACAACACCGGCTTCCTCTTCTTCTCCATGCTCTTCCTCATGTTTGCTGCCCTCATGCCCACCATCCTCACCTGTAAGCAGCTCTTTGCCCCAAAAAAAAACCCAAAAAACCTCCCAAAAAACCCCAAAACCCCCTTGCTGCTCCCAGCTGTTGGGCTGCTCCAGCTGCGTGGCAGTGTGTGTGTGGTGGGGAGCCAGAGGGATTGGGCAAAAGGGGGAAAAATAGAAAGAAAAGAAAAATAATTAAAGAACAGGGGGAAAAACTTCTGTATTGCAGTTTTGCCCTTTATTTGGCTGTCATTTGGCTATTTGACCCTTGTTGGCTCAAAGCAGAATGCTGGAATTTTTAATATTTTTTTTATTCTATGAAAATGTGTGTAAATCTGTATTTTCTGCTTCTCTTCTTTGCTTAAAACGCCCCACCCGAGCTGACTTTTCCATGTGAAAATTTCCCCTATCTGTCACTGATTTTTTTTTCCCCAACGAAGGTTTGAGCACCCTCTCATGACGCAGGTGGGAGGTTACCTGGAAATGTCCCCTATCAGTCACTGATTTTTTTTTCCCCAATGAAGGTTTGAGCACCCTCTCATGGTGCAGGCAAGGGGGTTACCTGGTGCATCCCACCTGCCTGCACCAGGGCGGGTGGGAGAGGGGCTGGAGCACCCCAGGGCGGGGAATTTCTGGCTGCTCACTCCTCATTTCCCTGCAGTCCCCCAGGAGATGACTGTCTTCCTGAGGGAGCACTTGAACTACTGGTACAGCCTCAAAGCCTATTACCTGGCCAAGACCATGGCAGACGTGCCCTTCCAGGTGAGCTTCCCATGGATTTAGTCACCACCCCGATGCTGATGTGCACCCAATCCATCCCCAGTGCCCCAGGCTGGTTGTGGAGGGGTCCCTCCCTCCCCCAGCCAGCTGTGCGGGGGTGGGGATGGCCGTGGGGCCAGCGGGGTGATGTCCCTGTCCCCGTGCAGGTGATCTGCCCCATCGCCTACTGCAGCATCGTGTACTGGATGACGGGCCAGCCCCCCGAGGCCACGCGCTTCCTGCTCTTCTCCGCCCTGGCCACCGCCACTGCCCTGGTGGCCCAGTCCCTGGGGCTGCTCATCGGGGCTGCTTCCACCTCCCTGCAGGTCTGACGGGGCTCTGCCTGCTCTGTGGAGAGTTGTGAGGGTCCCTGTGACAGTTCGGGGTGGGCAGGGATGTGACCCCCAGTGGGGTCTGCTCCCCCCAGGTGGTCCACTATTGTGGGACCTGTCCCTGCCATCTTCTGTGACAATTTGGGGTGTGGGGCTGGCCATGGATGAGCAGGGATGTTATCCCCAGTGGGTTCTGCTCCCCCCAGGTGGCCACCTTTGTGGGACCCGTCACTGCCATCCCCGTGCTGCTCTTCTCGGGCTTCTTTGTCAGCTTCAAGACCATCCCCACCTACCTGCAGTGGAGCTCCTACGTCTCCTACGTCAGGTGAGCCCCCAGCTCTGGCCAGAGCTCCCTGCCCTGGGCTCCCCTGGGGCCCCTGGTGACCCTGGGGCTGTGCTCTGCCCTAGGTATGGCTTCGAGGGGGTCATCCTCACCATCTACGCCATGGAGCGCGAGGACCTGGAGTGCCTCGAGGACTTCTGCCCTTTCCAAAAACCCATCAAGATCCTGCAGGAGCTGGACGTGGAGGAGGCCAAGCTCTACCTGGACTTCCTCATCCTGGGCATCTTCTTCGTCATCCTGAGGCTCCTGGCTTACCTGGTGCTCAGGTACAAGGTCAAATCTGAGAGATAAAGGGGCCGTGGGGGCCCCGGTGCCGTTCCCGGGCCTGGCCTGCTGTGAGAGATGTTCTGCAGATGGACACGGTGCTCCTGCAGGTCCTGGACCTTGGCAGAGGCACTGGGAGGTGCCAGCCAGGCCTGGCTCAGTCGAGAAGGGTTTTGAGACATCTCGGAACTGTTTTAACCTTTCCACACACTCTTCATTGCAAAACGTTTTGTACAGCCCTGGCATGTGCCACCCTCCTCCCCTCCAGGACTGATGAGCCCCATGGAGCTTGGGGTCCCCTCTTGTTGTCCCTGCCTGGCACTGCCCTGGGGACACCAGGGACAGTCCTGCCCAGGTGGTTTGTGCCCAGGAGGAGCCTGCTCTGTGCAGGGGGAGCAGCAGGCTGGGGCTGGGCTGGGAGGAGAGAGCTGCAGAGTTGGAAGGGCAGCTCGTGGCCCCGTTCCTCATCCTGGCCAGCAGCGTGTGAGTCAGGGCTGAGAAGAGCCCAAAGAAGCCAGAGGTGAAGTTGCACAAGGCTTTAGTGTTTCCTGTCGCCGTAGCCACAGAGATTGCCGCATCTCCCTTTTCTTTCTGTGCAAATCCTCCCTCTTTTTTTTCCTTTTTTCTTTATTTTTTTCCCCACAAACCCCACTGCATCCCAGTCTTCATGCAGGGGGAAGGGAGCCAGCAGGCAGAGAAGGACTTGGGGACTCTGTCTCAGACTCCTGCTGGGATGCCATCCTCAGAGATGGGATCTTCAAACCAGGGTCTGTGGGAGCAGGACAGTGTTCTCAGACCTTAGGGAGTCTCACATTCAGTCCCTGTTGTCTCTGGGGTCTGAGACAAGAGGGTCTGAACCAAATCAACCCACACGGACACGAGTGACTGATCCCTCACATGGAGCAAGGAGGATTTAGGCTCCCACACCCTGCCAGGTGGCTGGGTGTGGCTGGGTGTGGCTGGGCTCGGCTGTGTCATCACTGGAGCCTCTGCTGCAGGAGGAGAGCTGGCCCTGAGCCCTTCCCCTGCAGCCTGTCTTCCCCCAGCACCTCTGGGGCTGTCTCAGCAGGACAGGGCGGACGAGCCTCGCTCAGCACCGACTGTGCAAGGAGGGGATGCCAAGGACACCCAGCCTGTCACAGTGCCAGCCCCTCAGGGTGACACTGTGCAGAGGGGGGTCTCAGCAGTGCCTGAACTGGAAACCAGGTGAGACCCCAGAGTGGTTTGTTTGCAGCGGGTGACCCGGACACTGGGAAGGCTTTTGCACTTTGTGACTGGTTCCAGGAAAAGTCTGGCTCGTCCCTTTTGGCTCGTGGCTCTGGTGGCTGCTCCAAAGTCACACACCTCGCAGAGGGAAGGCAATTCAGCACCTTGCTGGCTCTCCAGAGGAACTGAGCTGAGCCCAGAGCTGGTGGGGCATCTGCACACGCTGCTGTGCTGGGAACACAGCACCCTGCTTACCTGCACAGCACGGGCTCCGTGGGTGTGCTGGCACTGCTGGCACCAGGCTGCACTTGTCACCCGCAGACACGGGGACCTGCAGGTTTTTGGCAAGCACAGATGTGGGGGAGGCAGCCCTGCCCCACCCTGGCGGGCTGGCCCTGGTTCAGGTCAGCCTGGGGGATCCTGCTCCTGGCACCCTGAGCAGCCAGGGATTGCAGGGCAAGCGCCAGATTCCAGCAGAATCCTGGAGACTGACGGTTGGTTTTGCTGGCTTGGGTTGGGGCTGCACAGCAGAGTCTGGCTGGCCTGACACTGATGCTGGGCACTCAGCAAAGCTGAGTTTCCCCTGCCTGGAGAGCACTGAGGAATGTTTGGTCATGGGGCTTTCCTGCACAGAGGAGGGTCTGCAAGCAGGACACACCCTGCTGCCCTTTCCATGCTGAGCATTGGGTTTTCCCCAGGGGCTGCTGTCTGACTTTTCACTGTCCCTCACAAAATTCCCCTCTGCTCCTGGCCCTCCCTTCAGTGCTGTGCTCTGCAGTGGAGCTGTGCCAGCTGCAGAGCTGCCAACCACAGCCACAGGGGCACAGAGGGGTGGGGGACAGTCCCTGTGCCTGCACAAGGTGCATGGATGGGCAGGGAGCCGGGGGATGTGGGGCTGTCACCCATCTCCTTGTGTCCGGAGCTGATGGCACTGGTGCCCTGCTTCTGTCCTGCTCTTGGGCTGGGACTAGTTAAGCCTGGCCCAGCACAGAGTGTGCTCTGCTGGGCTGAGGCTTTTCCCTGGATGCAGGAGGTGTCAGTGGGGTAGCTTTGCACAGCTCCTGCTTCCTCCCTTGCCTTTGGGGCTCTCGTGGTGGGTCCTGTCTTCTGCACCCTGGAGGTGCTGCCATCCCCAGCGCTGTGTCCTGCACGCCTGGACACCCCTGTGCCATCACAGCCAGGGCCACCACCCCTCCCAGGAGGACCAGGACAAGATGGACTAGTGTGTGGAGCAAAGGGGCTACCAGCAGGCACCAGTGACTGCCACTGCCCGTGTCCCACACACAGGGAAGGCTTTGTTGACCAGGCTGTGCTGGAACAGGCTTCCCCAGCTTGGAGTGACATTGCCAGGGCAGGTGGCTCCCACTGCTGGGCCCAGCCTGCCCGGGGTGGGGCAGCTGGCAGCACCCCCAGGATGTCCAGGAGGGCTCAGCACAGCCTGTGCCTCCTGCACCCCTGAGCTGCAGTGTCCCAGCTGACCAGGTATGTGGCCACTGCGGGGCAGAGGGCCAGGACAAACCCTGGAGCTGCAGGATGGCTGTCCCTGAGCTGGGAAAAGGCTCTGGGGAGTGGGGTGATGGGGCAGGCTGCTCATCCCCGAGGCAGCAGGACACAAGTGAATGTGTTGGGATGAAGGGGCTGATGAGTGAGGGATGTGGCACAGGGCAAAGACACCCTTGGTGCTGCCTGAACTGAGCCAAGGTGCCACTGACCTTTGCCTCTCTTCAAGGACAGTCCCAGAGGTGGTGGAAGGTGCAGGAAATGCAGGAGAAGCACGTTTGCACTGAGCCCCCCAGGCTGGCGTGGCAGGGCTGAGCACCCGGGGATTTATTGCCCTGCAGGAGCAGGGCAGGAGGTGTTTTCTCTGCCCAGGCATGGCAGAGGGACGGGGTGCAGCCATCCTGCTCCAGGGGGCCCTTAGGGAAGCAGCAAGGATGCACTTTATCAGAGCAGGGAAGTGGAGCCATGGGTGCTTCTGGCTGCAGGAGCCCCACGAGAGAACGCGGCTGGATAATCAGGAGGAGTGTGATGGAGGAGAGCAGGCTTCTCCCCCCACACCTCCTCTCCTCTCCTGCCCCTTGTGATGCACTTTGAGCGGATGAGGGTGGGGCTCAAGCTGTGCCTCTGGCTGCCTGGGAACACCGGTTGAGCCTCAACCCACCAAAAACTGCTTCAGCCCCTTTGGCCCGTGGCTGTGTCGGGTTCTGCCTCTCCCTGTGCTGTGGTGGCAGGCAGGGCTGTGGCCACTCACCTCCATGCATGTCCAGGCCACCTTTGTCACACGCACAAGAAGAGCAAACACTTCATCACCTGGCTGGGGGTTGCTGGAGGGGAGACTGGGCTAGAGCAGGGAATGGGGCTTCTCCCAGGGTTTCACCCCTCTCCCAAATCAGGCAATAAAACGGTGTTTCCTTCTCACTGTGTGTGGACACCATTTGTCCTGTCCCTCTGCCACGGGCAGCCTGTGGCTGCCTGGGGTCTCTGTGTGTGCCCCTGCCACGCTAGGCCCTGTGGTTTTCCAGCCCTCAGTGCAGAGGAGGCTGGACAGGGGGGCACGTGTGATCTGGGTGGGGGGCACCATGCAGAGAAGTGCAGGCATTGAAACTCACATTTCCACAAGACCACAGGTGTGAGCTGCTTCCTCCCTGGGACAGCTTGCCAAAATCAGATGCAGGTAACAGCTGAAAGGCCGAGGGAGTCTGCTGGCACAGCTCTGGGTGGGGTTTGCCCAGGTCTTTCTGCCTTGCTGGGAGCAGGCTGTGAAGGGGGAGCAGGGCACTGCTGCCCACAGCTGCAGCCTGGCAGGAACCAGGCAGGGTGGAGGTGAAGCCCTGGGCTCTCCAGGCTGGGCTGCACACGCAGGTAAGTGCCCTGCAGGGTCGGGGTGCCAGGTGCCAGCTTTGCTGCTGCTGCTCCCCAGTGCCCAGAGGGTCCCGGGGGCTGTTGGGCAGGAGGAGATGTTGCAGTTTGTGTCGGTGTTTTTCCGAGATGCCAGCTGTACTTGTTGGATTTCACACATCAATAAAACTTATATTTATAGTGTACTGCCTGGGTGTCTCCCTTTCCTGAGAGCCTCGAGGGCACAGGGTGATGGGGAGGTGTTGAATTTGGGGTGCAAATATGGCCTGGCAGCCTTACCCTCAGTCCCAGCACCCCTGGGTGGGCTGGCACCTCCTGGGACAGCATCCGGAGACTGAGAAGAGCGTGTGAGTGACCCCAGTGACACAGCTGTCCCCTGCTGGGTGGCCGGATCGGATCTGGAGAGGGCAGGTACAGGTGTGTGTGTTTTGTGTGAGCATCACGTGTGTTAAACAGGCACAACCTCCGCCAGCTCCTTCTCCCGGTGGGGAGGGATTGTCTCCGGAGCAGAACTCATCCTCGCAGGCTGCAGTTGCCCAGCCGGGCAGCAGCTGGGGATGCAGAGCCGCCAGATGTGCCCGCAGGACATCCCCGCCTCGCAGCACATCTGGTAAGACCGCAGCTCCCCCCGATGCTGTGTTCCTTTGGGAAGGTTCGGGTGTCTCCCGCAGCCTCCAGCCGCTCTCCCATCCTGCTCGGGGAGCTGGCGAGCGCCGGGCGTGGGGCGGGACAGGGCGGGATGGCGTTGCAGGAAGTTCTGCCTGCACAAACAGCCGCCTCCGCGGCGGAGCCGTGCCCGGGACAGGCATGGCAGGGGGCAGGTGGGCAGCTCCGGGCTGTGCTCCGTGAGCCGGGCAGCTCGGGCACAGCCAGCTCGGCTTTCCCGGCTGGAATCCTGCTGGACGAGGTAACCCCGCCGCTGCCGCTGTCGCTGTCGCCTCGCTCGGTGCCCCGGGCTCCTGTCCCATGGCCTCGCCATGGAGCGGGGAGCGGGGAGGGACAGGGGGCCAGGGCACGTCTGCCCCCAGTGCCACGGGGGTCCCCAGAGGGATCCCCGGGAGGGTTCAGCAGCAGGACGGCAGCACAGGGCCCGCGGCTCAGCACAAGGGCTGGGAAGGGGCTGGAGACGTGGGGGGCAGTGGGGTGTGTTTCCTGCACCGAGGTCGGGGCACCCGTGTTCAAGGTCAGCTCCTCTGCTCCCGTCCCTGTGCCTCGGTTTCTCCATCTGGATCACATCAAAAGGGACTGTAAACAGCGTGGCTTGTGGGAGGTGTGAGCGAGCGAGCTGTCACCCTGCTTGTCCCTTCCTCTCTGCTGGGGTTTGCTTATCTCTTTCTCCCCCCGTGCCTCAGTTTCCCGGGATGTTGGGGGCTGTGAGCACCACCCGTGCTCCTGAAGGATCACCCTGCTGAGCCGGGGCGGGAGCTGAGTCAGCGCCGGCACAGCCGGTTCTGCCGGACCGGACCACGCTGGGGCAGGTAAGGCTGGGCAGGGCTGTGCTGCCCCACATCCATCCCCACAGCTCCCTGAGCACCCCTGGGCCCCCTGGAGCCCCTCATCCACCCGCCCTGTGTTTCAGGTGGAGGATGTCCCGGGCCATGCAGTGCCAGAGCTGCCTGCCCTTCGGCAGCTGGGCACGGAGCCTGGCAGGGAGCAGGGGGACCCGCGGCGTGTCTGTGTGTGCTGCTGCCGTGCCAGGTGAGCCGGGCTCTCAGCCCTGTCCCCCAGGGAAGGCTGTCCCTGTTGGACATCCCTCCCCAGCTGCGCAGGGCTGTGGGGCACCCTGGCCAGGTGTGAAGCCAGTGGGCTGGGTGGGGTCCTGGATGTCCCCTGGGTGGGTGGATGGCCCCTGCTGGGCTGGACAGGGCCATCCCTGACCATTTTTCTTCCCCACCAGGTCCTGCAGGCAGGTGTTTATTCAGGAAGATCCTTGGCACAGGCAGCATCTCCCTCCCCAGGTACAGTCAGTGTCACACGGTTGGAGCTCTTTGTCACAGCACCTGGGTGGCTGAGCTGGCTGCCTTGGCACCAGGGACACTTTGCTTTGCTTCCACCTAGAAAAACACCCAGACCCACCTCCCTGCCTGCTCTGACTCCAGCCCACCTCCTCTGCCTCTCCACGGGTTTTCTGGGAATGCACAGCCCATGGCTTGCTGACCTGCCATCACCTCCCAGCCGTGCCCCCACCCTGGCCCTGTGCTCTCCTGTGCTGTGGGGGAAGGAAGGGGTGAGCTGGCTCCTCTCAGCACTTCCCACAGCTTGGCTTGTGATCTGCCCACCTCACCCCAGGCAGGGTTTGGAGCTGCTCCCCGTGACACTCTCCCTCCTCCTGCAGGGGCTGTGTTCGCTCTCTCCAGGGAGAGTCCCAAGGGAGCTCTGCCCAGCCCGGCTCCTCCCACCATGGTCAGTCTCCACTGAGGAACGTGGCCTCTTCTGGTGAGTTTGCAGCTCTGGTCTGGAGGGAGGGTCCTACAGAGCGGGGTGGGGACAGCTGCTGTCCTGGGCGCTGTGAGGGTCCCCCATAACTGGGGGCTGTCCCCTCTCTGCAGTGGCTTGGGGCAGGTAACTTCCCCAGTCCCCTGGCAGTGAGCAGCCCTCATCATGTCCAACACCTTCCTCCTTCCAGGTGCCATCAAGAAGCACCAGAAGAGCCTGTCTGCATGGTTCAGCCACCAGCCCAACGAGGAGAGGCAGTTCGGCCCTTCCTTCTCTCTGGATGCCGTCCACGTGGACCCAGTGATCCGGGAGAGCTCCCTGGAGGAGATTCTGAAGCCCTCCCCTGATTTAACCATCCAGAACCAGCTCCAGCAGCCCCGCAGGAAGGTCATCGGCCTCCACAACCTCTTTGACGTGGACGCCTGCGGGCGGCAGGTGAAGAACGTGGTGCTCTACGGCACCGTGGGCACGGGCAAGAGCACCCTCATCAAGAAGATGGTGGTGGACTGGTGCCACGGGCGCCTGCCCCGCTTCGAGCTGCTCATCCCCTTCTCCTGCGAGGACCTGTCCCACAGCCACGCCCACGTGTCCCTGAGGCGCCTCATCACCAAGAAGTACCAGCACCTCCGGGACGTGGTGCCCGTGCTGGAAGCTTCCAACCTCAAGGTGCTCTTCATCCTCAACGGCCTGGAGCGCCTCAACCTGGATTTCCGCCTGGCTGGCACGGAGCTGTGCTGTGACCCCAACGAGCCCGTGCCTCCCTCTGCCATCGTGGTCAACCTGCTGCGGAAATACCTCCTGCCCGAGGTGGGTGTTGCACTCCTTTGTGCTGGGGAAAGGGTGGGAGTGAGCCCTGAGGTGTCACAGGGATAATTATTTGTGGTCCAGCTTGGCTGGGAGCAAGCAGGCAGCCTGAGTTCCTGGAGGGACTTGCCAAGGTGGCCTTGTGTGGGATCTTTGGGGAGGCCTGGTAAGGTAGTGAAGGCTGTGTTCTTCCAGATTTTATTTATGTCTAGGAGAGAATGGGGAAAGTTTTTCTGTCCCCTCTGCCTGGGCGTGGTTTGATCCACTGCCCTTTGTGCAGCGGCTTTGTGAACCCCAACCTGTGCATGGGATGATCTTTGCACACCTCTCTGCGGGCTGTGCCCTGCTGAGCAGCCCCAAACTCACCCACCCCTGTGTCCCCAGGCCAGCATCATCGTCACCACGCGCCCGTCGGCCGTGCGCCGCATCCCCGGCAAGTACGTGGGACGCTACGCCGAGATCTGCGGCTTCTCCGACACCAACCTGCAGAAACTCTACTTCCAGATGCGTCTGAGCCAGCCCGGCTGCTCCGGGGAGGAGAGCCAGGATCGCAGCTCAGCAGAGCAGGAGAACCTGGTGGAGATGTTGTCGAGGAATTTGGAGCGGCACAACCAGATAACGGCCGCCTGCTTCTTGCCCTCCTACTGCTGGCTGGTGTGCACCACCCTGCACTTCCTCTACTTCACCAGGACGGTTCCTCCCAGCCAGACCCTGACTGGTATCTACACCAGCTTCCTGAGGCTCAACTTCAGCGGGGAGGTGCTGGACAGCACCGACCCCAACCACATCTCCATGATGAAGTACGTGGCCAAGACAGTGGGCAAGCTGGCCTACGAGGGAGTGATGTCCCGCAAGACCTGCTTCTCAGAGGAGGACCTGCGGCAGTGCTTCGAGGTGGAGATGAAGACTGAAAGCGAGCTCAACCTCCTGGATGTTTTCCGCAGCGACGTCTTCCGCTTCTTCCTCAGCCCGTGCGTGCAGCCGGGCAAGGAGCACACCTTTGTCTTCACCGTCCCCGCCATGCAGGAGTACCTGGCGGCCCTCTATGTGGTGCTGGGTGAGAAGAAGACCCTGGCCCAGAGAGTGGGCAAGGAGCTGTCGGAGGTCCTCGGGAAGGTGAGCGAAGACGTGGCAGTGGTTGTGAACATCGTCTCCAAGGTGCTGCCCCTGCGCTTCCTCCCCGTGCTCTTCAACCTGCTCAAGATCTTCCCTCGCTACTTCTCCCGGGTGAGCGGCAAGGACAAGGACGCCATCGCCCACACCATGGCAGAGGAGCTGTTCAAAGAGGAGGACTACTACAACGATGACGTCTTGGACCAGATTAACTCCAGCATCCTGGGCGTGGAGGGCCCCATGCGCCACCCCGATGAGGCCCCAGATGACGAGGTCTTCGAGCTCTTCCCCATTTTCATGGGCGGGATCCTGTCCCGCCGCAACCGCGCCATCCTGGAGCAGCTGGGCTGCTCCATCAAGAACCTGGCGGCCTTTGAGATCGCCCAGGCCATGAAGAAGACGGTGATCAGGAAGGGCCGCAAGGGCCTGCCCCCCTCTGAGCTCATGGACTACCTGTTCTTCCTGCACGAGTTCCAGAACGAGCGCTTCACGGCCGAGGCCGTCCGCTCCCTCCGCGCCGTCAACCTCTCCTCCGTCAAGATGACCCCTCTCAAGTGCTCTGTGCTGGCATCTGTCATGAGCACCACGTGTCACGAGGTGGAGGAGCTGAACCTGACCTCCTGCAACTTGGATAGCAGCAGCTTGAGGACTCTCTTCCCTGTCCTGCTGCGATGCAAAGCTCTCCAGTGAGTACCACCTCCTCCTGCCCTTGGGCGTTGCTCAGAAATTAGGTTCTTGCTCACCTCTGCCCATCACAGGGATGCTTTAGGAGCCCAGATGTGGAAAACTTAGGGCGTGTTTATCCTCAGTGCAGACCTAGGGAACTACAGCTTCCAACATGCAACACTCCTTGAGCAGCCTTTCTAGGGCACTGCATGCTGGGATTTGCAGTCCCAGCTCAGCCTCCCACAGGAATTTTTGGGAAGTTCCCTGCAGCTGGTACAGGCTGGGCAGGCTGCCAGCTGTCCTGGCAGACCCGAGTCCCTACGGGAAGTTACCCGGCATCCCCGTGTCGTTAGCTCTGTGAGGAGTTTGTCCCAAAGGTGGGAGTCTGGGCTGTGCAGATGTTCCCACAAACGTTCCAGAACATCGGTGGAGCTGCAGGTCTTCCTGCCGCCCAGGTGGTGGCGAGACGTGCTCGGCACAGATGGATCGGGCTGTGCAGCTGGGCTGTGCCGCACTTCCTTCCTCCAGATGCTCAGGAGGGCTTGATGGAGCCCTGATCCCTCCTCTGACCTTCACCCACCCCCTGAAGATTCCGCCATCCCCTTCCCCTCGCCCTGTTCCTGCTGGCACTGGCTCTGCTGGCTCATGCTCCGGTGCGGTGTCACTGTGCTCCCTTTGGGAGAGGAAACCTGGAGTGGCCTAGTTTGGGGAGCTCAGGGAGGATGGTGATGGGCATAACGGAGCGGGCAGGGCCGCCAGGCTCACAGGTAACAGCCATTTTGTTCCTGTCACCCCCCGTGTCTCGCTCTGCACCAGTCTGCAGCTCAACAGCCTGGGCTCCGACGCCTGCAAGGAGATCCGTGACCTGCTCCTGCATGACAAGTGTGTGGTGAGCAGCCTGCGGTGAGTACAGCCCCACCCCTGCATGACCCTGCCACTGCTGCCCACCACGTGCCTGGGCACTGCCTGAGCTCCTCCCGTGTCCACAGGCTGGCCAACAACCCTGTGGGCGAGCAGGGTGCTCGGTACCTGGCCGAGGCTCTGGCTGGGAACCGCTCGCTGACCCAGCTGTCCCTGCTGCACACGGGGCTGGGGGACCCCGGCGCCGAGGCCATTGCCCAGCACCTGGCTGAGAACCAGCACCTGCAGGAGCTCAACCTGGGCTACAACTCCCTGACGGACACGGCGGCCCTGCGCGTGGTGGAGGTGGCCAAAAGGCACGAGACGCTGGACAAAGTGCAGTGAGTTCACTCTGCCCTTCTGCCCACGCAGATCCCTGTCCTGTCTGCCTCTGTCCTTCCCCTCAGCCCTCACCAGTGTCTCCTGCTGCTTTCCCAGCCTCTACTTCAACGACATCAGTGAGGATGGCAAGAGGGCACTTGACAGCCTGCGCATGGACCGGGACGGCGTCAGGGCTCTGGTTTTCCTCACGGCGGGCACTGATGTCTCTGATTACTGGTCCCACATCCTGAACGTGGTGCAGAGGAACCTGCCCTTCTGGGACCGTGAGCGGGTCCGGCAGCACCTCGCCCTCCTCCTGCAGGACCTGGAGAGCAGCCGCAGCCAGACTGCCAATCCCTGGAGGAAAGCCAAATTCCTGCGAGTCGAGAGCGAGGTCAAGAAAATGCTGGGGAAACTGCAGGATGGGAGCCTCTAACCTGCTGCCCATCCACCAGCCAAGGGTGGGGCGGTGGGGTGTGCCCAGCAGCACATTCCCTGTGCCCTCACCCACCTGGAGATGCTGGCTGGATGGTGCTGTCAAAGGTGCTGGGTGTGTGGGGCTCAGCCTCATCTGCAGGCGAGGCTGAAGTGTGGGAATGGGACAGAAATCAGGCCAGGAGAAAATGGGACTTTGTTCTTCTGGCCTTGTGGAAAGCCAGCCCCTGCACCCTGGCCAGAGCAGTGTCAGGGAGCAGGATTGGGGCTTCTCTGTGAACCTTTTGGGAGCATTAAAGTGCACCTCTTTATTTCCACTGAAGCACACTGGTACCAAGATTTAATCTCCTCTTCGGGCCCTTCCTGGGGAGGAATGTAGAGCCACCCCTCCAGCAGCTGGAGTGGAGGGTTCTGCCTTTCCCCATCCCACAGCACTGCCATGGAGCAGCCCACCTCTGCTCCAGCACTGAACCAGTCATTCTTCCCCTCGTGTGTCCCCCTGGAAGCCACCAGGAGCTGTCCCCAAGCTGGGTGTCCCCGGGGTGCTGGTCCCTGCTCCCAGCTCTGACTGGCAGTGCCCTGGGGCTGGGAGGGCAGGGGAGACTCGGGGCTGTTTAACCATTAAACCTGGGACGTCTTGGAAGAGGCGGGGACACTTCCCTGCCACTTCACCCTGTACCTTGCTCCCTCTGGCAATCCCTGCAGCCATGAAGCAAACAAAAGGTATGTGCCCGGGAATCCTCTGGAGACCCTTCCCCACACACACACACAGGCCCTGCTGCCAGATGGAGCCATGTCAGAGCCCAGGCAGCCTGTGGAAAGGAGCCAGAGGCATGCAGGAAAATGTCTCGTCGTGGGGATGCTGGGGAGGAATCCCCTCTCCCTGGGTTTGGGGTTCCTTGTGCCCAAAGAGGTGTGGAGGGGTTTTATGGGGGGTCTGTGCTGAGGAAGGTCTCTATTTCCTTCTCCTGGCTCCAGCAGCTCTCTGGGGTCCTGGTGAACCTTCTCTCCCCTCACTGGAGAGCCCTGTGAACCCCCCTGTAAAGTGACCCCCATCTGCTTGGCCCTGCTTTGGCCCTGCAGTGAGTGCAGGGGACCTGAGCAGCAGGTCCTGCTCTTGGGAATGCAGGAGGACAGTGGTGCCAGGGCCAAGGAACAACCTGTGCTGAGAGACAGAGGGGCTTGGGGCTGTGTGGGCTTGGCAAACCCCCTCACCTGGCATGGCAGGCTCAGCCTGAGAGTGGACAAGCCCTGAGTGCTGGAGAGCGTGGGGTCTGCTGCCAGCCCACCACCTCCTGTGCTGACCTCTCCTCTCCCTCTGCAGGGCTCGAGGGAGACAAGATGTCCATCATGTAAGTGCTGATCTCCCCTTGGCCAGGGGCTTTCTGGGGCTCAGGAGAGATGTTGGGAATGGTCCAAGAAGGAATTCCCATCTGGCTTTCCCCAAGGAAGAGGAGGCACAGGCCCCAATTGGCCCTTTCTGGGAGGAACAAACTCCCCAAGGCTGGGGGAGCCAGGGGCAAGGCCATCCTGCACTAACGTGGCCTCTCCTGCCCTTTATCATTTCAGAAAATTTGAATTTAACCCCAAAGTTGGGATTGACAACCCTGCCTTGACCCTGACTGAGGACACGGGTAAATACGGGGTGGTGACACCTGGGTGTCCTTGTGTCTGCAGGGGGTGGTGGCACCTGGGTGTCCTTCTGTCTGCAGGGGGTTGTGACACCTGGGTGTCCCTGTGTCTGCAGGGGGTTGTGACACCTAGGTGTCCCTGTGTCTGCACAGGGCTGTGGGCACTGCTGGGGCCCTGAGCTCTCTCACACTGTGGGGACCTGTGGGAGGTGAACACAGAAGGGATGAGCAGCTCCCCAGCCCACGATGGGGTGGAGAACTTGTGTGAGGATCCCTGCTGATGGGCTGTGCCCCCACACAGATGTTGAGGGCGTGGGGGAGCCCCGTTTTTACCTCCTGAGCAAGGAGAGCACGGAGACTTTTGGCTTCTGCCTGCACGAGGAGCTGGGCTGCCAGGGCCACGTCATCCGGCAGATCGAGCTGGGGGGGGTGGCCCAGCGCAGGGGGCTGCAGGATGGGGACCGCCTGCTCCAGGTCAATGGCCACTTCGTGGACCACATGGACCACCTCAGGGTAAGCTGGGAGCGTCCCATGGGAATGCCTGGCTCCTCCCCAGCCCAGGGGCACAGAGGATGCATGGCATGACCCCTGCTGACCCTGATCCCGCCCCATCAGAGGGGTGCCTGCTCAGGGTTCACAGCCTGGCTCCTTCCAGGTGGTGCAGAAGATCAAGGCCAGTGGGAACCAGGTCCTGCTGGCAGTGCTGGATGGTGACTCCTACGAGGCAGCCAAATCCCTGGGCAGGGACCTGTCCCAGCTCCTTCCAGACGACATCCGCCCGCGCCTCTGCCACGTCACCCGGGACAAAAGCGGCTTTGGCTTCAGTGTGTCGTGTCCAGAAGGTAAAGCAGGGTGCTGCCACCACCAGCCTCCCCGTTGTAGCACCTCACTCACCCCAAAGTGTCCCTTCTGCTCCTCCTGCAGGCACCAAGGGCACCTTCCAGCTGTCGGTGCTGCAGGACGGGCCAGCGGACAGAGCAGGGGTGCCCCCAGGCTCCTGGCTGCTGGAGCTGAACGGAGACAGCGTGAAGAGCTACTCCCACACACAGCTCACCAAAAAGGTGCCTGTTCCTGGTGTGGGGAGTGAGGGATGGTGTGTCCGTTGCAGGGTGACCCGAGGAACGAGGCAGATGCAGCAGGTCAAGGGAAAGCTTCTCCTTCCTTCTTAATTATCTGACTCCAACACTTATATACATTTGTACAGAGGTCAAGAGATTGGCTACACAGGTCGCCACCTCTTCGACCTGGATGGTGAACATCACCATCCATCACATTTCTCCTCCCAGAGGAGAAAAATGTAAACAATAGATAAATGCTAAAAATATACATTGTTTTCTTGAAGCTGCATGAGAACAGCACTGCAAGATTTCAAACACTTGCATTTTCAAGAGAAATTGAGGGCAATAGGATGGGGTTGAGAATGTCACTGAGCACCCTGTGCTTCTCATCCAGCTTAAGCAGAGCGGGAACAAGGTGACCCTGCTGGTGGCATCCAGCGCCGTGGAGGAGTTTTATCGCCTGCGGGGGCTGCGGGTCACGGCTGCCTTGGCAGACACCTCCAGGCTCCCCTTCAAGGTCCGGGAGCTGCACCTGGTGAAGGGTCCTGCTGGCTACGGCTTCCTGCTCAAGGAGGATGACTGCAGCTCGGGGGGAGTAGGTGAGGGGGCTGAGAGGGGCGGGTTGTACCTGAGCAAGGCATTTCTGAGGGTTGGGAAGAGCTGACAGCTCTGTGCCTACAAAGGGCCCCTGTCCCCAGCTGCACACGGGGGTGAGCAGAGCCAGATCCCCTCTGCCAGCCTCTCCCCTCCCTGTGCCCCGCTGTGGCAGGCCAGTTCCTGTGGGAGGTGGACGCGGGGCTGCCGGCCGAGCGGGCAGGGATGAAGGAAGGGGACCGTGTGCTGGCCGTGAACGGGGAGAGCATCGAGGGGCTGGACCACGAGCAGACCGTGCACAGGATCCGCGCCCGGGAGGATCAGGTGACGCTGCTGGTCATCGACCCCGCCGGTGATGAGTTCTACCACTCGGTAGGTTTTGGGGGGCACGGTGCTGCTCTGGCTGGGGAGCCCTGGGGTGCTGTGAGCCTGCACGGTGGGGTGGGTGTGCTCCACAGGGGCTGTCAACCCATCCCTATTCTGCTCTTGCAGATCGGGCTGTCCCCCCTGCAGTTCTTTGAGGACAGTGACCCCGCCTCAGGCTCCTGCACGCCCTCCCTGCCCTCTCGCAGCGCCTCCCCTGTGCTCTGTGACGTTGAGGTGGGACACAAGGGACCCGTGTCCTGGCTGATGGCTGCTGCCAACAGCATAGAGATCATACAGGTAACTCCTCAGGGCAGTGCTCACAGCCTGGCAGCGCTCTGAGTGCTGCCACCCTCCTGTTCTGCCCATCCTAACCCATCCCTGGTACCTGTGGTGCTGCCAGGAGGAGGCTGTGTGTCCCCAGGCTGAGCCCCTCCAACCTGTGTCCCCGCAGAGCCAGCGCCAGGAGGAACAGACAAAGCTGTGCCAGGCGTTCTAACAGCCCAGGAGCCTCTGGACAGGCTCTCCCACACAGCACCTCCACCCTTGGGGCCTCAGCACTGCTCAGCATGGACCCTGCACACGCAGCTCCCGTGTCTCCATGCCTGGCTCACAGCATGACGCTCCCAGGGACTCGTCTCTGCTCACCGAGGCTGGCTCAGAGCTTTGATCAAGTGGCAGCTCCTTGTAACCCGACCACAGACCTGTGTCTTTGCCTGCTCAGCTACCTCCAGGGATTTCTCAGGACATTGCACTGAAGCCCTCACCCAGCTCCAGGCTCTGGGAGTTCCCAGGAGAGCTGAGGCACGGCCCTCTGCACCATCACCCAGGGGACTTGAGGGTTGGCTCAGATCTGCACGTGCATGGACACCTCTCCTGTGCTGCTCCTCTCATCCTCTCCCTGAACCTGTGGGCAGTGAGTGTCCACCAGCCACCACCACCCTGTTCCTGCACCACCCTTTTGGGGTGTGATTAAAGGACAAATCCACACTGCTGCTTGTGTGGCTGATGTTATGGACAGCACTGCCACTTGGCAGCACATTCCAGGGCCAGATCCATCCTCTCTTCCCAAGCCTGGAGTTGGGCAGTGGATGTAGGAAGCTCTCTTCTGAGAGGACAGGGGTTGAGAGCCATCCTGAGGGCCTCTGGGCACTGTTCCTCCAGGAATCTGAGAGCAAACTCCTGTAGACATCCCTTGTGCTCCATGGTTGTCCCCTTGCAGGTGACACATGGGGAGCATCCATTCATGCTGTGACAATGCTGGGGGAGGGGGACAGGGGGGATCCCAGCAGGGGGAAGTTTCCCCTCTCTGCCAAGCGTGGGAGAGTGAGAAGGAGCACAGAGTTTTGCACATGGCCAGGAACCACAGGAACCACCTCTGGCTGAGGTTTTACCCTCGGCCCCCTCTCGAGCTGGAACGGAAACGCGATAACTGGAGCATCGCCCCGCCAGGCAGGGAAGGCTCTGCCTCTGTGCCCTCTGAGCTCTCTGCAGCCAGCTGGGGGGCAAAAAGTCCTTGTCCAGAGCCTTTGGGAGCTGACAGCTCGGGCTGGCCAGCTGCAGGCTGCTTTGGGGCTGAACGATCAAGGGAGGGGTGGGAAAAGCCCACCCCACCCCAAGGTGTGAGGTTCCTGACTCTGTCCCAACAGTCTCAAGTGAAACTCTCCCAAAAGTCCCAAGTGAGACAGTCAGAAGAGCCCCAAGCAAAATCAACCTTTGCTTGAAGTGTCTCACACGTAGGTACAGCCCCAGCATGCAGTGAATAACGCCCAGAGAAGCAGATAGTCAGGAATGCAATTACTCAAGCGTGTTCCCTGATCTCTTTGGATCAGAGCCATGGTGATTTTTGTACTTGGCTCTCCCCCAGTTCTCTCCCCAGGTATTTGTGGTAGCGTGGAGCTGGCCAGGGCACCTGCTGGTGGTCAATCCGGCTTGACTATTAGCCAGAATCCATTAGCACCTAATGGGAAAAGCCTCAGGAACACGGCCTCAATAAACCTTGACATATTTGAGGTCAATATAATCCTTAGGAAAATTTGCCCAGGTAATTAAAGCCAGACAAGGAGTTGCCTGTCCCAGAAATATTTACCAAGCTTTACCAAAGGCAATAAAAGGAAGGCAGGGAGTTTTATAACCAATCCATGCCAGGCTCCCTTGTTGTGTTTAGTGATGTGCTGTCCATTTGGCTCCTCAACACGTGGCTGCCACAGGGAAAGCAAAGCTCCCTGGAGGGAGGTTGGATCCAGAGGTTGAGGCTGTGCTGTCCAGCCTCCAGGGCCGAGTTTGGGTGTTCATGTTCCCCAAAGTGATGTGGCCAAAGTGCAGCACTCACAGTTTTCCTTTGCAGCCCCTGCGGTGGGGCTGACGCCGTGCGGTACCAGCCACAGCTGGTTTTTGCAAAAGGATGTGTCCCTTCTGCCTGGGAGACGACACGAAAAGAGGATCTGAAGGCAGCAAAGAAACAGAACTCAACTGACTTTCAAGCTCATGTTGTAATTTTTTGAAAGTGTGGTGGTGTCAGCTCTGACAAACTCACTCCTTGGTTCCCTTTAGGTTCCCTGATCCCCTTTTCTCTTCCCGGTCCTTTTTCACTCCCTGGTTCCCTTTTCCCTCCCTTGTCTGCTTTTGACCCCCTGGTCCCTTTTCTCCTCCTGGTCCCTTTTTTCCGCCTGGCTCCTTTTCTCTCCCCGGCCCCCTGTTCACTGCCTGGCCCCATTTTCTCTCCCGGGCACTCCTTTCTCTCCCTGTCGCAATCACTGCCCTGCTCTTGCTCCTTCTCCCGATGGAGCCGGGATGTCGGGAACAGGCACTCAGCCCCGGTGGGCTCTGCCTCGCCCTGCCTTTCCTCAGGTACCTGCTGGGTGCACCGGACGCTCTCCCGTTCCCGTTCCCTGCCTGCCATGGGGATGCCGGTGCCGCTCCTGCCTCGGGCACATCCCTCTCCGGGAGACGGGGTGGGGTGAAGCGCCTCTTCCCCGCGTCCGGGCCGTTCTCAGAAAAAGGGAAGGCGTCCTCAGGAAAGGGGAAGCGATCCTGTTTCGCAAGGCCGGCCGGGGCCACGGGAAGGGCCGCGGGTCCCTCCCGGGGGCGGCGGGGCCAGCGCGGAGCTGGACCGGGGCGGGGGGAGAGGGGGGCCTGGCCCGGGGAGTGCTGCTCACGCGCGCCCCGCCGCAGGCAGAAGATCCTGAAGGATAAGGCCGTGCCCATGATCGAGGGGTACATGTTTGAGGAGCACGAGCTGATCCGGCTGGCTGCGACGGAGTGCATGTGCAATATGGCCATGAGCAAGGAGGTGAGGGCTGGGCCGGGGCG
>JBBMKD010000085.1:5512955-5548553 GCA_037834095.1 Argya squamiceps | reverse complement strand
AGAGGGGTCTGTGGCTCCAGGGGGAATATTTGGGGGCTGAGAGGTGTGCGGGCACAGAATGGGGGGCAGAGATTTGGGATGAGCCTGGAGCTGTGGGGCTGGCTGGCAGAGAGAGGGGTCTGTGGCTCCAGGGGGAATATTTGGGGGCTGAGAGGTGTGCGGGCACTGAATGGGGAGCAGCGATTTGGGGGGAAGGATGTGGTGAGCGTGGAGTGACAGGACGAGGGGGAACGGCTTCACACTGATGGAAGGCAGGGTTAGAGGGGATTTTAGGAATAAACTTTTCCCTGGAGGGTGGAGAGGCCCTGGCACCGGGTGCCCAGAGCAGCTGTGGCTGCCCCTGGATCCCTGGCAGTGCCCAAGGCTGGATTGGACAGAGCTTGGAGCAACCTGGGGCAGTGAAATGTGTCCCTGCCAGGAACAAGATGGATTTTAAGGTCTTTCCAACCCCAACCATTCTGTGATTCCATGTGGAATCTGGTGGAGAGATGAGCAATGGAGGAGAGGCCAGAGGCAGGATGGGATCCAGGATAGGAAGGTATGAAGGCAGATCAGCAGCTCTCCAAAGAACAAGGGGGAGGAAGAGAGGACAGTTTGGAATAGAGAATTTCCAACTGCCTCAGAAGATCTGGGATGCTTCCCCAGGCCAGTGGTCACAGCCAGAGCCCAGCCCTTGATCTCAGGAGCAGGGTGGGACTGTTGGGGTGTCCTGTGCAGGGCCAGGAGCTGCACTGGATGATCCTTGTGGGTCCCTTCCAGGCCAGGATATTCTGTGATATCTGTATTAATCACACACACATATAGATAATGCCAGTCCTGTAGGTGCTGGGGTGGGCACTGGCAATGGGTACGGGCTGGTGGGGAGGTGCAGGTGGTGACAGCAGCAGGACAAGGGGGAAGTTTAGGATTTGCTCCTTTTAAGGTGTGCCTTGGCCTGTGGCAGAGCCTGATGTGAAGCTTTGTGGCAGCTCAGGAATGAACAGGAACGTGTTGCTGCACTCAGGACAAAACCCTTTCCTTAAAACTGGGAGCTGAGGAAAAACTGTAAGAACCTGGATAAACCCTTTTGCAATAAGTACGTGTAGTTAGAGAAAGATAAAGTATCAAGTGATGTTAAACAAGAAAAACTCGTGGCGTGGGAGTTGGAAAGGCCTTTTTCCAGCCCCACACCTTGAGGAGGGGCACGGCTCTCTGGGGTCATTAAGACTCTCCTCTCCTCCTCCTCCTCCTCCTTTTCAAATGCCAGGAAATGGCTCTTGCCGGGGGCAGGACAGCAGACCTTTTGGCCTCTTGGTGTGGTGGGATGTTTGATTTACTGGCCTGGCTAGGTGTGCTGGTCAGGCCAGTGCTCTCAGAAATCACGGGGAGTTGTCAGGGGATGATCAAGAGAGGGAGTGCAGGCACACAGAAATAGGCACGTTATAAAAATCCAGCATTTTTGTGGAGTTTTCATTGATAATTACTGCTCAACCATGAAATCAAGGCCAGGATTGACATGTTGCAGTCTGAAATGTGCAGTGCATTTTATGACGCTGAGTTCAGGGCCCTGAAAGTAGTGTGGAGTAAAAGCATCACCCAAGTTGCCCCCAGGCCTTGGGGACTGTCACCTGGCCACCTCCCTCCCCTCTGGGAGCAGAGCAGGCAGGGATTTCGGGCATCCCTGATCCAATTGCCCCTCAGGCTTCTGCATTTCCCTTCTCTTTTCCCCTGCATTGTTTATCCAGGCAGTGTCTGCACCTCCTGCAGTAAGTGCTAAAAGCAGGCAGAGCAAATGACTTCTTTAAAGGCGAATTAAATTCTGTTCCTGCCAAGAAATCACTCTGTGTTGGCTGGCCCAGCAAAAGGCAGAGTTTCTACTTGTGCCTTGCTGTGCCTGTGATGAGCTTTGATCACCTACAGCCAGACTGGGGCAAAGGAAAAAAAAACCCCTTTGAGAAGTGCCATTGGCTCTGTGACAGACACTGGGGGCCAAGCACAAGTGCTGATGTAGGAAAGGCAATCTGGGCATGGAAACAAGACCCTAAGTAAGTGTAACCTGTAAGAATGCACATCTTCATGTATGGAATGTGTAGATCTAGGTGAAAACTTGTGTTTGACCTCATAACCTGCTCTGTTTGAGGGAAAAGACTAGCCTGGCAAAAAGCTGATGGTCACAGCGTTTTAAACTGCAGTGGGATGTTTCCTGGGGGGAAATTTCACAGCTTTAGGTCTTTATAGCAGGTTGGAGTGTTCTGTCTCCACTGACAGAAAAGCCAAGGCTGCTGCTGCAGTTGTCACAAGTTACAGCAACCTCTTTTGACTCCAGGTTTGCTCACAGGCAGCAGCCAGAAGCTCTCAGGCTCTTGTTGAGTCTGATTTGTACAAGAGGAGAGATGTGGCTCTGAAAAGCCTTGCAGATTTCAGTTAGATTTCAGCTGTACTTGTGCACGCTCCAGAGAACATATCTCAATTAAAATCTTTTTAGTGGCGCAGCAAAAACCCAGAGAAGCTCACGGTGAGAAGAGCTAAACGAAGGGAAGGTGTTGAGAATAGGGGAGATTTCTGGGCCAAGGATGTGAAATTCCAGGTGCAGATAAAAAAGCTGCCTGTGTGCATGTTTAATAGATGATGTTTGTGCCTCTGAGAGCTGCGTGCTGTGTCTGTGTGGGTACACTGCACTCACGACCTCGTTTGTTAGGCTGCATAATTAGCTGCTGTTGTCAAAGCATCTCTGCTCTGGGATGTGACTGATGAATTTCCTATGCAAGTTGATTCTTGTCCAAATATTTTTCCCTGTAATGCTCTCCTTAAGCTGCCTGACATATTTATATCTTTCAGATTCTTTCATTTGAAACCCCAATTGTTATTTTTTTTTTGGCAGTGCCATTCCTCCCACAGCTACACGTGGTCACATGGACATTAAATATCCCTTTCCATCCCTGTTGGATGTTCCTCTTCAGCTGAACGAGGTGATATTTCTGCATTTCTCTGCAGAACAGAGATGAAATGCAGCCCCCTGGAGTTCAGTGCTGTGGGTGGTGTTTGAGGAAGAGGTGGGTTAGTCATGAGCTGCTCGGGATGGAGCAGAATGGAATAAATGTGGGAAGGCACTGGGGGAGGAAGAGGAGCTTTGAGATAAAGCTCTGAAGGGTTTCCTGATACCATTCAGTTCCTAGAACTGATATAGAGAAGTGCCACTGCAGGTCACCTTCATTGTGAGCAGAAGAAAGGCCAAACACAAATTTAGCAAGAGATAAGAGATGTTTGAGTAGGTTTTGTTTTGCTGTTGGCTTATGCTGGAATGTGGTGTGATATCAGTTCAGCTGCTAAACAAAGGAAAAAATGAGTTTTCAGAGCTGCCCTGGAAGGGAAAATCTTACCTGGGAATAGCCCCTGGATGCTTATCAGCCCTGAGGTTCTTAAATCCAGAATTAGTCAAGGCAAGCTGCAGATTGTTGAGGGCGAAGATTCAATTCCAGGCCTTGAAGATCTAGAGAAGATTATTTTTCCTGGAATGAGTAGGTAACAGATTCTTTCCTGAAAACTCAGTTGGGAAAACTGGTTTGTGATTATTTTCTCCTCTTGCATTTGGAAAATGGAAATGGGTGAAGTCAATTTTCAGGTTCTTCACAAGACCCACCTCTCTTCATACTAAGCTTTCTTGGTGTGTCTAAAAACCCAGAAATGTCTCCCTAAAAGCTTTGTTCCTCACAGAACACAACATAAACCAGGCAAACTTCTGGAAGATAATTTAAAACCATGGATTGCCTCTCTTTGTTGCCATCACACCTAAACAAACAAACAAACAATATATATATTTTTTTCTGCTTTTTTGCTCAATTTCCTTCCACATTGCTGGTCCCTGTGGAAAGCTGCTGAGGGGCAGCTGTTCCCAGGGCTGGGAACATTCCTTTGGATCTTGTCATGATGCTGCAAGTGCACACGTAGAGAAACAAGGAAAATGCCACTGCTTTTGTTGCTGCTGTGTTACAAAAGCATCAAGGAGGCAGCAGTTCTTAGTTATGCAGTGTTTGACTGCTCATTTTTAGCTGATTTTGGTCTGCTTGGTAAGTAAAGCAGCTGATTTGATAATAAAATCAAATTTTGACCTCTCTGTTACCTGTTTGAGGTTTTTACTTCTTGGGAAGCATTTTTTACAGGGGCTCTGAGAATGAGCAGTCAGCAGAACTCTGTGCTGCTGTGGGGGGATTGTTCTGATTGATATCAAAGTCTGAAATGCAGCAGGTCTGCTGCTCCAGAGCTGGGTGTTTTCAGAGGGTAACAGCCAAATTGTTCTCTATTTCCAGCTGGCTGAGGGAAGTGCAGACTCTGCTTGCTTCATGTGGCTTCCTCCTCGGAGCTGACTGTGTTTGTTAAGGTTTTAAACCCACTGGATAATAAACAATTTAAAAAAAAAAGATTTTGCTGCCCAGAGCACAGCTCAGCTGGGTCTGAAGAGCACATTTAGAATCTGTTCATGCTCATAGTGAAACTATTTATTTTTTTTTTTCAGGGGACAAATGTGTTGACTCAATTTGTTGATGTGGTTCAGTGTACAATGTTCACAGGCTCCAAGGAAGCTGCAATTGAGGCATTATCATCAATTGACTAAGTCAGCTGTCTGGCCATCCTCTCTTTATCTGAACACCTTGGCAGCCTCCTCAAGGTGGAGGGAAAGTTTTGGTAGTTTGTTTTGGTAGTTTATTTTCCCCAGGTATTCTTGCAGAGGCTTTTCTAGGTGTTTATTTTTGTTTTTTTTTTGCCAGCAGTCTGATTTTTCTGGTTTGAGTTTTGTTACACTGTGTTCATTTCTCCTGGCTGAAATTGAACCTTGCTCAGGTCAGCTTCTGGTACAGGCCCTGCTGTAAGTCAGATAAAATTCGAGGTGTCACTTCTCAAGGTTGCTTTTTGCACATAACCCTAAATGGCAAAGCGAAGTGCTAAAGCACTTTTTCAGGAGGAATGACTCTGTTTACCATCCATGTTTAAGGGAAGTAGGTATTGAAGTGTGCTCTGTAGGGAACTGCTCAATTCCTCTTGAAGGTTTCACAAGGTTTTGTGGAAATGAGGTCCTGCAAAAGGATGTTAAATTGTTCTTTTGCTTTTTCTCACCCACTTTACATAAGTTTTACATTCTGCACTGATTGAGATCTGTAATTCCCTCATACCTGGCAGTGCCATGAGTTTAGACCTCATTTATATGCCAGATAATATTCATTATAGGGAAGAGCTTTAGGGAAGTGTAGCTACATTTTGTGCTCAAGTTTCTGGAAATCACAGAGTATAGCAGGGTTAGGCTGCTGCTTCTTACCCTGTAAACTTGATCCAAAACTCACCTCACAACTCGAATTCCAGCCCTTTCTATAACTAAGAAATTAAGAAAGTAAGTAAATTTCTATAACTAAAAATTAAGTTCACTACTCAATTTTTTCAAATGGCTGCTTTGCCATCAACCCTCCCTTTAATTCTCTCAGTTTAGATAATGGAAAAAATTGGCTATTTGGATGGTGAAGTGGCTTCCTTTCCCCTCCCCTGTCACATAAATTTATTATCATGAGTTTCATCAGTCCACATGCACTTCAGCCCAGACATTGCATTCTTTTATGGTGGCTGGGCTCACTCTCTGGAGAAAATAGCCTGGAGAAAAGGAGGCTCAGGGGAGACCTTAAAACTCCCTGAAAGAAAGTAGTTGTGAGCTGGGGGTTGGGCTCTGCTCCTGGGCAAGCAGGGACAGGACAGGAGGAAATGATCTGGGAAGGTTCAGGTGGAATTCCTCCATGGAAAAGATGGTCAGGCTTTGGAAGGGGCTGCCCAGGGAGGTGGTGGAGGTGTCCAAGGAAAGCCTGGACGTGGCTCTCAGTGTTCTGATCTGATTGATGAGGTGGGGACCAGATCTCAGAGGTCTTTTCCAGCCTCAGTGATTCTGGAATTCAGCCTGGACTTGACCAACAAACGGGATTTTGTCGCAGCAAACGTTTCTTGCGCCGAACCCCTGCCCGTGCTCCTCTCCCTGACTTTTCACAACTCTGCTTTCTCCACGACCCCACAGGTGGTTCGTCTGTGTCAAAACCCCAAACTGGCCCTGAAGAACAGCCCTCCCTACATCCTGGACCTGCTGCCTGACACCTACCAGCACCTTCGCACCATCCTGTCCCGCTATGAGGGCAAGATGGAGACGCTGGGGGAGAACGAGTATTTCCGGGTCTTCATGGAGAACCTGATGAAAAAAACCAAGCAGACCATCAGCCTCTTCAAGGAAGGGAAGGAGAGGATGTATGAGGAGAACTCCCAGCCTAGGTAAAGGAGAGAAATGGTTTGTTGTAGGAGTTAAATGAGTCGGAAGCTTTGTGTTGAAGGTAGATCGGTTGTCAGCTCGTCTTTCATTTTGTGAGGTCAAGGCACATCTTCAAGAGGAGCAGCACTTTAAAAAAAGGATTGGTGGAGGTAGAAAGTGCATTTTGCTGGATGTAAGGCTCTCTTGAGCAAATTAATATGAATTTAATGTACCTGAGAAGGTGTTTCCTCATCCAGCCTTAAGAAAAGGAAAGACAAGGTGATTTCAGATCAAAAAAATGAATCTTTTCACATCTGGGAAAAATGATTCTTACACATTTGTGCAAGGTCTAACAGGAAGAGATCTACAAGGCATACTAACCCCTAAACTCATTCAGGTTTTTGAAGTAGATGTTGAATTGTTTTTTTAAAAAAAAGGTCGGAAAAAAAAGTGAAAACCACCCAGTGGCTGAACATAATTGCCCTGGGGAGAATGTGGTTAACAGCCTGGCAGCAGCTTGGAATTACTGGAGGGGGGAAAAAGTGCTGGCACATGTTTCTGGTTTAATTCTGAGCTCTGTGCAGCATATTCCATGATATTGAGCTCCAGTCGAAGGCTGTGACAGTTTCTGGTTTAATTCTGAGCTCTGTGCAGCATATTCCATGATACTGAGCTCCAGTCGAAGGCTGTGACAGGGGCTCCAGAAGGCATTGCTGGTGACTGTGTTGAAGAATGGATTGAGAAATGGAAGTTTCTTTCTGGAGTGTTGTTAACTGTGTGTGTGTTGTGATCTGTCACAAATCTGGAGTATCTGATGAGTAAATGGTGGCTGTGTCAGTCATGAATCCAAAATCCCACCTCCAGTGCCTTGGTTTTCCAGAGAGGAGCAAAGAGAAGTAATTGCAGAGAGTTAATCGCCCTGGTTGGTTTGTAATCCAGCTAATTGACTGGAGGGAGCAGGGGAAATCCAGACTGATAGATGTGAATGTCAGGGCTGCAGCAGAGGCTGCTGCTCTCCCAGCAGGCAGGGCAGTCCTGGGGGAGTTGCTAATTGTCCCATTTATGAATAAACAGCTTTAGCAGGGAAGGAACTGTGGGCAGATTTGTGTTAAACACAGGCATTAAAACAGCATCACATCCTGGCCACTCTCATGGCATCTTCCTCTGCCCTGCCCAGGAAACAGCAGTGGCTCTTTGGGTCACACCAGAGAGCTTTTCCTTGTGCTGCTGCTGGGCCTGGCAGCATTGTCACTTCTTTAATTTGGCACAAAAAGGGACAAGGTTAGAGCAGTCAGGGCATGGGGTTCCTGTACCAGTTCAAGAGGTACCTACAGAAACAATGAGGATTTTGGGTTTGGGGGTTCTGTTCAATGCTGCCCTGCCAGTGCCAGATTCCATGGTTGTGGGAACTCTTGGAACCCAGCCACTTCAGTGCTATTTGTTAATGAAATTAAATTAAATTAATTTCTGCTGGAAATGCACCTATAGATATAAAATATGTATCCTATATATATGTATGTATATACTATATATACACTATAATATACTATGCTATATATGTGTGTGTATATATACCTATATATACAGTATATACATATATACAGTATACACATATATATGTACATATATATGTATATATACAGTGTGTATGTGTGTATATATATGTATATATATACTGTATATAATCTAAGGTGAAGAAACTGAAATTTTCTCACCTTGCTAGGAGCTGAACAAAAGTACTAATATTTTTAGTAAGAATTAATGCATTAAAAATTAATAATCATTTATTCATACATTAACAAATTCAAATATTCCAGATGTGGGAGAAGCTTTCTGGAAGATGGTCAGCAGTTTGTGAAGCAAACAAATAGAACCTGAATCTGGTATTCACTGGGAATGTACTCATGGCAGTGTGTATATGTGCACATATATATATATAAATATATGTATATATGTATATATAGTCTAGTTTCCTCTTGATCTCATGCAGGTTTGTGGCCATTAGTCTGCAATGATTTGAGAACAGGACTTTAAAAGTTTAATAAATGTGTTGTTTTGATTTTTCTGATTTTTTCCCTGTTGTTCTTGAAGCTTTTTTCCTCCTCCCTTCCAGCCTTTGCATTCCTTTTGCTTCCTGTTGTGTGTGACCTTATTTTCTCCCCCAAATGGCTCCTGGTGTAGAGCAAAAGGCACAATTTTGACATTTGCATGAGCTGTAGTTTGCTCCTACAGAGCAGTCATGAAAAATGACTGAAGTGGGATCAGACCTGCCCTGATCACTTGAGCGTCACCCTTCTATTATTATTATTTCCAATTTTCTCTGTGTGTGTTTCCTCTCAGGCATTTGGGAGGTCTCTGTAGCTCTGTGGTTGTGGTGCACAGACCATAAATACATAAATTAACCATGGTTGTACCTCTCCTGCCTTAGACTCACGCTGTGATTTTTGTGAGGAGGACTCCCTTGTTTTGTTAGCAGAGCTTTCAAGGTGCCATTTAAATTCTCCTTTAGCTCACTTCCATGTCTGTTTAAAAAATCATGCTGCTGAGGTGCTTTTAAAGCTCTGTGTGCCCTTCCTGACTGAGAGATACAGGCAGTAACTTCTGGGTGCTGTTTAAAACTCAATTTTAGGGAGTAGATCAGATGCAACTTGGTGACTTTTTATTAGAGATAATAGCTAAAAGTCACATCTGCAGGCTTGGAATCAAATGGTACTTCCAGAGTTAATAATTTTGGGTATTTTGTTGTATGCTTGTAATAAGGTAAAGGCAAATCATCCAGTGACTGGTTGGCTGTGTGCAGTAATTAGGAATTCCTGAGGCTGAGCACTTTTCCAGAGCTGCTGCTTCCTTTTCTTTATAGATCCAGGGGTAAATATGTGACTTCTCTATTGTGAACTTCTTGACTTCCCTTTTTAACAACAAAAAAAGGCTGAAATAAGTGTATTTTTCCCTGCAGTGTGATGATTCTGTTGCCTGACAGTGCCATTCTTACTCTGCACATGCTGAACCTGCCTCAGATCTCAATTTCAGTTTCATTTAGAGCCTTGGTGGTTTTGCTGGACTTTTTTTTTTCTTTCTGTTTCCATTGCAGAAATCTTTTACTTGTCAACCCTCTTTGCTTGCACAGAGGAGCTGCAATTTGTCAGCTTCCACACTACATAAATTTCTTCTTGCAGCAGTGGTTTTGCAGTTGTGTAAATAGATTATACTTGACATGGCAGGAGTGAAAAATGGCTTGTTGATCAGGAGGCAGGTAGAGGAATTGTCTGTTCCTTGGGAAAGGATTAATTAGGCTGGAGAGTCCATTTTTCACCCAAGAATCAAATTTACTAATTATGTTAAACCAGTCTATAACGAGGGAAAATTCAGAGAGGTTATTTTCTAAATAAAATCAGAGTACTGCAAACGTTTCCACATTAGAACAAAACTGTGGAAGCTGCAGGGTGAGGGAGGAGAAATAAGTTTTCAGGATTTGGGCTGGATGTTTAAGGAATAGCACAAGTTATTTCTCTAGTTCAGCTGTGGCAAACAAACTGTTACCAAAGCCAGTTAAAAAATAAATATATCTGCAGTGAAAATGGGGTTCAGCAGGGAATATAATAAACTTTTTCCATTCAGCATGGAGGTAAAAAAAAACCCTTTAGGAAGCTGATCCATGTTTAATTGTTCTTCTGACAACAGCTTAGGGGATGCTGGCTCAGCAGGATTTCATATTCTTCTCCAGCTTCAATGTTAAGACTCACTAATTTACACAGGAAAAAGCTAGCAGTGTTTAATGTCTGCTGGAAATGACCGTGCAGATCTCTGAAGGGGAAGGAAATGCATGAAGAATGACTTGAAGGGAAAAAATAATTAAAAAAAAAAAAAGAAAAAGGTTGGAATTTAAAGAGGAAGAAGTTGGAAAAGACTCGTGTTAAAGGCTGAACCAGAAAACCCTCGGGAGGAGGGGGCTGGGTGCTCTAATCTCATCTCTGAGACCTCTTGCACACATTCCTGCCCAGTGCAAAACGTGGAGCTCAGAATGGTGTGAGTCCTCTTTCTGTCACTTCCTTCTAGCACAGCAGCACTTTTTTTTTTTTAAACAAAACCCACTAGTGTGAAGTCTACATCTGCATTTAAATTAGAACATCTTAAAGAAAAGAGCAGGCTCCAAAGCTGCCCACAAGAAAGGTTTCCTTGCCAGGCTGCAGCATATGAACACTAACTAACTGCTTATTACCCAAGAAGAAATTCATTATCATGTAAATGTTGTTGGAGGGGAGGAATGTGAATTATTTCTTTCTAATTCGCTTTTAAATTGCAGTTTAGGTGATAGTTTTGGAACTTAAGTAACACTTAGCATAATTGGCTTAAGCTTGCATTCATTCTAGTTTTTTTTTTTCTCTCTAAAATTGGACCACCGTCTTGAAAATCAATTTGTGGACAAATGCAAGATTGGGAGGTGATTGCATAATAAGGAAAGAAGATTTTTATCCTCCTTTCCTCTCAGAGCCTATAAAACTGTAGAATTTTTATGGGAGGCTGTGGACTTTGCTGCTGTGGGTGGAATTACAAGCACATGGGTTCATCTGTAGTAATTACCGTGGGGAATGTGATGGATTTCTCCATGCTGGCAAAAATCTGCTGCTGCTCCTTGGCACAGTGTGTCGTGTCTCTTGGGTGCTGGGCTGGGGTGGTCAGGGCTGGGATGTCACGTTTGGGATTTTTGGGGTTGGGTTTAGCCCATCCCACCCCCTGCCGTGGGTGGGGACATCTGCCCCTGTCCCAGGTTGATCCAGCCTGGCCTCGGGCACTGCCAGGGATGGAGCAGCCTCAGCTGCTCTGCCACCCTTAGAATAAAGAACTTTTTAATGTCTGAACCTGCTCCTTGTCATTGCCACTTGGTATCCAAGCCAGGTATGAATAATCCATATTCCATGAAATATGGAATTTTCCTTGATTTGGAGATGGCTTCTGTGCTCTGTTTTTAACTATGGCAAATAGCCCCTGAAATACAAATTTGGATTCCAGTGCAGAGAGGCAAAATTAGGTATAAATAGAAGTGTCCTGAGCAGTATGTTTGTTGTGTAATCCCCTTGAATCTGGTAAAATAAATTAATCCTTTACCTAAGTGAGACTTTTATCCTTTACCCTGTCAGTCCTCTGAATATGTGTTAAGCTTTTTAAAGACCATTAATAATACTAAATGTATTCCTCTCTTTAAAGCGTTTTCTCTAAAATTTAAATTTCAAAAGTGGATTTTTGGCTTCTTAACAGTGAAAAAAAAAGTAACACCAACACTTGTGCCTAAAACAACAAGTGCAGATCCTTTAAAGGCCAGCTGGTTTGGTCCTTGTGGTCAGCACAGTGGCCTCATGTCCTTTCTGCTTCTCATCACTCACAGCCATCTGCATACTGATAACAATAGATAACGTTTTTGGGGTGCTTTGTGGCCTGCACTGTATTTTGTGTGACCTTCTGAAGTGATGGGCAGGCTCTGCTCACAAAACTCAAGGTGTTAAAATATATTTATGTGACCTGAAAAGTGCTCAGCAGAGCATGAGGAAACTGCCCTGCAATACCTAAAGCGCTGAAAAAGAAGGAGCTGACGGTGAAAAATCCTACAGAACAAGAAATAAATTTAATATTAATCTGTTCTTTTAGTGACTGTGAGGAAATCCTGTAGATGTTAGAGCCTGACTGTGTAAGGTGCCTTCTTTTGAGCCAGCAATAGTTAAGTGGAATTTCATTCACTTCCTGTGTTGCAAGTTTTGTTGAAAGTAGTTCCGCTGTTTCTATTTTTAACCCCGATGGAGCTGCTGCCTCAGGGTTACAAAAGACAGCTTGGGATCACCTCGAGCATTTCCACTCCCTGCTCCTGCCAGCATGAGCACGCTGAAAACTCCTGCCTGGGGTGGGAGCACAGCAGAAACCAGCTCTTCTTGGAAAGGTGTAGTTTGCTCCTACAGAGCAGTCATGAAAAATGACTGAAGTGGGATCAGACTGCCCTGATCACTTGAGCATCACCCAATTCTTATTCTTCATCTTATTACTAAGAGCATTCTTATTATTTCCAATTTTCTCTGTGTGTGTCTCCTCTCAGACATTTGGGAGGTCTCTAACTCTGTGGTTGTAGTGCACAGACTATAAATACATAAATTAACCATGGTTGTACCTCTCCTGCCTTAAACTCACGCTGTGATTTTTGTGAGGAGGACTCCCTTGTTTTGTTAGCAGAGCTTTCAAGGTGCCATTTAAATTCTGCTTTAGCTCACTTCCATGTCTGCTTAAAAATTGAAGGCAGGCACATCAAACTCTCTGCTGAAATCAAACTGCTCATGCCTGGTACATCTGAAAGCCCCTGTGACATGAGAACCTCACAGTTTTGTGGTTTCTGAAAGGTGTATTTTACTTGTTGGAGTCGTTAAAAAAGCTGTTTGGTTTTTTAATTTTTTTTTTAAGCTCTTCAAGTATAAAATTATGAGATGTAGTTACAGGAAAAAAAACTGTGGGTTTGTGGTTTGTGTTTTCATAAGTAGTGGAGCTTGCACTTCCATCCAGTGGATGCTAACCCTGTCACCTAAACAGAATCTGGTGGTCAGAGTGTAAGAATAAGAATTAAGGACACTAATTACAGAGAAGTGAAGCATTTTGGGGTTGGTTTCTCGTGCTGCAGCTCATAATTCCTCTGTGTTTGTAACGTGCCTTCAGCAGAACGAGCTTTACAGACACCACAGTGTGTGCACGTCAGACTGTGGCATGTGAGCACAATATTGTGACTAAATCAGCCCGTGGAGCTGATCCTTGCTACGTGTGAGGAGCTAAATTACACTGTGGCAGCTGGGTAGCTCTGAAGGAGGTGAGAGATACTGGGAGAAAATGAAAAAAAGTGGTAGCTGGCAGTGGCAGAAATGGTTGTGCCACGTTACATTGCCTTGAGGGGAAAAGGCATTTAGTCAGGAAGCTCATTAATTTAACTAATTGTGTCAGCGTGGCTGAGAGAGACATCCCTGATTAAACCATCCTCTGCCCATAGTGGCTTTCCAAGACAGAGCCCTTGCACTGCAAAAACACTTCTGTGCAGGAAAGTGGGGAAGAAAACCCTGCTGTGAGGGTCTGGGGGGAGACAACAGCAGCAGAACCCCCAGCTCGGGGGGCTGCACCTGCAGGTTTCTCCTCAGCCTCTGCAATTCCACAGAAATGTGTGGAGCAAACCCGTCCTGAGGCAGGAAGGAAGGAGCAGAACCACAGTGCAGGGGAGGAGGGAACCTGTTCACGGGGGAACTGAGGAAACACTCTTGCTTCATGGTTTTGGTTCCCCAAAGTTGTGTTTGACAGCTGAACTGGTGTCTGGGTTGGTACAGAAACAATCCTCAGCTCACTCTCTGTGCACAAGGACTGATCCCTCCATGCTGGAGCTGCAGATGTTCCTCACGAGGGAAACACTTGGTTACTGTATACAGTGGAAAAAAACATTTGGCTTTTTACCTTTTCACTTGTTGATTCATTATTTGTGACCATAATAAACGGACAGCTTTGCACAGAGGTGTGAAAGCTCTCAGGGAGGTGAAATCCCACCTCAGCTGGTGCTGTAAGCCCAGAGCAGAGGCAGGCTGTGGTTCTTTGGGGCTGGCCCAGGTGCTGCCTGCAGCTGCTTGCACACACAGTTCACTGATGTGGCCGGAGGGCCCTGGGTAACGTTTTCAGCAGTCTTGGGGTGGCAGGTGTTCAAACCCCCAGCAGCAGGACTGAGGTGCTGCATTTAGAGCTGATTTACAGTCAGCCCTCCCCAAACTGGGCTTGGCATTTCAGCCTTTAACTTGTAAGGTTTAGTTTTCATTAATTCTTGCAAGATTGAATTTTAATTTGTAAGATTGAATTCTTTAACTTGTAAGTTAACTTGTCTCTCTGCTGGAGCCCTTGGTGGTGGTTTTGTGTGGATTACTGTGTTTAGGTAAAAGTTTGAAAAATGGTCATGACTGGAGATCTGTGGCCAAAACTGTTTGGGAACCTGCAGCCCAAGACCCACAAACGTTCTTTAAATACATATTCCCCTTTTTCTGGGAGCCCATTCCCATCTGTTTAGTTGAAACAATGGCAATAAGGACAATTCTGATGTTATTAAAAATAAAACACAATCATCAGTAAGCTTTGATACCCCAATAAAATATTCTCTATAATTACAAGTGTTTATTTGGTCTGTATAAATTTACAAAGATGTAAATTGTTAAAATAAAGAAAATCTTTGTCCTTTTAGCATAGGATTGGTAACTGCTGTATGTAAAAGCCACCAACACAAACTATTCTGCAATTTGCTGTATGTTCATTTCCTGTGGTTTTTCCTGTTATTTACCTACAATATAGCTGAATATTTATCAAAAAATATGATAACCTTGAGCATTTAACATGTTCAGCTCTCCAAAATGGTTTGGAAACAGAGTCCTTCAGTGTGTGAGTGTGTAAAACCATTTGTTTATCCACCCTTAAGCCTGAGGAAGTTCTGAGTTCTCTCATGAGCTGATGTGCTCAGCTGAGTGCAAGCACTTCCTGGAGCTCAGCTGAGGCAGAGGAGATAAACAGCTGGACACAGGAATATTCCCTGGCTTCTTGAGTGTTTGTTTAAACCATGCACTTGTTCAGGGTCAGAAATGCATCAAAGTCTTTGTCTGTCATACCCAAATTTCCCCACATTGTGCTGGGCAGCAGTAGGAGAGTACAAATTCATTATTAAAGCCTCTATTTTTATAAACTCAATTTAAAAAAGCCCATGATTTTTGGCTTGGGTTGTAGATGGATTAAATGATTGATACCAGCCTGGTGTTTGTTGTTTTGTTTTGAATGAACACAAACTCTCCTCTTTTTTTTGCCATTTTATGGGGGTGAGGGCTTTCAGAAGCCCACAGCTCCCATCTCTGATTTGAATTTTTCCAGTGTTTATCAGACGTGGCAGGGGCACAGTGGGAATCTCCATGAGGGAGGGAACTGAGGTGTGAATTTACACCCTGTACCACGAGCTCAGAATCTGAGCCTTCCCTCCTCAATGCAAAGAGAAATACACAGCTTTGAGTAACTTAACATGCCAAACCTAATGTGCAAACTGCTTTAAAATACCCAGTTTGAGTGTGTAGCACATCCAGAGACAGCTGGGGAGTGGGGCAGCTCGTGGAGGAGCTTTTCCTGGGGTTAATCCCAAGCACCTGCTGTTGTTGGACACGTATGAAGTGACAAAAACCAGAATTCCTTGTGTGGGTTTGAGTGGCTTTCATTGCTGCACACAAATTAAAATGTAGCTGAATAAAGAGAGAACTGCTGTCAGAGAAAATTGAGAGTTTTGGGCCCTTCTGATCTACCCAGACTTGTCAGAGTATGGGGAGAGGGCTCATGAGGGGTGTGTAAATACTAGAATATTTGTAAAGCAGTATGGTCACTTCCACTTGAGTCTAGACCCTGTGAAAATGTGGGAAATGTCCCAAAAGTCCAGGGAATTTGTGTGGAAAGGCTGGAGGTCAGTTCTGCAATCAGGCACATTAACAGGATGAGTCCTTCCAGTAGGAATAACATGTTTGGAGCAAGTGGTGTCTGAAAAACATCCAAGATGGAGTGAACAGGAGCCAATCCAACCAAAAAACCAGAAACTGGTGAAAAGCTGGAGCCTGGGGAAATAATGCAGAGATAATAATAATAATTAATAATTATTTCAGGAGCCCTGAAATAATGCAGTTTGCTGCCAGACACAAGTGTCTTCTGCAACAGCAGCAAACTCAGGGAGAGAGAGCTGGGCAAACAAGAAAATCCAATGTGGCTGGGGCTGTTCCCTCCCTCTGTGTTCAATATTGAATGATCAGTGCCATAAGTGGGTCTGTGCCATGCCTGGGTGGGTGATGGGGTTTTCTGACCAGCTCTGGTGTGCTGGGCACAGCTCACAAGTTGTTCTTTCCCACACGGTGCCAGTTCCTTCTTTTACCTCCCAGCACGTGATGTGGGGGGTGGAATAAAACCCCTCTGGCCTAGAAATATCCCTAGAAATGTCTCTTTTCAGGAAGTTTTCCTAGCAATGGAGTGGAGGAGAAGAGAGTCATCCTTTATTTGGATAAAGGAGTGAGAGAAAGAGGTGCCTCTGGTGAATAGAATAGCAGAAAATATCTATTCTCTTCTCCAGCTTAAAAAAGGGCATATCCTGTGGGACAGAGCACTCCTGATGTCTCAGTGTCTTCAGGCACAGAAGGGACCTGAGGTAGCAGCTGTAATTCAAATTGGATAATTAAACACAATATATTTGAGAGCCCAGACCGTGGAGCTTTTGTATGTGAGCTGTTCCCATTTTAGGAAAAACCTGCAGGTGTTTTTTGCATTCCCCTGGGCCTGTTATGATCAGTCAGACATTCCCTGAGCAAATCTATTGTGCTGGGAGCCTCTGGAGACCTGGGAAGACATTCAGCTTCCATTGTCTGGGGCAGGAGTAGCTTCATGTGCTCTCAAAAGGAATTTTCAGACCCAAAGCTGAGGAGGTTTTGTCTGCAATACTCAGTAGGTGAGGTCTGAGTGTTGGTTTTGCACCTTTTCTGTGAATGTGTTTTTCCATGGGAGGGTTTTTGCCTGCCCACCTTAAAGAGATTATACAGAGTTTGTCACTGTGGAAAATGTCTTGACAAGCACAGATCTGGCTGGTAATTCCCATGTTTTGGGTGTTCTGAATGCTGGGGAAACACCTGAAAGCCACAAATCAGAGTTTTGTGTGCTGGGATCATTCTTGAATTGCTATAAGTGCTGCTTCTGCTTTGCTCACAATGCTAAACTCCTTTTTTCCCTAAAATAAACAATTTTTATCATCCTTTGCAGGAGGAACCTGACCAAATTGTCCCTGATATTCAGCCACATGCTGGCAGAGCTCAAAGGGATTTTCCCCAGTGGCCTCTTCCAGGGGGACACGTTCCGGATCACCAAGGCAGATGCTGCAGAGTTTTGGAGAAAAGCTTTTGGTGAAAAGTAAGTTTCTAACTGTGCTCAGAAATAGAGGTGTGGGAGCAAATTGCACACAGTGGTTTTTTTAGGAATTCTGTTTGGCTGTTCAGAAAGGGCTTTGTCAGGTTAAAATAAATGGAGGGAGAGAGCTGCTGATCATTTGGTCCATCTCTGGGGTGAGGTAAAGAATTATTATCCTACATTTATCCTACATTAAATTTCCCAGGTTTTGTCCTCTCTGGTTTTAAATGTGTCAAGTGATGAATCTTTCCCCAGGAGACTCTTGTATTGTCACAGAGTTTCCTTTGATTATTCAGCTTAAATTTTCCTCTCCTTGGTTTAATTCTTTAACTTGTAAGTGAGCTCTACAAGCTATGCAAAACAATCCTTTCTTCTTCCAAAGGTTACCTTGCCCCCAACATGGGTTGTTCTTTAGCTAAGCCATAATATTATGTTCTTTTCATCTTCCCTCCAATTAGTCTTTCCAATCATTTACTCACTTCTCTTGTTCTCTGAATTTCTGTTTGCAAAATGGCTTTGCTGAGAGTGAAGGGGAAAAGGGAAATGCAGCAGTCTCTGTGTGCAGACTGCTGAAATGTCAGGTTTAATTTCTGTATCTAATGAAACACTGGCTAAATGAACCATGGAGGTGTTCACAGCAATGTTTGGGGATTAAAGTTAATGGATTGGGTACTGCTTTCAAACTGAGGGAACTGAGGTACTTCACCTGAAGAGGTTAATTAGTAGCTGTCAGGACAAAAAGCCATGATGTATTTACTCGTGAATAGCACTGTTGTCTGAAGTGAGGCATTTTCTTTCTGTGTTTCTATGCCACTTGATATATTAGTAAAATATTCCTTTAAACAGGAGCCTGTGTTTTGGCTTCTCATTATCTTCCTTCTCCAGTTAATCCTTCTTTAGAGAATTGTTTGCAGCTTTTTTTTTTTAAACCATCTAGAGTTCTTCTCTACCAGCTGCAACACTGTGAAATTATTATCAAGTGATGCTGTGATAGGACTGCAGAAAGAGAGAAAAGAGAAACCAGAGGAGGACTCCTAATTCCAAAATTTTGCATGTGCAGAGAAAATTCTCTTAAATTCATTTGGCTGCTGAATTCCTGCAGCACCAAGAAATCCACGTTTGTGTGACGTGAATAAATCTCTTGTGGCTGGTTTGGATTTTTCTCTGTTCTATTATCACAACGTGGCCACTCACAGGGATAATGTGGAGGTGTGGACATGGTGGTGCTGGTGTTCCTGAGCCCCTTCCCACTCCCTGCTTTTCCCCAGGACTATTGTTCCCTGGAAAAGCTTCTGCCAGGCCCTGCACAAGGTGCATCCCGTCAATAAATCTCTTGTGGCTGGTTTAGAATTTTAACTCTGTTCTGTTATCACAACGTGGCTACTCACAGGGATAATGTGGAGGTGTGGACATGGTACTGGTGTTCCTGAGCCCTTTCCCATTCCCTGCTTTTCCCCAGGACCATTGTTCCCTGGAAAAGCTTCCCCCAGGCGCTGCACAAGGTCCATCCCATCAATAAATCTCTTTTGGCTATTTTTGATTTTTCTCTGCTCTATTATCACAACTCACAGGGATAATGTGGCTACTCACAGGGATAATGTGGAGGTGTGGGCATGGTGGTGGTGGTGGTCTCAGCCCTTTCCCACTCCCTGCTTTTCCCCAGGACCATTGTTCCCTGGAAAAGCTTCCCCCAGACCCTGCACAAGGTCCATCCCATCAATAAATCTGTGTCTGATTTTGATTTTTTTCTGTTCTATTATCACAACGTGGCTACTCACAGGGATAATGTGGAGGTGTGGGCATGGTGCTGGTGGTGGTCTCAGCCCTTTCCCATTCCCTGCTTTTCCCCAGGACCATTGTTCCCTGGAAGAGCTTCCCCCAGACCCTGCACAAGGTGCATCCCATCAATAAATCTCTTGTGGCTGGTTTGGATTTTTCTCTGTTCCATTATCACAACTCACAGGGACAATGTGGAGGTGTGGGCATGGTGCTGGTGGTGTTCCTGAGCCCTTTCCCACTCCCTGCTTTTCCCCAGGACCATTGTTCCCTGGAAGAGCTTCCGCCAGGCCCTGCACGAGGTGCATCCCATCAGCTCGGGGCTGGAGGCCATGGCCCTGAAATCCACCATCGACCTGACATGCAATGACTACATCTCAGTGTTTGAGTTTGACATCTTCACACGCCTCTTCCAGGTAAGAATTGAGCTGTGGGAATCACTTCAAGTGTCTCAGTGCTTCAGGTTATACCCCTTATTTTATCCAGGCCAATATTTTACACACATGATTTATATGGGATTTGCTTGTCTTGCCCTCCATCCCTTAAGGAGTAATACTCAAGACCCCCATATTGCAGTAAAAGTGGGTGATATTTCTGGCTGTAGAATAAAAAAAAATCCCTAAATATACACTGCAACTCCCAGGCACATTCAGCATCCTGCCATGAATCAGGTTTTCTCTTTCAAAGGTCACTTTGAGACTGAAGCTCTGACACAGCTTCTGCAAGCCAGGAAATGTGAAGCTTAGTTTATCACTCTGTCTTCCCCTCATCCTTTTCTTTATTGTCAGATTTATTTTCCATGGAAGGGGGGGTTGGTTGTTCAGGATGGAGCTCAAGCATGGAAATTTGGGCTTCCTATCTTTTGAACTGACCCAGGCAGGATGTTGTGAACGTGTCTGTGTGTGTGAGAAATCTCTGTGTCACTGAAGGGATATTAATAGTAGGTAAAAATCCTTCCCCACGGTCTCTAAGAGTGCCAAATTCAAAAACACAGCTTCTGCTGGTACAATTGGGTATTTACAAGAACAATCACTTACTTCTTTGGCTCTGACTTGCCTTTTCCCATGTGATGGGGTGGGTTGTAATTAAGATATGACTAGATGAAAAATTCCCGTGTTTGGTGTTGCAATGAAGCTGATCTCATTCAGCACTTTTCCCAAGTGTTGTGCATAAAGAACAAGTCAAGAGCTGCTGCAAATTCCAGGGGATGCAGAGTTTTTAGGGAGTGCTGATACCTTCTTGTAGATGAGTTAAAAAACTTGGAAAAATCAGGTGAGATTTACACACCCAAGCCCTTCTCAGGGTTGAGAGATTTCAAATGGTTGTTATGATTTTTAGGGCCTCATTTGAAGCAATATTTGAGATGTGTGTGCTGCTTTCTTTATTCAGACCTGGGAGCAGCCACACCCCAGTGAGGTTGGGCTGGTGAGGAATAGTCACAAGTTACAGACAGTGAAACTGAGCCACAGAGGGGAGGTCACTGTCCCCAGGCCATGCAGGAAGTCGGTGTTGGAGAGCAGACCAGTCATGGTTCCTGGGCCTGTGCATAATCAGGGATCTCTAATTAAACTCCTGCCTTTATCCCTGTCTGGGGAATGAGTCATTTTCTCTGCAGAAGCAGCACAGTTGATGGCTATTCTTAAGCTGTGACCTCAGTGACTTCTTTTGTATTTGTTAAAGGAGTTTTGATTAAGGTCTGTCTTAGGTGAAGAAACTCAAATGCCAAGAGCTGCAGGGGAATGAATGTTTTGAATGGGAATGAATCTCTACTGGATTTCTGGTGGAACAGAAACATGTTTCTCCAACTGAAGAATCTTTTGATTCAGGAATATTGACCCTGTCCAGGAGTGTGTGGTTAATTTGTTTCTTTGGTGCTTCCCCAGCCCTGGTCGTCTCTGCTGAGGAACTGGAACAGCCTGGCAGTGACTCACCCTGGCTACATGGCATTCCTCACCTATGACGAGGTGAAGGCCAGGCTGCAGAAATTCATTCACAAACCTGGCAGGTGAGAGGGAGCTCAGCCAGCAGCTGGGAGGGTCTGGCTGCCACCACTGATTGCAGCAGGGCTGACAGATACTCTGTGTTCCTCTCTGCAGCTTGTGTGGTTACTCCTGGGCTGCTTGGAAACCTCCTGTAGTCTGTTTGTTTGGTGGCTTTTTGAAAGTTGATTTGAGACAAATGATTTTAAGGGATGTTAACTTCTCTTGCTCTGGATTCTGGGTTTAATTTCAGTGCTTGGGTTCTTTTCTCATTTTGTATCATATTGCAGAGTTTCCCTTTGAACTGCCTTGGGGGTCAATTGAGGAAAGCTGCTACAAATCATCAAGTTATTCCTAATAATTTTATTTTTTGTCTGGATATGGCCAGACAAAGGCTGCCTACTTGTGATTGAACCTTTTCTGTCTGTCCCAAGCTGAAGTTTCTTTCCCTTGGTGTGTTTTCAGTTACATTTTCCGACTGAGCTGCACCCGCCTGGGTCAGTGGGCCATTGGCTACGTCACTGCAGATGGGAACATCCTCCAGACAATCCCCCACAACAAACCCCTTTTCCAAGCACTGATTGATGGCTTCAGGGAAGGCTTGTAAGTAACTTGATAAAAATTGGGACAACAAAGCAGTTAAATTTTTGAGCATTGAAATGATGAATAGTGCCATTGCTGTCAGTGGAATAACTCACTGCTGAACTATTTTGGCACTCAGGAGTTACTGACAGCTGTCTGTGCACTGGGCAGCTGTGCATAGCAGGTGATAAATGTGCAGCATTGTTTCCCTTCTCATAAATCCCTCTTTTTTTTTGTCAAACCCTTAATTTGAACCAGCTTTTAAGAATAATGTGGTTAATTTTGGTCCAATCATAAAATTCTTCCAAAACTTTAGAATTCAGAATACCTTAAATTCCCACCCTTTGCTTCTCACTTTCATTCTTTTTTCCTTTCCCACCTCCAAAAGAAACCTTAGAGATGTGTTTGTTGAGATATTGAGATTTTTTTTTCCCCAACTTCTCCCAGTTATTTATTTCCCGACGGTCGGAATCAGAATCCTGACTTGACTGGCTTGTGTGAGCCCACACCTCAGGACCACATTAAAGTTACACAGGTGGGTAAAATATCCCATTCCATCCAACTCTCTGCCTTTCTCCCTGATTTCTACCCTCCTTAGCTATTCATCCACTTCTGGCACACGTGGTGTTCCCAAGCCTTGTGTTTAGGGCTGCAGTACAGGGATTACAGGAATTTTACAGAAATTACAGAATTTTACAGGAATTACAGAAATCTTTGCATGGTAAGGATGGGCAGATGAGATTGCAAAAACAGATTTTAAGGGTTTGTTTTTAGAATGTTCTGCCAACATTGATGCTTTTTGTGCCATTCAACATGTCTTGAACCCTGGGATGCTTAAATGAAAATTATCGGATAATTTGAATTCAGATTTTTTCAGAGCTTGATAGATGTATCTAGCACACAAAATAATGAAAAAATCTTTGCATATTTCTGTTCTCCCTGTGATTTGTGCTGTCTTTCCCTCAGGAACAATATGAGCTGTACTGTGAGATGGGCTCCACGTTCCAGCTGTGTAAAATCTGTGCTGAGAACGACAAGGACGTGAAGATTGAACCTTGTGGGCACCTGATGTGCACCTCCTGTCTCACAGCCTGGCAGGTGAGCCTTGGCCTCTTCTTTATCTCTCTGAGGGCAGCTGCTTCATCTTTGACAGAGATATTCTCTTCTCAGAACTGTTCAGGTGTGGAGAGAAGGTAGCAGAAACACTGTCACATAATGTCACTGCATCAGAAGCTCTTTAGATGCCTGATCTCTTAATATGGAATAAGAAAAAACTGTGAAAACTTCCTAAAGTGCTGTTTTTCTACTTCAAAGAGAAAACATTCCACATTTCTAACCCAGTTTTCCTTTGTCTTCCTCTCAGTTGAAAGCTGCCTGCCAAAAAGCAGGTTAAAAACCGATTGTTCCTGAAGCAGGTGATAATTTGTGCAGCCTTTGCTGACAGATCTCTCCTGTCCCCTGCAGGAATCAGAAGGCCAAGGCTGTCCTTTCTGTCGCTGTGAGATCAAAGGCACCGAGCCCATCGTGGTGGATCCCTTTGATCCCAGAGGAGGAGGAGGATTGTCCAGGCAAGGGGCAGAAGGGACCCCCTCTCCCAATTACGACGATGATGACGATGACAAAGCTGATGATTCCCTCTTCATGATGAAAGAACTCGCTGGTACCAAAGTAAGGTCGCTGCTGATAAAATGTGCCTTTTCTCCAGCAGTTTTCTCTCAGTGATTTGTGCCTGTGAGGGTTGTCAGCCTGTGTAACAGTAAAGATCCTGCTCCCGATGGAAAACAGGGATTTAGGTCCAGTTTTGTGAGCTCACTTCACACCGACGGCCTGGGATCACACTTTGAAGCCTTTGATCTTTTGTTTGTTGTCTTGGAGGAATCCCCAGAGGGGTGAAAAAACTGGCCTGACCTGTTGGAATGGAAGATCTGGGTTTAAAACACTCCCGTGTGTTAGATTTTGATTTCCTAGCCAGAATTCACCCAGATCAGCAGGAATTCATCCCTTTTTCCCCAGTGATGGATACAGCCAGGCAGGTACAGCCTTCCCAAGGTCCTGATGAATAAGAGGGTAGAGGGCAGGCTGTTCTGCTGAGGAGCTCATGTTGGCTGTCATCTTTTTATATGGTGGCTGATAAATCAGTCTAATACAGGTGTGATAACTGCCTTCAGTGCTGCTTCCCTCCAGGAGCTGTGTTCAGGCATTCTTTGTGGATCCCTGCATGGCTTTTTCACTTCATTTTCATTTCTCATTTCAAAATCTGATTGCTGCCCTTGCATTTTTTTTTTACTGCATGGGGAACTGGGTTTGAATTTGGCTAATTTTTAATAGCTGAATCAACTTAAATAAGCTGCATTTCCTGGTCAGAAAGAATCTTCACCTCTGGTTTACCTGGAGTCTTATTTCCCTTTATCTTCCATGCTGTGAAATCATGTACTAATCAGTAAACACTGTTCCTGGAGGCCTTTTATATAGATTCTGGGGCAGCAAAGCAATTTTCTTGGTGTGACATCCTGTCAGTGTTGGTATTTTGTTGGCTTTAATGAGCTCAGACATACGTGAAGCTTTTCAAAATTAAACAGCACTGGCTTTGAATGTAAAAAAGAGAAAATAAAGATAATAACAGGCAGTGTGCTGCTTTGTTAAGTGGAAAACCAGCTTTCCAGGGACAAAAATGGAGGGTTTGGTGCACACCAGTGCTCTGTAGCGAAAGCAGTTTGCACAGGGACAGGAGGCTTTGCAGCAGATCGTGCCCTCTGGTGTTGAAAAACTTTAAAAAGCACTTCTTAAATCTGTCCCTGCTCAGGCCCTGCCCATGCAGGTTTGTTACTCCATCAGGGTTGTGTTTCTCGGTGTGCATTTCTCAGAGCTCAGCCTGCATTGCCCCGTGCCTCCATTCCTGGAGCACGGTTGTTTCTCCCGGAGCAGCGGCAGAGCTGCAGAGCCCCTCCAGGGGACAGGAACCGTGTGGGCTGAGCCCTGCGCTGATGCTGTCCCCTCCCCCGGCAGGTGGAACGCCCTCCCTCGCCCTTCTCGGTGGCTCCGCAGGCCGCCCTCCCTCCCGTGCCGCCCCGCCTGGACCTGCTGCAGCAGCGAGTGGCCAACCCCGCCGGGGCCTCCAGCCCGGGCACCTCCTGCAAGGTCAGTCACACACTCCCCTTTGCCCTCCTGCTGTCGTCTGGGTGGGGCAGAACCATCTGGTGACCCCAAGTCATCCCCAAGTACTTTATTCCTTTTCTGTCTGGCCTCCTGAGCTACCAAATTATTATTATTACTCCCATCTGAGCCTCAATCCTTGCTCCCTTTACATTTTCCTCATATTTTGTTCTAGCTAATACAGAAGGTGTCACATTCCTCTCCCAACTTTTTTGCACTCATTTTTGCGTCAAGCATTTTTTTAGGTAGAAAATGAAAAAAGGAATTAAATGTGTGTGACTGGGAGAAATAGACTGGCTTTCTGACTGATCAGCAGAAGGCAGTAGGATGGTCTTGGTGGCATTAAGTTAATGGTTCTTGAGATGCAGCAGCAGTTCTTCATCTGGTTCAGATGGAATAATGAAATTAGGAAAGTTCAGGCAGAAGAAAATACCTATTTCTGTGAATACTCATCAGTGACTGATGAATGTTAACTTGTACAAATAACCCACAATGGAATCATTTTTTTTAAATGATGGGGAGGCTGTGTTTGGAATCCAAGCTAAGGCTGCTGTAAGCTCAAGAAGAGGAATCTGGGGTGTTCAGAGCCTGGCTGGAGTGCACGTAGCTCCTGTGTTATCTCCCCAAGCCTGTGCAGAAGGTGTGGAGACATCTCCGAATTCTCAGAGATAATCCCTTATAAAAACAGATAAAACCACCCCAAAACTCTCCCTCCCCCCCCACCTCCCTCCTGTTTATCTTTTCCTGGCCGGGCCGCCTGTGTTAAGCCCTGTTTAAAGCCCTGTTTTTCATTCCTCCTCCCCGCAGGCCGCACCCGGTGCTCTGCACAAGGACAAACCTCTGCCGATCCCACCCACGCTGCGGGACCTGCCCCCGCCGCCCCCTCCGGACCGCCCGCATTCCCTGGGCTCCGAGAGCCGCCCGCAGCGCCGGCCGCTGCCCTGCACGCCGGGGGATTGTCCCAGCAGCAGGGACAGGCCACCCCCGCTGCCATCCAACCGCCAGGGCGACCTGTGGGCGGCCAGAGGCATCCCCAAAGCCGCGGGCGTGGCCGCCGAGCCCTGGGCTGGGAGGGAACTGTCCAACCGGCACTCGCTGCCCTTCTCGCTGCCCTCCCAGGTGGAATCCAGGGCTGAGAGCCTCCGGCTCGGCAGCACGCTCAGCCTGGACAACCCCGGGGTGAGTGGGGCTGGAGGGGATTCGGCAGCCTCTTCTGGTCAGCAGAGGGCACGAAAGAACCACGCTCCCCCATCAGGTTGTGGGAGGAGGAAGAGAGAGTTTGTTTTGGTTTGGGGTTTAAATAGGGTTTGGAATTTGATCAGAGATTGGGGGATGAGAGTAACACCTCTCTGACCCCACTAGTCAATTTAGAAGTCTATCAATTTGTCATTCCCCCTGGAAAGGAAAGCATATTTACCAAACATCAGTCATTTTTTTTCTCACAATTTGTAAGAAAGCTTCAGTCCAAGAATGAAAACATCAGAAGGCTGAAAAATCAGGGCGACATCTTCTCACACTGAGAAATGGGATTTTGTCGTGGGAGAGATGGAAAGAAACTGGTGAATTCCAGGCAAGGGAAGCACTTTCATTCCTCTTGGGAACAAGGTTGAAATCCCAGTTTCAGCAGTTGTGAGCCACAATTACCTGATCATTGTTCACCTTTCTGTCGTTCACCTTTCAGTGTTGAAAAGCTGAGAATGTTTTCTGTTGTTTTCTGAAAAAGTCTGATTTACTCTGCTGGCTTTTGAGCCCTGAGAAACCTGCAGACATCAGCTGTGAGGAGTTTGGGTAAAATCTGAGTTCCACTTGGCTCTGTTCACCAGCAGGACACTGTTATCAGTGAACTGAGTAGTCCAACATTTTGTTCTCTAAAAGAAACTGCAGGCAGTTTTGCTTTCCTTGATTCCATTTCCTTCATTTTTCCTTCTAATGCTTCCAGCTTTCTAAAATTGAAAGCAAGCACATTTTTAGCCAGATTTTCTAAGAAAATGGCACGTGCACAGTTGTCATCCTGCCTCCAAATGTGTGTGCTTGTCTGCATCCTTTTCCTCTTGGCTCCCATTTTGGCCTGTTTCAGCTGAATTTCCCAAGGCCTTTGGAATCTCAAAACATGTGAAGTTCTTCCTGCAGGAAAACCCCTGCAATGTCCTCACTGAGGGAAAGCTGTCAGAGAATTCCTAGTTTTCTGAGGTGTGAGTAAATTATTCTGTGGAATAAATGAGGATAAATAAATGAGGCTTCATTCCCACAGAGGCTGTTGAATGAGTGGCTTTGCAGCTACACTGGGACATGTGTTTTTTCTGATTGCTGGTTTGCAATTTTATCTTCCAGAGCTCCACCAGTGGGCCAGCAGCAAACTCAGAGTGTGAACACCCCAAAATCAAACCCTCCTCGTCTGCCAATGCCATCTACTCCTTAGCTGCCAGGTCTGTTGGGGTATTTTATACCTTACAGGGTGGGAATTGCAGGGTGCTGGTGCCAGGGACAGAGCTGGCACAACTCTCCCAGTCTTAGTTTTAAACTCTGACACATTCAAAACACAATTTAGAGAAAGCAGCTGAAATCAGCTTCCCAAAGAGCTGTGGGTAGTGCTGGGAGTTCCCCTGGGCTGTGGCAGCAGGAATCAAGCCCCAGTTGCCATCAGCTCTTGAATAAATTCACTTTTGAGTGGGGCTTTGTGTGATGTAAATGTGCATGATGTTGTCACTTCCCTTTGCATCACGACCTTGTGCTGGTGTGACCTTGTGGGCTGCATCCCCAAAACCAAATTATTTCTTTAGACAGACTTGCTGTGAGGTGACTGTGGATTTTAAAGGGCACCTTGGCATTAATTAGATTTGCTGTAAATGTTTTATATCTTGTTTCTCCTGCCTCCAGACCACTGCCTGTACCAAAACTGCCTCCTGGGGAGCAGTCTGAGAGCGATGAGGACACTGAATACATGTCACCATCCTCCCTGCCTGTGGTGCCTCCAGGTCCTGCTGTGCAAAAGCCAGAGCTCAAAATGCCTTTGGAAATGACTCAGAGTTTACGGTGAGATTCTGCCTGGTTTTGCACCTCCTCCTCCTCCCAGCTCTGGGGCAGCACATTTGGGACAGCAGGGTGGGAATTCTGCTTGCTCAGATTTCTGAATTCCCCCAGTGATATTCACCAGATATTTATTTGACTAAAATAGCAATAAAGGAAATGTGACCACTGCTCTTGTGCAGAGTCCTTGTACAGGATTAAAGGACTCAGATATCCCCTTCCTTCCCACTTTTTCTGCCAAGAACCTTTTTGAGAGCAGAAACAAATTTTGAAATTCAAAACTCCTATTAAAATGTAATTTTTGATGGTATCAGTTTCGGTGGTATCATTTTAACTCCTTTAAGCTGAGATGCTGTACTGCAATAAACATTCATAGAGCATTTTCTAGAACAAATACCACACAGAGCAGTGGTGATTTCACCTTGAAACAAGAAGCTGTGCACAAACTCTGTCACAGAGACAGGGTGGTCACCTGTGTGAAGGGGAATGTGTTCTCTCCCTCAGAGTTTTGGACTGTGACCAGCAGCCTGAGGGCTCCATGTATGAAGCAATGTACAACATTCACTCCCAAGCAGCATCCTCTGCCTTCGAGGCTGTCAACACTTCTGGTGAGTGGGTGTGCTAAAGAGCAGCTGAGCAACTGGGGGACAATGAATTGCTCCCAGTGGAACAGCATTTTAGGCTGATAGAAAGGAATTACATTTGGTTTTGTTGTTAAAATAGCTGGGATGTATGTGGAAATACGAGTCTGTGCATGCACACTGCATCTATCAAACATTTTTAACCTTATTTTCCCTTCTGGAAAGAGCTGCCTTTCAATGTGAGGTTTTAGCAGCAAAACTTTGCTTGTGTGTCCTGTCAGTGCTTGGAAAATGGGCTGTAGGAATGCATTTCCCACACCCAGCAAGTGTTTTCCATATAGGGCAAAGTTTAAGGCTCACCCCTTAAGGTAAAGAACCCAGAAACTTCCATACCCTCCTGACAGGGGTTGGCTCAGCACCTGCACAGGGGCATGGATTGGGCTCTGAGAGTGTACCTCAAAGCCTGTTAATTTAATTGGCAGCAGGCCAGGTTATCCCTCCTAAAACATTCAGTATTTAGGAAGGAGCACAAAAGAAAAGAGAGGCTTTTTGGGGTGTTTTAGCAGAGTGTCAGAGGTTTTCTGGGACACCTGAAACACTGGGACACTTTTGTTTTCTGCAACATTTGTTGTTATTTCTCCTTACTAAACCTTTTACTTTTCAAAACACCTCTGAAGAGCACTCTCACTAATTAATTTAGCCACTTCTCTGCAAAGGCTGGACCCTCAGAAATTGATAATTTTACACGGGGTTGGTTGCGCTCTCATTTACACGGGGTTCATTACACTCTGGCCACGTGCTGACCTGTCTCAATGGGGGAGCAGAGTCTGCCTTGAGAGATGGCTCAGCTCAGAGCTCAGCACATTCCTCCTCTTCCAGATGAAGGGATCCTGGCAGCAGCCCCTGCCAGCAATGGCCCTGAGGAGGCAGAGAATGAAGAGGATGGTTACGATGTCCCCAAGCCGCCGGTCCCCGTTGCCAACGCTCGTCGCACACTGTCTGATATCTCCAATGCCACTCCTGCCTTCAGCAGAATGTCCCTGGAAAACGACCCTGTCACAGGTCAGACAGCTCCTCTGCCTCTTCTTGGTGCCTCTGCAGCTTTGCAATTTGTGTCACTCACCAAACGTTTTAGATGTAAGGTGTAAAATCAGGGTTGTGAGGCAGAATTGCACTGGTTCTTAGGTGTTTTGTTGGATTTGTTTTAGCTGCTGTTTGATTTATAGCTTGGAATGTGCTGCCTTGGTCGTTTAATCCCTGAGCTTGCAAATCACACTGAAATCACAGTTAGGAAAAGCTTTTTTCAGCTTAAAATATATTCCTTAAAGCATTGTTTCCTATAGGGCACAGAATATTTTTGTACCAGGGTGTGAGACAGGATTTCCCATCCCTGGAAGTGTCCAATGCCAGGTTGGATTTGAGGTTGGAGCACCCCGAGCTAGTGGAAAGTGTCCCTGCCCATGGCAGGGGGTGGAAGGAGATGAGCTTTGAGGTCCCTTCCACCCCAAACCACTCAGGGATTGTGTCCCTGTTGTAGGTGGAAGGTGGCAGGGTTTTTTTAGGCTGGCCTGGCAGGGTTTGTGGCTCTGCCAGTGCCTGCAGATGGCACAAGTGTTCTGCTGGATGCTCTCAGCTCCTCTGAGCAGGCACCAGTGCCTCAGCAAGGTCAGCTTTTTGTCCCTGGGGAATAGAGGACACCGTGTCCTTCTGGCTGCAAGGCACATTCTCTGAGGGAAAAAACTAAAGCCTCGTGTCTCCAAGAGCCTTTCTGAATAATGATTGACTTATTCCCTGCTCAGCAGCTCTTAAGGGAGCTGTGGAACTCTTCCTGTGGGGGGTTTTCAGGCTGAATGTGCTGGGGATTTGCCAAGGAGAAGGAATGAATCTCTTGTTCCTTCTGGAAGCAGAACCTCCTGTACCCAGAACCCCTTCCCCCAGTGAGTCTTCTCTTTTCCTGCTTCACCATTCCACTTCCCCGACCTTCTTTAGCACAGAGAAGAGTTTCCTAGTGCAGAAAAGTTCATTGTTTTTGCCCTACCTCCCTGTTTCACTCTTTAAATCTGTCCCTTTGTCTGTAGAATTTGGCTGAAAGGGATGAAAAAGGAGCAGAGCGAGTCCCACCCCCTCTCCCAGTTGAAGTACTGAGTTTAATCATTGACACTTTGTTTCTACAGCCCTGAAATAACACTGCTGTTGTCCTGCTTTAGGGCTAGGAAAATGGAAAATGTGGAAAAATGCTGATTGTTACTGCTGTGGGAAGCAAGGCACTGGTGCAGGCAAGCCTGACTGCTGTGGGATTCATCTTGGCAGATCTATGCTCTCAGGAGCTGGAGCCTGCAGTTTTAATTAATGATTTACCAAAATAACTGTCTTAGTAGTTGTCCTCTCAGACTGACCTGTGGTCTCTGAAACTTGATCCAGCTCAGGCTGGAACAGCTATTCCAGAAGGCACTTTGGGGAGTGGGCAGGCCTTTCTCTCACATGTACAAAAAGCTTTTTATGTGTGAGAAAGTTGAATTCTGAGGATGAGGGAACTGGGCTGAGCTGTGGTCGCTGAGGAAGCTTCAGGGAATCTGATTCCTGAAGAGCCTTCTCTGTCTCAGGGCTTTTGGTGCAAGTTTTTCAGAAAGGCCCCACAATGCTGCTTCTCTGAGCAGGCTGCAGTGCTCGCTCTTAAAAAGGGATTGTGTGGACATGATTTGTCTGTTGTACTCCAGTTCTGCTGCCAGAAAACTCTGCAGAGTGCCCTGAGGACTTTTTCCAGGAGACAAATAAATCTTTCTTTAAGGTGATGTCAGATATCCATGCGGAAAAGTTTCCTGTGATTGGCAAGAAATGCTTTTTGAGATGATACAGGAGGTGAAAACTCAGAAATGGTCAGATGCAGGCTGAGCACATTAAACAATGTGTCTTTTCCTTGGAGAGTTTGGTGACTTGTTTGGTTTACTGGCCCTTGTTTCCTCTTCCCAGCAGTGCATGATGTGGCTGCAGGGCAGTGTCACATCAGAATGACTCAGGGAAAAGCAGAACAGGCTGAGCTTTATTGATCTGCCATTAGGCAGGGAGAGCTTCAGCAGAGCAAGAGGAGAGCATAATTCAGTTGCTGAAGCAATTGTGGTGGCTGAGTTGGGGCTGAGGCTGTGCACACAGAGAGGAGGGAGCAGCCTCTGGGCAGTTAAACTGTGGGGTTCTGTCTGATTCTGGGAGGAAATGGGATTGAATATTCACTGTGTAATTTTTTCTGATTCCAAGGCTGATACCTAAACTCTGCTTACACACATAGATTCTATGTCATTTTTTATATGTTTTTATCTTAATAAATGAGCCTGATGAGCCCTGCTAGCTCTGGGCAGTTAAACTGTGGGGTTCTGTCTGATTCTGGGAGGAAATGGCATGTGTGGTGGATTGACTATTCACTGTGTCATTTTTTCTGATTCCAAGGCTGATACCTGAGCTCTGCTTACACACATAGATCCTATGTCATTTTTTATATGGTTTTATCGTAATAAATGAGCCTGATGAGCCCTGCTAATTAAGAAAAACCTCCCCAGCTGTTTTTGCACAGAGGAGGAGAAGCTGAGCAGGTTGGGAAGGAGGATAAAAGGCTCAGAGAAAGTGGCAGAGCTCAGCGACAGCTTTTTGAAGTGCCATTTATCCCCCTGACGTCACCTCAGCTTTGCTCCAAGCAAAATTCCCCCATCTTTTCCTTGAAGTGATGCATTTCTTTCTCCTCCCTGCAGGTTTCCAGGACAGCTCCCAGGTGCCCGAGCGGCCGCCGAAGCCGCTGCCCCGGCGGATCAATTCCGAGCGCAAGGCCGGGAGCTGCCAGGCAGGGGGAGCCAGCAGCGGGGCCAGCTCCTCCCTGCACCTCTCCAGCGAGATCGAGAACCTCATGAGCCAAGGCTACTCATATCAGGACATTCAGAAAGCTCTGGTCATTGCACACAACAACATCGAGATGGCCAAGAACATCCTGCGGGAGTTCGTGTCCATCTCCTCGCCGGCGCACGTGGCCACATAGCACACGAGCACCTCCACACCTGAGCTGCTGTGGACCAACTGCCTGGGCAGCTGCTGCCCAGCTGTGCACCAAAGGGGAAGGGGGTTCCTTTAGAGACTTCGTGCTGAGGTCAGTCCTGCCTCTTTTAAGAGAATCAGTTATCAGGTTTTCGTGGTTCCAGATTTCAAAAGCAGTGGGATGAAACGGAGCGGAGCGGTGTTTTATACAGTGTGTGTCTTGGAGTCCTTTACCCCTACCTCTTGTCTGAGAGAACAGATTTATTGCCAGGGTGTTGCTAGAGAAAGGTATCGTGACAAGGCATCCCCGAGGCCATGCCCTGGAGGCTGGGGGGAGTTGTTTTGTGCTGTGAATTTTAAGTGGATGCTCAGAGAAGCAGAGTCTCGAGGTCGCTGTGGTGTGTCCTGTGGTTCATGGTACTTGGTTTGGATCTGTTCACTGCTGTGTGTCTGGCTCAGGCTTTTTAGAGAAGCTGGGAGGTCACTTTCTGCTGGGAGACCTTGGAAGAATCATTTGATTGCTTCCTGTTGGCCGCGGTGTGTCCCTCTCACCTGTAATAATAGCAGTTATTGCTTCTGATTCCAGTCCTCCCTTGCTGCCTGGAGAGAGCAGGATGAGTTTGTCAGGAATTTTGATCCTGGCAGTGCTGGAAGTTGGATTTCTCTCGTGTGTGTGTGCTCTTGCACTGGCAGCACCAGATTCCAGCATTTTGGGGAGCTTGGTGAGGTTTTGAGGGGTTGGGAGAAGGGGGCAAAAAATTTGAGCAGGAGCAAAGAACTGGGGCTGATGCTTCTCCTCTCTCAGCCTTGAGCATTTTGTGCTTCAGTGCTCAGATTTGATTTGTGGCCCTGCTGGGCTGGAGCAGCCAGCACTGGAGGCTCCCATTGCTCTTCCCTAGGAATGTTGCACCTGGTAAATAGGATGTTTTATTTCTCTTCATTGCATGGTGGCTGTTGCAGACTAGTGGCCTTCACACACATTCCTCCAGAGAGCTTTTTTTGCAGGAGCCATCGTCGTGCCAAGGGTGTTGTGTGGAGTTGGTAGATGCAGCTGATGTGTTTGTTGGAATCTCACCTGCTTTGCAGTCCCAGAAGTGCAGCAGTTCTCTGCATGGCTGTTGTCCAAACAATGTGAGGGCTCTCCCTTCCATTCCCATTTCTCTAAGGTATTGCCAGGTCTGGTGTTAAAACAGACCTGGGGAAAAAAAAAAATCTGTGTTTGTGAAGTGATCACATAGTTTTAAAGGTCAGAACTCAGCTGTTGCATTGGAAAAACCTGACTTGCCTACTCAGCTACTTAACTCTGTTCATACTGGAGGAGTGGAGGGTTCCTTTGGAGAGGATTTAGATGCAGGAGGCACAGACAGATCACAGCCTGACAGCCTGAGAGGCTCTTGGCCTTTGGAGCATGTCCAGCATTATTTGCACCTCCCTGAGGTCAGCAGAGGTCACCAGGCCGAGGGCTGCAGTTGGAATCTTGCTGGAATGGTTCTGGCACTGAGGTGCAGTTTGGCCTTTTGAGGAATCCAGAGGCTGGGCCACATGGCTGCAGTTGGCAGAGAGTTAACACTTCCACGAGTGTTAGCAGGGCAGAAAGGGAGTTTTTTATTAAAGCAGACCTTTAGACCTCCAGCTTTCTGAACTGTTGTAGTGGCTTTCAGGAGGTGTCTCTCTTTACTCCCCTCCTTTCTGCAGTGCAGGAAACTCTCAGACAGTGTGAGGAGATCTCTCCTCAGAGACCCCACCCTGTGCTGCTGGGGGTCAGGGCAGGGGGCTCTGCAGGCCACAGGGCTCAGCACAGCCCTGGGCAACGTGGGGGCAGAAGAAGAAGGGGAAGAAGAGCTGCTCTTCCTCCTGTGGCCCTGCTGAGCCTCTGGAGGAGCAAGGGCAGCACTGGTGCTGCTGAGGCAGGAGCAGGGGACAGCTGTGGGGAGCCTGAGCAGCCAAACAGTCCCTTTTGTCCTGGAGATGCAGGTGCAAAGCCTTTAGTGAGGGGTTTATTTCCCTGTTTTTCACACTCCACTGGGCTCTGTGTTGGTGTCTGCCCTGCTGTGTGAGCTCAGTGTGTCCAGCCTGGCTGAGCCAGGCCTGAGTCCAGCCTTAACTCTTGTCCTGCCCAGTGTGTGTGACCAGAGCAGTGATCCCTGTCCCTGAGAGCCCCTCAGGGCAGGCTGGCTGTAATTTCCATGAAATCCTGCTTGGCAGAGCTGTTCCAGGCCTGTCTTTGGGGTCTATGTGCCAAGAGATGTTCCTGTGGGTGTTGTTCTGGCTATTAGAGATTAGAGAGAGCAATCTTTGTGGCATGTATCCCTGATTTCTCTGCATGTGTCCTTTCTGTGCACTTGTTTATGTCTCAAACTGATTTAAGAAACTTTAGTCTTGCCTTTTCTTCCTTAGACACATTAAGAATTTGCTGATGCCACTGAGGGCAGCAGAGTCCTGGCCAAGTCTTATGGCTGTGCTCTGCCAGCTCAATCCAGGCACTGCCCAGTGGATTTTCCTTGTTCTTTCTAAGCCCAAGATTGATTGCTTTTCTTTCCCTTCACCTCCCTCTTCTTTATTCTTGAGAAAATTAACTTTCTGATGCTACTTTAAACAGGAAGAACAACCCAAATGCCTAGTGCCTTTCTTAAGGGGATGCTGGATCTGAGAGTCCCCTCTGGGAAAATGAGCAGAGCTGGACAAGCAGCACCAAAACTGCTTTGGGAAGGGGTGAGGAGGAGGAGCAGGAGAGATGGGCAGTGCTCACTTGGACTCTGACACTGTGTTCTGTAGCATTTCAGCTGTGGAGTTTCTGTGCCTGCACTGGTGCTGTGCCCAGCTTGGGGCCAGGTCAGGATTGTGGGGGTAAAAAATGCTGGGGTTGTCCTGCAGCTGTGCCCAAAAGGAGCAGGAAACACTCCTAAAAAGAGTGGAAAATACTCCTAAAAAGAGTGGGAAATACTTCCCAAAGGAGTGGGAATCACTCCCTTAAAGGAGTTGGAAACACTTCCCAAAAGGAGTGGGACACACTCCCTTAAAGGAGTTGGAAACACTCCCAAAAGGAGGTGAAAACACTCCCTTAAAGGAGGTGGAAACACTCCCAAAAGGAGTGGGACACACTCCCCTAAAGGAGTGGGAATAACTCCCCCAAAGGAGTGGGAAACACTCCCCAAAAGGAGTTGGAAGCACTCCCAAAAGGAGTGAGAAACACTTCCCAAAGGAGTGGGAATCACTCCCTTAAAGGAGTTGGAAACACTTCCCAAAAGGAGTGGGACACACTCCCTTA
>JBBMKD010000085.1:5478584-5489518 GCA_037834095.1 Argya squamiceps | reverse complement strand
GGCAACTGTGCGAGGCGCTGGCCATCGGCACCAGCCTGCTGATGTACCTGGTCAACAGCCTGGTGAACGTGTGTCTCATCGGCGCGCAGAACCTCTTCACGCTGCTGGGCGCCCTGTGGGACTCGCTGGCCGGGCCCGTGGTTAGGGTGGCCGAGCTGCTGGCCGCCTTCCTGGCGCATGTGTCCAGCGGTGCCATCGCCGTGTCCATCCTGCTGTGGTCGCCGTGCCAGATGGCCTTCGAGCTGCTCTGCTCTGCCACCAACCTCTTCATCAGCGTCTTTTTTGTCAATATCTACGGTCTGGGCTTGCTGCTGCTCATCGTGCTGGTCGGTGCCTTGGTGTTCAACCCCGGGCTGCTGTGGACGCTGACGGGATACCTGCTGGGCTATTTCCACACGCTGCCCTCCTTCCGCCGCCTGCAGCGGGACGCCTGGCGCCTCTACCAGGTGGCCGCGCTCACCCTGGGCGTGGCCATGACCTCCCAGCCCTGGCGCAGGCTGGTGGACTGGATCCTGCAGGTGACCGACTGGAGCCTGCAGGTGACCAACTGGAGCCGGGGGGGCAGGATGGTGAACCAGGGCAGCGAGCAGAGACGGGCCGTGGCTGCCCCCAGAGCCCCGGCCGCCGGCCGGGGGGTGACCCTGGGCCGGCAGGAGGAGCAGCTGGATGCAGAGCAGGGCCCACAGCCACGGCCGGCTCTGAGCAGGGCAGGGCAGCGTCACCAGACACCCAGGGAGGAGCCAGGCACGTCCTGGTGGAAAGCCCCGAGGAAGCAGCAGCTGAACGGAACAACAGAGGGAACCCCCCACAACGACCCCTGGGCGCTGCTGAAAGAGCAAGAGGAGCGTAAGAAATGTGTCATCTGCCAGGACCAGACCAAGACAGTGCTGCTGCTGCCCTGCAGGCACCTGTGCCTGTGCCAGGAGTGCACCGAGGTGCTGCTGCAGCAGGACATCTACCAGCGCAACTGCCCCCTGTGCCGCCAGGTGATCCTGCAGACCCTCAACGTCTACCTGTGAGCCCACGGGGGGCTTGGGCTGGTTTTTTCTCCTCCCAGGAGGTCAAGGGCACCTCTGTCTGCACTTCCCAGGGCTGCCTTGAGCAGCTTCCAAAGAACTGTGGATGGTGCTGGAAGGGCAGAACGCTGTGGGGTGTCTGCTGGTCACATTTGCTGCCTAACTAGGTTGTAGCTCTTGCTAGCAAGCACAATACTGATCTCTGCAGCAGGCTGGAAGAGTTGCCTGGTTTTTTTGTTGACAACTTTTGCTGTTTCAAGGCTTGTTGCCTCGAGCCTGCAGCCTGAGATCCAAAGCAGAGCACAGAAAAATGCTCTGGTCTCTCCAAGCCAAAGCTGATGGAAAGGTTAAAGGCTGTGCCCTCCTGGCAATCACAGGGGCTGGTGCAAGGCAAGGGAATATTTTTTTTCCCAAGGAAAATTACCTGGCAGGCTGCATCCAGGCCTGTTTCCTCCTCCCACCATCCAAGTGGAGCAGCTCTGTGGGAAAGGGAAGAGTGCCCAGGGAGAGCAAGGAGCACCCTTGACTTCTTTAGTGTTTGCTGAACCTGCCTCTCAGCTGGAGAACAGCCTCTCTGGGGTACTTCACCACCCCAGTGGCTTTGCTTTGTGAGGGATCTCTCCTGCCAGGCCAGCGTGGGGCTGTGATGAGCTGGGGCTCCCTGCAGAGCTCAGCGTTGCTGCTGCTTCCACACATCACCTATGCAAGACTAGCACACGTCAGGTTACCTGCATGGCCAGCCTGGGGGAGTCACTCCTTCTGCAGGGCTGCTGGTGCTGCTTGTGGCCCCCCAGCCAGTGCTTCCACCCTGGCAGCAGCAGCAGCAGCCCAGATTTGAGCCAAGGCTGGAGAATCCTCACCAAAAAACACACATTTGCAGGCTAAGGGTGCCATGGAGCAGGGAGGGTCACTCCAGAGCTTGCTGGCTCCTTTCCCAGGCTGGGCTGGCTGGAGGGAGGGGCTCTTTGGGAGGAGAGGGAGCACCCCAGAGCTCCTGGGAGCTCACAGACATTCCAGCTCCAGGCACAGTTTCTGCACATCCCTGCTGTGGATCTGTGTGCGTGGAGCAGTACCAGGACCACGGATATCTTGGACCAGGGCAGGGCTGTGCTGTTGTTTTGTCTCGTTCTCTGTCACCAGTGTAGCTACTTCCATTCAGAAGTGTCTCCCAAAGTCCAAGGAGAGCATCCCATCCTGCCTGGGGGATGGCTCATCCCAGTTTGGGCAACCAGCACCATTCCAAGGAATTGCTGGGCTGCAAGAGGGCCTTGCACTGAAAAGCTTTTCCTTTCCCAGCTGCTTGCCTGAGGTCAGCCACACACCACAGCCAATTTTGGCTGGAGCTAGACCAGAGAGTCTCTTGACTCTGGACTGCAAGCCAAGAGCCTGAGGGCAGCTGGCATGGTTTTCCTTCTATTTTCCTTCTTGATTAGCAATTGAAGCCAAAACAGAGGCAGCAGAGAGGCCAGGCTGTGCTGGGAGATGCCTCTGAGCTGTAAAGCTGAGCTCTAGCAAGGAGCTGTCTTCTTGTTGAGTGGCTTTGCTCAGGGCTGGTTGTTCCCACATTTCCTGGGAGCTGGAAGGATTCCCTGGGCCAAGCCAAGCACTAATGGGTGTTAGAAGGGCTCTAAGCTGCTTCCACTCCCATTTCAAAGAGATGCAAAGCTCCCCATTGCTCAACCTCTTGTCCCTGTGCCTCCCCACACACCTCCTTTATTAATGTTGGCTCTCTCCAGCCACCAACATTGGGAGCAGCCAAACCCTGACCAGAGGAGTGAGTGTGAGCCCAGGCTCTGGCTTGTCCCAGGCACTTGCAGAGGAGTCACTCAGAAGTGGGATTGTGGCGTTGTGGCCCTGGCCACAGGCAGCAGCATTCCCTTGGGACCAGCTCATGGATCAGGGAATGCAACGTTCCCTGCGTGAGTTACAGGGTGTGGAGGGGAAAAGCCTCCCCAAAACTGCAGTTTGTTCCCTTAACCCCTTTTTTATTTTACTATTATTATTGTTATTATAGCAGTCACGCTTGTTTGTTTAGGGCCTGTTTGCTGTTTATAAGAGAAGGCTTTGCCTTAAGTTTAACTCTTTGCACTATGGACTAGGTACTGAGCAGATTAAAATCTCCTTTACCAAAAGCTGGGCGCTGCCTCATTCTTGGGAAGGTTTTTTTGGAGGGGAAACGTGTGTTTGGATCTCCTTTATCCACCCCTGGACTCCAGGGAAAGCCCATCCCTCCCCACAAAAGGTCAGGGGTGTTTGCCCCCAGAAAAGCAGAGCTGTGGGATGAACCCTGGAGCCAGGCTGCTGCACAGGGAAAATCCAGCAGTCAGGAGATGAATTTACACCTAAAACCACTCTGGATGGGCTTTTCAGGTGAATTTACACCCAAACCCACCCTGGGTGGGCTTTTCAGGTGAATTTACATCCAAACCCACTCTGGGTGGGCTTTTCAGATGAATTTACACCCAAACCCACTCTGGGTGGGCTTTTCACATGAATTTACACCCAAACCTACTCTGGGTGGGCTTTTCAGAGCTGTCAGCCCCCAATTCCTGCTCTGCCAACCCAGAGTGAGAGGAGATGGTTGTGGATGTACCACACCAGGGGACAGGGAGGAGGGGCTGGGGTCTCCCAGTGTGTTCCAGGCTGGCAGGAACGTGCTGGGACATGTTCATTCCTGTCCCTGCACCTCTCTGGTGCCTCAGTGTCCTGTGCCAGGCTGGGATAGGGGCAGCACAGGGCTGGGTCTTGCCTGGCAGGAAGGCTGTGGCAGGCTCAGGGTTACAGCAGATGCATTTGCTGCACAAGGAGCTGTTCCCTGGCTCGGATCTCAGCTCCTGGCAGGTTGCTTTGTGCTTTTTAAGCACTCTCTGCTTCCCCAGCATCCTCATAAATTGTTTGGGAAAATGGCTCAGGACCCTGATGGGCAGAGACTCCAGCAGGAGTCCTGGCTTGCCCTGCCCTGCCCTGCCAGCAAAGTGGTTTATTTTAATCAGGAGAGAGGAGATGGGAGCTGCTGGGAAGCCAGAAAGAGGCAGATAGCTGCCCAGGCACAGGGAGGAGGGCAGTGCTGGCAGATGGGTGATAAATGGACAAACTGAGGCACTCCTCTTGCCCCCAGGGTGTGACCCGAGGCTGGCTGGGCACCTGGGGGGGCTGCAGAGGGGACAGGAGGGTGGGATCAGCAGGGGAATGTCTGCCAAGCCCTGCACAGGCAGGATGCTCCCAGCCCAGCACCCCCAGCAGGGGATGGGAAGGGTTTCAGCCCCCTCAGGCCAGTGTGGCCCAGCTTTCCCAGAGAGGACAGGATGTGCAGGACACAGCCCTCCCTCCCCCGTGAGCCATCCTGCACACTCTTGGCTCACTCTCTGCTCACACATACAGCGATTCCATGATGAAAATGCAACCCCCTCCCTGCTAATGGGCAAGGTCTGTGATCCCTGCCTGCCCTGGCACTTTGGTTTTTGGGGCAGGGCTGCACAGCCTGGGCAGAGCAACACTCACAAACCACTCCAGGGCAGACTTGAAGTCCTCAGGGTATTCCCTGCTCCAGAACAAGGCTCCCACATGAGCCAAGCTGGCTGTTCCCAGCTCATCAAAGCACCTGGAACGGTCTCCAAGCTCTCCTGACTCGGGGAAGCTGGCAGAGCTCATCAAAAGAAGCTGGAGCTTGCTAGGAACTTGTCAAACTCTCCCGTGCCTCTTCTTCCCGCCTCCTTTTCCTTTCCTTGCCCTCTTCCTCATCCTCCCCAGGCAGCAGCAGACACCCTCGTGTTCTCACAGGGGAGGGAGGAACGTGATGCTGCGGGGTGAGCTCAGTTTAGGAGCACCGAGATGATCGGCTCCGGCAGCCCGCTGAACGCAGGAGCCCCCCCAGGCGCTGGGAAAATCCCTTTGTCAGCCCAGCTGCAGCTCCCCCGCCTTAATAACCGGCTTGTCACAGCCTGGGGACAACAGGCACGGTCCTCCTGGCAGCCGGGAGCGCAGATGTGGCACAGCAGGAGCCGGGAATGATACCCGGCCGGGAGGGAGGGAGCAGCTGAGGATCAGCGGCACAACCACGGGGGGTCTTTGGGCTGCTCTCGGCACCAGCTTGGGCTCTCATTAGTGTTCCATCCCGGGGAGCCTCAGCAGCCATCCCGGGGCAGCCTCGGGGACACGGAGGGGCTGGGGCTGGCGGGGACATGGAGGTCACCCAGCCTAGAGCAGCTTGCAGGGTTCTGGGGACAGCGGGGTGAAATATCCCCCCGCAGCCCCCCAGGGCTCTTTGGCTAGCTCAGCTCCTTGAGAGGCTTCGGAGGGATATCTCAGGGACAAGACAAAAGATTCCAAAAGAGGCTCTTCCCCCAGGATTAGTCCAAGGCGTTTATTCTTGAAGGTTTCCAAGGGGGAAAGAGAATGAACAAGAACAGGGCCTTATCTAGTCTCCTGCTCAGGAAAAGATAGCTGGACTTCAGCCAATTAGGTCAAGAAAGGAAGGAAGAGTCACACTACATAGTTACGAGCTTCAGGGTCCTGGGGAAAAGCTATTCTCCAGAGAAATACAACAGCAGGGTTCCCAATGTCTCAGTGGGGGGAGACCCTCCTGCTCCTCTGAGCAGGGTTTGATCAGCACTGCCACCTCTCACCCCTGAGTTTGGAGGAACTGATCCTTCATCCTCTTGGATGTGGGATTCTTGTCCTCTTGTCCTCCAGGACATGGGATTGTCCCAAGGACATCCCTGAAGGAGCCAGTGTCTGCTCTCCTAAAATCCAGGCTCGTGGTCCTTTTCTTGCCCACCCCATCCCCAGGTGAGCAAGGATTGTCCCCTCCCTCCCCTGCCACTCCCAGGTTAAAGGTCTCCTTACCGGGTCAGCAGTCCTGAACATGTCTGGGCGTGTCCTCTGCATGTCTGGGCGTGTTCTCTGCATGTCTGGGCGTGTCCTCTGCATGCCTGGGTGTGTTCTCTGCATGTCTGGGCGTGTTCTCTGCATGTCTGGGCGTGTTCTCTGCCTGTCTGGGTGTGTTCTCTGCATGTCTGGGTGTGTTCTCTGCCTGTCTGGGTGTGTTCTCTGCACGTCTGGGCGTGTTCTCTGCATGTCTGGGTGTGTTCTCTGCACGTCTGGGCGTGTCCTCGGCACCTGGACGGCGATGAGGCCTCTGAACCTGGGGCCATAACCAAGCTTTTGGATGGAGCAGGAGCCATCCTGCTGCTGCCAGGAGTCACCAGGCCACCCTTCAGCACTGGTGGCATTTCCAGCTCTGACACCACAAGCACTGTGCAGCTGTAGGGTCTCAGAGAAGATCCAGTTGATCTCTTTAATCTCTGGTGCCTGCTGACCTCCTCAGGTGACCTTGGAGTGGCAAAGACACCAGCGCTGCTCTGAAAAGCATTTCTTTTTGTTTCTAAAACCCCACAAAGTAACCACAAAAACCTCAAAAGAAACAACAAAACTACCCTGCTGCTGCTGCCTGTGTCAGCTGTACTGCAGCACCTGTGGGCTCAGCCTGGCTCTTATATTGGCTTCTCACTTGCCCTGGCTGAGGGATGCTGGCCCTTCCCTAACCTGGGCTCAGCTGGAACAGGGTCTCCAAGCTCTCCTGACTCAGGGGGAAGCTGGCAGAGCTCATCAAAAGAAGCTGGAGTTTGCTAGGAACTTGTCAAACTCTCCTGTGCCTCCCCTTCTCCTTTCCCTTCCTTCTTCCTCATCCTCCCTAAGGAGCAGCAGACACCCTCATGTTCTCACAGGGGGTCCCCCTGATCCCAGACAAAGTGTCCACACATCCAGGAGCATCCCAAAGGAAGCAGAGCCCACAAACTGCTGTGCCAAGCACCGTGGCTGCCAGTGCTGACCGTGCTCCCCCACATCGTGACGGGGACCAGGGAATGCTCCCAGCCCCCACACCCCTCGTCCAGAAAATTCCCTTTCCTCCTCCCAGAACAGCCATCGATCTGCTCTGCGGCGCTCTTTGCCCCCGGAGCAGCTCTGCTTACACAAAAAGCCATCTCCAACCCAAACAGAGGCTTCCGCTGCAACCCGACCCCGGGCTGGCTGCGGGGCCTGGGGGTGGCTCCAGCTGAGCCCCGCTGTCCCCAAGGGGGGCACGAGGTGTCACCCCTGCTCCCAGCACCTCACAGGTCCCCACGGGTGGCCCAGGCAGGCTGCAGTGATGTACCCACGGTCCTCAGTCCTGCAGTGGGGGCTCCCCTTGGGGGTGGCACTGGGGCTGTACAGGGGTGTCCCCACTGCTGCCAGCCTGGGCAGGGGCACGGGGTTTGCCCACCCCCATGGGTACAGCTGTACTCCTGGGGGTCCATCCGGCACAGATGGGGGGCAGGGGGAGCTGTCCGGCTGTGTGGGGGGTTCCTGGGCTGGAAAGGGCTGCAAGGTCCCGCCGGCACGGGCAGGAGAAGATTGGTCCCAGCCGACACCCTCCAGCCGGGCAGGGCAGCGTCCCAAGCCCATTAAGAGGTCCGGCCGCCGGCCAAGAGCCCCCTCCCCGGCTGCTCCCCTCGGGGACCTGTTTTGGGCAAGGAATGAGGAAGCTCTTCATTGTCCTGCTAAAAATAGCGACCTTTCCCAGCGGCGGGTCACCGCTCTCACACTGGGGCGGGGGGCGGGCACGGGGGGCTCCGCACGGAGCCACCCCCCGGACTCTGCTCCCCCCAGGCAATCCGTTCCCCCCGGGATAGCCCTGACAGCATCGGGACCCTCCCATCCGGCCACACTCGGTCCTGGGGGGGACCCCGGGGCTGCTCCCGCCGCGCTCCCCGCTCCCGAGCCGTGGGGAGGAGGTGCCGGGGGCCGGCGCAGCGCTGCGCTCACGGCTCAAGGACGCCGATGCCACCATCTAGTGGCTTTCGCTGGCCCTACGGGGACATCCCGGCGCGGTGTCCCCGGCCTGGAACCCGCAGGCAGGGCTGCGCAGCCCCCTCCCCATCGCGGGGCACGGGCAGAGGGGCGCACAGGCAGGCGGCACACGCGGAGCTGAGCAGCCCTTTATTGAGGGGAGGGATGGGACAGGACCCTCGGGATGGGCTTCTGGCCCCTCAGCCCGGCTTGCCCTGCCCTGGGTGCCCGGAAAAACAGCGAGATCCGACACAGCGCTGCTCCAGGGGTGCTCCCCGCCACCCCCGCCACGGCACAGGGGAGGTTTCTCTGCCCTGAGCAGGGCAGGGGTCCCGCTGCCCCGGCTCCCACCACGCTGGTGGCTGGGAAAGGGGCACCTGCCCGGCCCCACCCGCAGCCCCAGGGCGGGCTCAGGCGAACACGGCGGAGTTTTGCCAGTAGGAGTAGACGAGGAAGCCGGTGAAGGTGCTGTCCGTCTTGACGCTGGCGTAGAAGCCGATGTAGTCCCCCACTCCCACCTGCACCCAGACCTCGTCCTCGGGCTCCAGGCGGACCAGGGTGCCCCCGGAGAGCGAGGTGGGCTTGGGCCAGTTGCCGTAGTACTGGAAGAAGGAGGCGATGGAGTGGCCGTTCTTCATGATGTCGAACTGCAGGCTGGTGCGGTACACGGTGGCGTGCACGGCGAAATAATACAGCCCGGGCACCTCGCAGGTGAACTTGCCCGTGGCAGGGTCGTAATGGCCCTGCTCGTTGATGAGCACCACGTCGAAGAGGATGGGCTGGTCGGCCAGGGGAGGGCTGCGGGACTCGGAGCGTTTGGCGCTGAAGGCGGAGCGAGGAGCCACGGCGCACTCGCCCTGAGCCCCCTTCTCACCGTGCAGCCCGTCCACGCCGGGGCTGCCCACCTCCCCGCGGGGACCGGGCACTCCTGGGGCAGGCAGGAGGGGACAGGGTCACCTTTAAGTCACCAACGCAGTTCCTCCACCCCTCCTGCCCAGTCCCAGTCCCACCAGGGATTCCCTGCCACAGGCGTGGGGCAGCAGCACAAACAGGGAGGGCTGGGTGTGTAATTTAGCACAGCATCAACAAGTCGTTGGAGAAACCCTCAAAGGCTGGGAGAAAGCCCAGCCCAGGAGCCAGGGCAGGGATGATGCAATTCCTGGTGGTCCCTCCTAAAGCAGGGTTAGAAGAGAGGGGTGGCATCGGGGGTGGGGACAAATGCAGCTTTACTGGTGACAGGGAGCTGCTGCCTTTTACAGGGGCACAGGGGCACCACGGGCAGGGCCAAAGGGGTGGTGGTGGCACAGGAGGGGCCTTCTGCAGGATTCATTCTCCCTTTGGCAATTTGTGCCAGCACGCAGGACTCACCCCCTGGCAGGAGGGTGTTCCCCACGGGCAGGGAATGGCAAATCTCCCTCCCCAGCTGGGATCTCTCCTTTCTTACCAGGAGGGCCCATGTCTCCCTTCTCCCCTGGCATCCCCGTGGCTCCATCCCGGCCGTCTCGTCCATCTCTGCCTGGCAAACCCTGGCCCCCGTGCAGGCCCGGGGTTCCTGGGATGCCTGGCTGCCCTGAGCACAGCCCAGGGATCTTGTTGTCTTCAATCTGCAAGGAGCTGGTGATGAGCCCGAGGAGGAAGAGGAGGAAGAGCTGCTTCATCTTGTCCTGGAGGGGCTGGAAGGGGGCAGAGAAGAGGGAGCTGTGAAGCTCCTCTCTGGGGAGCACAGTGAACAGGGTTGGGAGTGCTTGGCAGGGGATCAGCAGGGGACATCCCCCCTTCTTTTCCCTTTACCTTTTGGGCTGCTCCCCTCAGCTGGGCCCCGGTGCTGCCTGCACCTGCCACAGCATCCCCATGGCCCGTGTGCCATCACATCATCCTGCAGCCGTGGGACAGCTCAGGATGTCTGTGGGGTGTGGCTTTAGGGCCGGGGGCTGTGGCACTGCCTTTGTTTGTGTGTGTGTGTGGCTGGGGGCTCTTTGGGGTGGGCACTGCCCCATCGTGCCCAGCTATGGGGGAACAGGCTGAGGGATTTAGGGCTGTCAGCTGCTGAGTTTGGGGGTGCGCCTGGGGTGGGCTTGTTGCCTCTGGGGGCTGCGCGGTGGGGCGGCAGCTCGGGGAACGCGGGGCCGTGCCGTGGCCCTGCCCTTGGCAGCATCCCGGCTGCCGGCCGCTCCGCTCCACCCCCGGCCGGCTCCCCGGGGCTGCAGCATCATCCCCGAGCTGTGCCGGACCACCCCCCTGCCCGGGCTGCCCCCAGCCCTTCCCACAGCAGCGCAACCAGGGCTGACCCCCAGGGCCAGCGCTGCCCCCCTCCCCGTGGCCTTGACCCAGAAAAGCTGCTCTCTCCCCCCCTCCGCGACGGCAACAAAGAGGAAAAGGAGGAGAAAAGTGTCTCTTCTCCGCCCAGGCGCCGGAGGCAGGAAGCCAGGGAGTCCCGGCTCCCCCCGGCTGGGTGTCCCCACTCACTGCGATCCCGCGGTCCCGTCCCGGCACCTCGCTGCTCGCTGCTCTGGAAGGGCTGGGGCTCTTCCTGGCCCCTTGGCTCTGACGAAGGCCCGAAGAGAGAGAGGCAGCCTCTCCACCCCCCCTCCTCCCCACGTCTCTCCTCCCAAACTCCAAAGGAAATCAAGGGCCTTGGGAGCCAAAAGCTACAAGACAAGGGGAAAAAGAAAAATAATCCCATGATGTCGGAAGTGCTGTGAGCAGGGGGAAGGGAGAGCGCTGCAAACAGCCCGGCAGAGGGAGAGGAGGCACAGGCTGTGAACCACCTCAGCTGGACACGGCTGGGCACCCGGGCTGCAGGATGGAGGGGAGGAAAACAGGGAAAACAGGCAGCAGAAGGAAAGCAAACAAGATAAAGGCTGAGGGGGAGGGAATCCAGCAAGGCACAGAGAGATGGAACAGCAGAAAAGAAGAGGGAGCTGTCAGGGTGTGCGGGTGCCCTGACTGGCAGCAGAGCTGAGGCAGAGGGGATGGCAGAACACACAGAGCCTGGCAGTGCCAGCCCTGGGAGTATCCAGGGATCCGTCTGGGTGGTCCCAGCACGTTGTGCTGAGCGTGCAGGGCAGGTGGAAGCACAGGCAGAGAGAG
>JBBMKD010000085.1:5396939-5436211 GCA_037834095.1 Argya squamiceps | reverse complement strand
ATCCATCCATCCATCCATCCATCCATCCATCCATCCATCCATCCATCCCTCCATCCCTCCATCCATCCATCCATCCAGCCATCCATCCCTCCATCCATCCATCCACCCTCAGATCCCAGGGAGATCCCAGAGCTACCTGAGGCTCAGGAGAGCCAGCTTTGGGCTGGGTGTGACTGTGATAAATCCCAGCTAGGCAGGGTTAGGTCTGTGCCTTCCTGAACAGTTGGGCTGCTGCTCCCTGTACCCTGCTCAAGATGTACCTGAGTATCCAAGTGAACTTCCTTGGGCAGGAAAAGCTGAAGGAAGCTTTTTTCACCTCCTGCAAGGCTGTGTCTGCAGTCTCCTCCGTGGGAAATCCATCCCAGAAGACGGTGGGAGCCTGGGAGGTGCTGCAACCTAGAGGAGAAATCCCCTCGTTGTGCAGCAGGGCCCTGCCTCTCCCTCACCACCAGGCGGCAATGCAGCCCCTGGTGCCTGGCCGGGCTGGGCTGCGCAGATGAAGGGGAGCATTTTTCATTGAGGAGAAATATCTCGGCTACTGCTCCCTGCAACTCACCTTTTGTGGATCTGCCCCGTGGCCAAGGCAGCTGAAAAGCTGAAGTTTTAATCAAAGCAATGAATCTGTTTCTAGGGAAGTGGGGATTGTGTAGAGAGGGATGTTTCCCTGCCTTCTCACCTCCTTCTTTCCCTCAGAATACCTGAGATATCTTTGCTGTGACTTTGCAAACACTGTGGGCTCGAAGGGAAGCCTGTGGGGTGATGTGCACACGGGGATGCAGTTGGAAAAAGCAGAGGCTGGGCCTGAGCTGTGTGCTGAGGTAGAGGCAGGCAAAGCTGCAGTGCAGGTGGCTCACGTGTTGGGCTGCACATCCACAGCCAGGGATGCTGGCTCATTAGTTGAGGAAACACCTCTCCCCTGGCTGCTTCCCTCCCCCTCCTCCAAGTGGGAATGCAGCCCCCATCCTTCTTCCCCATTCCTGGTGTGTATGAGTATTCTTTTTTAAGTGGCGAGCTGAATATTTTAAACAAACACTGCTTTAAAATCTATAATTTATGGGCAAGGCTTCAGAAGAGGAGATCAGTCATCTCTTGGTGCTGAGGGTGTCCTCCTACTGCTCTGTTCCCAGTCAACGGGTGCAGCATGAGGGATTAGGCTTGGGCATGGCAGCACTGAGCAGCACCCAGAAAATCCCCAGCTCTGAATGAAGGAGAACTGGATTGTCTTCTCTTGCAGGCAGGAACAGTTCCGAGCCCTCCACCAGTGGGACAGCCCTCCCTGGAGGCAGCTGCCTGGGCCCCACGTTTGGCCCAGAGCTGGGCTAACCTGGCACAGCTCCTGGAATGGGGGTTAGGAATCTGCAGCCCCCCTTCAGCTCCCACCTCAGCCCTCACTTATAACCTGAGGGAGCCGGGGTACAGGTGAGGAGTGTGAGCTGGCAGGGGCTGAACTCCCAAAGCTGGCACATCAGACACGGTGAGAAGCTGAATCAGGATCTGAAGTTCAGCTTACAGGCACTGCTGGGCAGTGGGAGAGGACCCTGCCTCTGCTGTCCTTCTCCTCTCTGGGCCCCTGCACCTTCCCCAAGCTGAGCTGCACGTGGGAGGATTCCTTGTTCCTTAATGGGAGTGGAGAGACTTTTACTCCGATTAATTAATTTGCTGCTCTTCCCCATTTTCAGGACCATCTTTTATTCATGGCCAAGTAGCTCAGACACCACTGCTTGCTGCCTGTTCAGGATGCTGGCATTAATATTTCATGCCAGAGCCTGCTCATGCTGAACAGAGCTCATGTCCCATGTTCCTGCCTCTTCTCAATGATCTCCTGCCCTGGCCCAGCTCACATTCCCCCCTTCCAGCCCCAGGCTGGGTCTCCCTGTCTCATCACCAGCTGCATGGCTTCTCCTAGGATCATATTCCCTGGGAATTGAATGTGGCACACTTGGAGCCAGGGCTTGGAGCTTGTCTCCTGTGGCTCTGGGCAACCAGCCCTGCACAGAGGGTGTCGTGCTCACTGTGGGAATGATGGGCTCTGGGAGCAATTTGTGATATGAAGCAGCAGGGAAAGGGGAGTGACTCTCATCCTGCTGTCCCCTCCCAGGAAAGCAGGATATATATTTCAGTTGCCAGAGGAGCAGAGTGGTGCTGTGGCTGCAGCCTGGGAGAAAAGAAGGCTGCTGAAGGAGAAAATCCCAGCTGTACCTTCCAGGGCAGCTGCAGAAATGAGGAAATTACACTCTCCTGCTGCTTCACCTCTCTCCTGGCTCCTGTGCATGCACTCTCCAGCATTCCTTGGTTGTGCAGAGCTCCAAGGCCAGGAGCAGCCTTTGCCTTGCTCTGCAGCCCCAGCAAGGCAGCGTGTCTGAAGGAGGGCAGGCCACAGTGCAGCTGTTTGGAGTGGCACTTCATTTACTGAATGGCAACTCCATAATCCTTCAAATAAAAAGACTGTGGAGTCTCTGTACTGGGAGCTGATGGAAGGCTTTGCTCTCAGGCAGGTGGCACAAAGGAGTATATCCTTGCTGCATGGAGGAGTTCCTGGGTTTTGCCTGAGCTTTGTTATTTGATTATTTGTTCTCTCATTTGTCACTGGGGCTGGCAGATGTGATTCGTTCTCCCTGATTAAGGCACTTGTTTTGGCAGGGAAACCTTTCCCAGGTCTCATGGGATGGGACAAGAGGCCTTGCAAGGCACAATCTATGCCCTTCCCTCTGCATCCAGAGGGGATTTACCAGGAATTGCCAGAGCTAATTCCTGGTACAACTTCCATCTCTTCAAGAACAGAACAGCACAGCAGCTCATGAAATGTCTGGCCCCAGCCCTCTGGCTCAGAGGCTGCAGAGCCACCAAACCAAAGCACCACCTTAAAAGAGGTCTCCAGATTGGATTGGGAAAAATGTGGAGCTGGGAGGAGGAAAAAATGTGGAGCTGGAGGGAAAGGGTGGAATTGTGTTGGAGAACACGTGCACATGCCTGTGCATCCAGACGTGTAGTGGGGACACATTCAATTAAGGGAATGTGACTGCAGGTTGCAGGATGTGGAGGCTGCAAGTGGCACAATCTCCACAGCCTCATTAAACTCTCATGTCCAAATTAAATGTCAGATTTGCATATTGGTTCTGTGTTTTCAGGCCTGTTATGCAGCAGCCAGGAGGAAGCTGATCATGGGTGGGGGTGCTGTGGGTATCCAGACTGCAACTTCACTCCCGAGAGCCCTGCAAAGCCAAGCACGTGAAATATTAGGAGAAACAAGGGATTAAACTTGGTTTTACAAGAGTCAGGGCTCTGTGCCTCCATTCCTGTAGGTGGAACAGAGAACTGCATGTGGTGGGCAGTGTTGTGTTATCCAGGTTCCCAAAGCAGCTTCTGTGGGTTTTTCACTGCCCCCTTTCTTTCAGGAGGCAGAGGAAGGGCACAGCACTGCCTGGACTCTGGTTGTGGAGCTTCACCTCTGGGAAGCACTTCACAATTTTCCCCAGGCTGGATTCCAGTCAGATCATGTTCTAATCCAGGTTTAATTACCTGTGAGGACAGACAAGCCTCTTTCTTGCCTCTTGGGAAGCCCAAGCAGCAGGGTAGCATTGGGAATTGGGACAAAGCCAAATGCAGCCCAGGTTGGTAAGCCCCTGATGTGCACAGGAATTTCCATTGTGGCTGAAGACAGATAAATGTGTCCAGGGACTGAACTAAGCAGCACTGAGAATCAGTGATCCAGCACCTGAGAGAGGCTCATCCCTCCCTGCAGGTAGTGGGAGCTTTCCCTGGCTTTGTAGTGCTGATTATCCATGCCAATGGTTTGGCTGCAGAGCCCTGGGTGGCAGCAGCAGGAAGGTGCTTCCCAAAATCATGCTGGAGGAGCTAAAAGTAGGAAAAGATTCCTGCTCACCTGGGTACACTGTTGTGTTCTGCCCCAGTGTCCCTGCTGGGACCTGAAGGAGCCACTCAGCCCACCCTTCAGTCCCTGGAAAGAGAGGGGAAGCACGGAGGAAGAATGAGGTCTCTGTTGCTGTGGGAAGGCTGTGCCTGCTGCCCTGCACAGCTGTGAAACATGTCACATCCCTGATGGGCCAGATGCTGAAAGATGCTGAACATCCTTAGAAGGTCAAACTCAGGAGACAGAAAACCCTCGTGGCTAATTGCGAGGCACAGCAGTGACGGGCCCTGCATGACAGGAGACACCCGGGAGGCAGAGCAGCTCTGAGTCAGCTGTCTCCAGAGAAAGATTTGTCAATGGCTGGGCCAGTTTTCACCAGCTCCACAGCTGGTGGCACTTTCTGCACTCCATTCCACAAGCCTCTTGTGTGGCTGACATGCTGCTGCCTGGAGGGGAGCCAGGGGGTGGGAGCCCTCCTTTCTCACTGGGGGTCGGTGCCTGTGGGTTTATCCAAGCCCTCTTTGCACTGTGGTGCCATTTCCCCAGGAGGAAAAGGGGCCCAGCACCAGGGAAGAGCCTGCAGTGCCTTCAGGGAAGTCTGAAGCATCTTCTCTGGCCACCTGAACTGCTGCCTGCCTGTGAGCCCTGGCTCTGAGTGCAGCCCACAGCTCACCACCTTAGGGCAGGCTCTGGGCAGGTAAGCACAGAGTAATTCCAGGGGAGGTGCTCCAGATTTACATGATTGTAAAGGGAAAGGATGCAGCCTTAATTAAACTTCTTCTGAGTCCTAGGAGGGGCTGGAATAAAACTTTGAGATCTGCCTGTATGGCAGTTGTATAATTCCTCCTGGTCCCAATTCTCCTCTCTATAAAAGCTGGAGCACCTCCTGCCTTGGTTAGGAGGGATGCAAACCTTGCAGGTCTGAGACTGCTCCTGCCAACCACCACAGCATCCAGGAGAGCAGTGGAGCTCCATATGCTGCTCCATCCCTGATCCTGGGCAGGCAGAACTGCCCATGGAGCAAAACCCACATTTCCCTTGCAAGTCCCCAGCTCTGGGACAGCATCCAGCTCTCTCAGCCTGCAGTGGTGGCAGCCCCAAGAGCCTCTGTGCTGTCCAGGCACCCCTTGGTGCATTCTCTTCCAACATCAGAGGCTGATGTGCTCCCTGTGTGGTGGATGAGAGCATCCCTCATGGCACAATGGAGGGAGTGAGCCTGAGGCTCCTGCAGGCAGGAGAACAAGCCATGAAGGACATGGGGCTCCATGCTTTAATGTGCTTGGCCTTTTGTGTTTGCCTCTATTCATGCTGGGAAGGAAACTGCTGTCTCTGTATCCATCTTTCTGTCAGAAAATCCTTAGGCTCTGAATAGATTTACTCTCCAATCTGTGAGGTGGTTAGCACTGGGGCTGTAGTGGGAGGAGGTGAATGACTCTGGAGGGCTTTATTGGCAGGACAGTGCTCTGGAGAGGAGGCTGGCTTGTTATCAATGGGATCCTTCACCAGCAGAGACAGCCTTGGGGATAAGGAATTGATAGGAGGGGATAAGGAGTGGTGGATAGTCAAGATTCCAAAGTTGGCTACAGGCTTGACCCTCCTTTCTGTACCTAATGACAAATTCCTGGTACCCACTTTATTTCTGTAAAAGCTGCCTGTCTGTGACACCCAGTGAAGTGTCCCTTGTGTCAGGTTCAGGGCACACGAGGAATGAGACAGATGCAGCAGGCCAAGGGAAAGCTTCTCTCTTTTTTCTTTATGAATTATCTGACTCCAACACTTATATACATTTGTACAGAGGTCAAGAGATTGGCTACACAGGTCACCACCTCTTTGACCTGGATGGTGAACATCACCACCCATCACATTTCTCCTCCCAGAGGAGAAAAATGTAAACAACAGATAAATGCTAAAAACATACATTGTTTTCTTGAAGCTGTGTGAGAACAGCACTGCAAGATTTCAAACACTTGCAAGCAAGAAAACTGTGAGGGCAACAGTCCCTCTGTCCATGGATGGCCATGCAGGAGTCTCCTCTTGTGTTTCAGGCCCAGAGCTGTTTGGCTGCCCATAGATAACCAGCCAGGTAGGTTGTGGAAAGGACACCACCACGGAGTGCCTGCTCAGCCTGTGCTCTCTGTCACTGCAATGATGGTGCAGACAATCCCTCAGCTGGATTCCCCAGGGGCTGTTGTTAGTGCTGCTTTCCCAGCTCTTCCACGGAGCTGTCTCTGCCTGCTGCACTCATATAATCAGGAGCTGTAAAACCACTGACAGCTCCAGAGACCAGAATGGAGATTACAAGCAACATTAAAATTAAAAATGGGCCAGAGTCACCGAGTTGTCTTCATTAGGCGGCTCTGTTTTATTTGTGGCTTTTACTGCCAAATAAATAATCTTTCAGGTGAGTTAGTTAAGCTGCCCTCAGGAGGAGCAAGATGAGATGGGTGAGGAGAGGCAGTCCAGCACAGCCTCTGGGATTCCTGCCACAAATCAGCCAGTCTGGGAACGGCAGAACTGGTGTCAAACCAGGAAGAAAACCTTCAAATCCCACCGACACTCAATGCAGAACGACACAGAACAGTCCCCTCCCCTGAGCCAATGCAGAGCTGCCTCCAGTGCTGACAGTGAATTCAGCCATTCGAGGCTCTGCCTCCCTCACAGCCACTCTCTGTCATCTGCATTCATTTGGTTCCTCAAGGCTTTTTCTTCTCCCTTTCTCCTTTTTTCTTCTCTCTTTCTCCTTTCTCCTTAATTCCAGCATTAAGGAATGCTGCTGGGGAAAGCATTAAGGAGAGGCAGCTCTGTGGATACTTAAGGGCAATTTTAGAAGGCAGAGCATGTTTGCCCCAGAATATTCCAGGATTTTCTGTGGAAAAAATGCACTGGCCATACACTCACCAGGTGTCAGGGCTTGTGGATCGTGTTACACTTGTGGATTCTGATAGAAACTGCAATGCCTGAATGACTTGGTTTGACTCTGCTTCAGAACCAGATGAACTCTTGTCTTAGCTTTGTTTCCTCTTTGCACTTCTAGACCCTTTCAAACCACAGGCTTGAACTGATGACAGCTGTTCCCCCAGGGATCAAAAAGCCTCTTGTAAACCAGTGCAAAATCATAGCAGTGATGCTGCTGACATTGCAGACAGAGGTGAGGCAGGGGAGAGGTGCTAAAATTCTCTCTTGCTTCCTTCCTGCTCTGGGCTGGGGTCCTGTCTGTCCAATTACTCCTTGACTCCTGGCCCAGAATCATGGCAAACATAGGAATCCAGCCCTCTCACTCCTGCCACTGTGTCAGAAAACCTTCTCAGTACTGTAAGGTCAGGTATTCTCTGATTATCCACTTCCTCATCAGAAAACTGCTTTAATGAAACTGAAATTCTTTGCAGGAAACTCTTCCATAAATAAGTCAATTTTTGCAAGAAACATGGTAGCAAACATATCTGTAGGAAAGAATGAAAGATACTGGTGAATCATCCCATTTCTGCACTTCTAAACTGAAAAAAAAAAAAAGTCACTTTACATTTTGTTCAGAAAAGAAAGTTAACTGATATTGCAAAAAAAAATCACAAAGGCTGAACTTTATGTGGGTGCAGATGGTGAAGAATCTCTTGTTCTCCTGCTCAAGGAGTCCAGACCAAGCTCAGCTGAATGAACTTTATCTTTTTCATACAAAACAGGTCTTTTCCCAACCACCCTTTGACTTTTAAATACCCTTCTCTGCAAAGCCAGAGCTGCCAGCAGTTTGAAATTACACCTGCTATAGGGTGAAAAATAAACAGTGTGGGAAGATGTGAGACACTTGGTCTGTCCCCAGCAGTTTGGGGACGTTTCCCTTGGTGTGTGACATGGTTCTGCTCATGTGGCTGCCTTTGGGTGAGGGAGACTGTCAGGGAGCTGTCATGGAGCATCAGGAAGAATTCAGGAAGAATTTCTTCATGGAAATGGTTGTCAGGAGCTGCCCAGGGAGGTTTGGAGTCCCCATCCCTGGAGGTGGCCAAGGAACAGCTGGATGTGGCACTCAGTGCTCTGTCACAGGTTGGACTTGATGATCTTGGAGGCCTTTTCCAACCTTAATGATTCTGTGGTCAGGTCTGGGTGCTGCTTGGCACTGGGGCAGATGTGCCAATGTATCATTCACATGTGCTTTTGTCATTCAGATTTCTCTGTGCTTCTCATCTCACTGTCTGGAAAAAAAAAAAAAAAGTGAGAAAAGAGAAAAGCAGCTCCCAACTCCATTCCCTAGGGATGTGTGAAGCTGGTGAGGAGGTCCTGCACAACAGCTAGAGAGGTTATTCAAGCCTTGGAGATGGGTTTGCTTTCACTGGCACGGATATCAGACCACAATAAATCCTCCCTGCTGTGCTCCTGCATGTCACATGTGACAGAGGGCAGGACAGAGCCCAGGCCACGCTGGCAGTGCCCAAGTGTCCCCTCCCTGCTGCAAATGAAGGGGACTCCCCATCCCTCAGTGGGAGCCATGGCTGAGAGCTCCTCTGCTCCCCGGGGAGGCAGCAGGAGAGCCTTCCTGCTGCGTGCTCTGTGTGTCTGTGAGTGTTTTTTTTCCCTGGCAAAATCAAATCAAATCTTTCTTGGCTCATCTGCCGGGGCGTGAGGGAGCTCCCTCCTGCCTGTGCCATGAAAAACTTGTCACCCCGTGGCTCCGGAGGGCCACAGCACCAATGGCTGTGCTTTGTCCCCAGCTGTGCTTTGGAGGGGGTGGTTCTCATCCGTGTAACGTCCTATTGTGAGGGGATTTAATTAGCTGTGGTTTGTTCTCTCAGCAGACACAAATGAGGGTTTAATTTTTTGCATGCAGGCGCGAGGTGGTTTTTGTTCATCTCGTCAGAAGCTGCCTCCAAGAGGATGGAGAGGGCCAGACAGAACGGGGATGATATTCCAGAAGTGGCAGCATAGGCTGCAGCTTTAATATGAGCTGGGGTTTTTTTTGTGTTGTCACAAACACATGGCACTACAGTGTGCCCTCCCTCTGCACTTGCAGTGCTCCTGTCTCCAGCAGAAAGCCCCAAATCCCAGCAAGAGGAGAGTGTGTAGATGCTGAGAGGGCTGGGGAACAAACCTAAGCCTCTCTAAATCTTTCCAGAGCCTCATTTCCTTCTGCTCCTCATCGTCTCTCTCCTCTCTTCCAGCACCCAGAAGCACAATGGCATTTACTTTCTCACTTAATGTCAATATTTGCTTTGCTTTGGAACTGTCTGTTTAATAATAATAATAATTCCTGAGCACAGAGGAGAGGTGAGGCCCCTGTAGCTTCAGACTGAGAAGAGTGGTCCCAACACTCACAATTTTCTCTACTTTCTCCTGGGTTTGGAGCAGCAAAGGGAGCATTCCCAGACTTCAGGATCCTCACCCACAGACAGCTGATTTTGGTGGAATGCCAATGCATCAGGTTCTTACTCCTGCATGTTTTCCTTCCCTCCCTTCCTCCTGTGATGAATGCTGTCTCTGAGACAGGCAGCTGCAGAGGGAGATGCAATTTCTCTTAGCTTGCCAGCCATCAATCTCCTGAACAATACCCTGCTAATGAAATGGCAATGTTATCACACGCCTGTCACCAGCAGTGATGGGGCAGCCCTTCCACACTCACACCAGGCACAGCAAAGGCAAGGGCAGCTCTGGACTTTGTCCTCGGGCTGTGATTCCTCCTGAAGGCTTTTGACACACTCTGAGCATCCTTCAGTGCAGAACTGAGAGCCCCCAGGTGAGGTTTGCTGGCCACCTCCTCCCACTTTGCAAGGACAGAGGTGTCCATGCATGGTCAGCCACTGTCCCGTGGGACCACGCTGAGTTTTCATCTGAATTCACCATTTGGGCACCCAGGGGCCACCTCCTCCTGTCTCCTTTGGGAACTGGCATCACCAAGTGGGCAAGAAAGTCCTTGCTGCCTCTTCCTTTGAACAGCAAGTGGTTTTTAAGTGGATAGACTCTTCCCTGACCTGTTGCTATTCCACCTCCTGCTTTTCCTCACTTGGAGCTCTTCAGATTAGACAGCAAAGAGCTCATTGAGTGGCATTTTGTCCCTGAGGCCCTTCTGGCTGTGATTTCAGTGAATCCCAAGGCACAAAGCACAACGACAAGGCTTTCTGCTTTGCATGCCTTGTTTTTTTTGTGCTGAAAGATTCACTGCAGCCTGCTGAGGTGATGGGAACACAGCTGGAACTTGCAGGAGGTTTTTGATCACAGCAGAGGTGTTACCTGGGCCGTGTGTCATGGGGCAGCCTCTCCTTGAATGGTGAAGGACTTCCACTCAAAAATAAAAGCCCTGGATGTGTGAACAGATGGCAGCAGCTACTTGGAGGGAATGAGAGATGAGGGGAAGTTACCAGAGGGACGATCTTTCTAAAACTTAGGGCTGCCTCCAGACAGGAAAGGTGAGCTACTCTGCAGGTCTCACCCTGCTTTGGATCATGCTGAGACACCTGTGGTTTCTGTGCAGGATCAGCAGGACAAACCCCAGCTTGTTCCAGGTTTCCCACAGCCAGAGGAGGCACTGAGAGGCTGAGCAAAGCCTGAACCCTCTTTTCTTCTGAGCCTGATCCCTGCTCAGCATCCTGCAGCAACGTCCTCCTGCTGCCTGGATTAACCCTGGGGAAGTGGATGACACCTCCCAACTGTGAGAAGTGCCAGAAATAAGGTGTTTGGAGCACTTCCTTCTGTGTCTGGCAGGTACAAGGGAAGCTGAGGGTGCCAGAGGGGTGCAGAAGTTAAAAAAAAACTTGTGCAAATCTCCTCAGTGCATCCAAGGTCACTGAGGTTCCCAGGATTTCTCCATAGCAGCCTGATTGCTTCATCCTTTAGAAATCATGGTTTACATGACTGCTCCTGGCTGGAAAAATTATTCTTTTTTAGTAATAATTGTCACTGAACACTGAAAAGCAACCATGAGAAATGACCAGAATATAACCTCTTGAGAGTGCTGTAAAAATTTTTGTTGTTTATTTACTTTAGGAAAAAAAAAAAAAAAGGAAAACCCAAAGAGAAGAGTAAGAAATCTAAGGCTCTGCGATGAGAGGAAAAATGCAATTTACTTTTTAAAGCTCTTTCTGATTTTAAAGTGATATACGGAAAAATATAAATGGTTCTAGAAAACTTCCCCAAATAATAGAGAGGAGAGCAAATAACTACAGTGAAGGGCAGTATATTGAGGGTCATATCTGCCTCCATCTCCTGTAAAACAATATTTGCTGCAACAAAAGCAGGGGTATTTTAGTTATTTATTGTCGTGTCAGCTACAAAATATTAAGGAAGTAAAAAAAAATTTTTAATTTATCCTGGATGAAGCCTGGTGGCCGAGAGACTGCCCAGGAGCATCAGCCTTGAATGCACAAGCAAGGAGGGATGAGGAGAGCAGGAAAAGCTTTTGAATAAGGAAGTGGGACTGGTCCCTTTCCTTGAAGCTGGTCCAGGGAGTGTAAGGAAAAAAAAAATGAAATGTCCCAGCACCTGGTGGGAGAGGGCTGGGCTCCCTCAGACCCCATCACACCACAATAAGCAAGATTTAAGTGGCAGAAATCCAGAACCTTTTCAAAAAGGAGTGGTGGCAGCTCTTCCTCACCCCAGCCTGTGCACTGAGCCTTTCACAACCCAGCCCACGAATAATCTTGTCCCTTTTATGTCTCCTCTTCACACAGCTGGTATTTGTCATTAGCACATTTTATTAGTCTTTGTTCCCCACCCCCAGTTAAAAAAAAAAAAATCTTAATAAAATGCCAGAACACATACTGAGCAGAAGAACAAATTGTTAATGCAGTCATTAAACAAATACACCTTTCCTCCAGTCTTTGGATGGAAATTAATTACCCTGCTGGAACTGAAACCTGGATGTGTGCTGTGACTGACAGCTGGGGGTTGTGACTGAGCCTTTTTTGGAGGCTGAGATCAGAAAGCTGAAATCTGGCCCCTGTTTCAGTCGTGAGGAAGGTGATGGCAGGACTCTGAAGGACTCTGAGGAGGGATGAGACAACAGATCATGGGAAGTGGATTCACTGCCAAAAGGCAGGAGCAAGAGCTTGCTAAGCCCCACAGGCAACTTGTGGGATTCCTCATTGGCTGGAGGCAAAATTCTGGGCTAGCTGAATCATAATTAACATCAGTTCCCTCTTCCTGCCTCCCACTGCCCATGGGAGGACAGGATCCCACTTTACCCTGGAAATTAAACCCCCTTAGTCCCAACCAGGTGCATCACCCTGTGAGAAAACACAGCCCCACAGATGTGCCAGTGCCTTGGGGACACTTGCAGGACATGTAATTGCTCTGTCCCATGATCTGGGTGCATTACTAGTCCAGCAGCATGAGATAATGAACCTTTTAGCTGGGACTAAAGAGGGAGAAAGAAAGAGAATGAATGAGCTGGGCAAGAGAGAATGACTGAGGATTCGGTTAGTTAATAAAGGGATTGCAGAAAGCAAGGTGAAGAGACAGTGGTAATTTTATGCACTGCCAGTCAGGCCCATTTGTCCTGGGAGCAGCTCCAATTTCTCTCTGAGCTGTTCTTTTTTCTTTAGAAATGGAGCTGTGAAAGGGGAAGGGAAAAAAAAAACACCCTCCCTGATTAAAATCAGCATCCAAAGTGACAAGGAAAAAAGCCATTTTAATCTCCGCATCCATAGATGGATCTTCTCCCAAATAAGTTGAACAAAAGAGAATTCAGAATATTGGCCAGTCTTACACAGCACAGGCTGAAATCATCCAGACTCTGATGGCAGGCTTGTCATATCCCAGCCCTAACCACAAAACAAAGCCAAATTTCATCTTTACAACTATTAATTCCCACTCAGACATGAATGTCCCTGCTCCGCCCTCACCCACTCCCCATTCATTCATGGCCATTTAAGAATAAACCTCCCTCAAACCCCTAATTAGTGCTGCAATTTTGATGTTTTAGCTCTACAACTGATTCAAATCTCCCTCTTGTTATTAAATATTCCTACTACTTCATCACAGCTCCTAACCCCTGAGCTGAGGCCAGAGAAAGACAGAAGTGGGTATCTATTGCTTTCAAACTCAGATACTTGAGCATCAGGGGGCAGTGAGATGTGCTTGTCCCATAGAACTTTCATTTCTGAGGAGAAAAGAAAGTTATTTGGGGAAGGGCATTCCTGTGTTTAAAAACAGGCATGGATTGTCCCTTGCAGTCAATGGGAACTTGTGAAAAGGTTGGTTTTACTTTAACACCACAGGATGGGGACATAAAGACATAAGTAGGAAATTGTGAGTGTTAAATTCTGCCCAAGTTGTCCTTGGATGGGACAGTTCTGCATCAGGTCTCTGGGCAGGTGGATGTGTTCACCTATAAATTCCATTTCCCCTCAAGCTGGCAGGGCTCCTGAGCTGTTTGTGCACATCCAGATCAGGTTTTTGATCTCAACACTGACCAGCCATGGCAGTGCTTGGTGCAAGGATGAGTGGGATTGAGCACATAAATCACAATTTGTGCCTGCATGCAGGTGCAAGCTGCTAACACAGGAGTATTCCTGCTGCAGGAGTCCATTGCCTTGTTTTATCCTGCCCTGGCCATCCCCAGCTTGGCCACTGGTCAGTGTGGGTGGCAGCTGAGGCAGGAAATGAGAACACTCAGGGCTCTTAGAGAAGCTTTCAGGGCTTGTCTCCAAGGGAACAAACAGAAAGGTCCAGGGGCAAAGCCAGAGCACTTCTTAAAGAGGATTTAATCTGATGTGGGCTGCCCCTAAGCACACGGTCTTGCACAAAAGGCTGAGAGTCTGTTTAACCTCTCTTAACTTCCCTGCCTTTCCCCCTTTAACTGGATGAGCACAACGGCCTTGTTCTGGTCCTCATGATTTGGGTGCAAAAAATGGGGTGGGATTTTTCCTCCAGAAAGGCACCAGCAGTTGTGCCCTTTCCTCAGGGGCACAGAGGATATAAATCACCCATCAGCAAGCCAAAGGCTTTTATTTTTGTATCAATATACTTGGAGATGAGACGTGTGGAGCCTGGGAAATGCAGGCAAGCAGGGTTTTGTCAGCCAGGAGGATTGTTAATGTGAGGAGCAGCAAAATCAGCGGGTTTGTGTGATGTGGTTCATGTTCCAGGGGACTTTGAGTCCCCTCTTTTATCAGCAGTGGTGTCCTTGAGTGGAGGCTGCAGCTCAGCTCAGTTCAGTGCTGGCACTGAGGCCCTGTGATTGCATTACAGGGAATTATCAGGTGGCTGCACCTGGCTTAGAGAGCTCCAGGAAGGCACAGGGGTGCAAAAGGGAAGGCAAAGCACCGGTGGTTTATGAAATTAAAGAGTTCACGAGTGCCAAATCCACATGCTAGAGTGGAACTGAGAAATGGAAGAGGTCTCAGCAACACCTTATCAGGAGGTAGGACAAGGAAATTGGAGTTGAAAGCTCTGTAGTGCCTGATTTGCTATCTCTCCTCTGCACCTTGGCTGTAGGTTGTGCCTTTAGGGGTTTGTTAGGCAACTTGGGGAGAAATATTTTGTGTGTATTCAGTGGGTTCTGCTTGCAGAGGCCTTAGTATGCATGAGGTGGAAAACCTGTCTGGAGAGATGGGATCCAGTGTCCCTTGTACCCTACAACAAACACAAACACAGGAGGGAAAAGGAGAAAAAACGTGGGCTTCACACAGCTTTTTGTGGAGATGGAGGATAAATTCTCCCCTGCACTTCCCCCTTGTGCCTGTAAACACAAGTGGTATTTGCATTGGAAATGTTATTGAGGGGAACAATTCCTGTTTGGAGGAGCCTTGGCAGCACCTGGCTGCTGCCTCCATGGAGGGGGGTCAGGGTGGGCTTTTCTTGTGTGCAGTGTGTGGAGAAGGGAAGGAGAGGCCACAATCCCTCTGGAACACAGGACCCTGCTCTTCCTGAGGGAAGGGGAGACAGTGCTTGGCCAGACCTGAGAAGGAAGCTGACAAAACCCACCAGATCCAAGTGCCTGTGGTAGGTGCCAGATGATGGGGAGACCTGCTGGGCCAGAGCTCAGTTGCAGGAAAATCTGAGGAGGTCAGAATCCTTAAACGATGCTGCCAGAAAAGCTGAGATTCCACTTTCTGTACTATAAATAGGTCTCAGTCTCCTGCTTTTACCTTGAGACTGTGCTGCCAACAGGGTCAGGGAAGCAGATCAGATTCTCCTTTGCTTCCCTCCATCTATCCCCACTCTTTCCTCAAAGGAAAAAACCTGGAAATCCTTTTGATATCCCCTGAAAAACCTGATTATTGCCACGTTGTCAGGCTCTGTTTGCAAGCACAACGTGGGTCTGGTCCTGTAGCTGCTGGTGCAGCTTTGGATATGCTCAGCAATAATATCACGACTTGCTGGCAACGGCACAACAGGAAATTGGAGCAGTAAAATATTTCCCTCCTCGCTGTGTCCCATTTACATGTTCATAATGGAGGTTTTTAAGGCCCTAATGACAAGGAATGCTGTTGCTGGGAGAGGATGATTGAAGCAGAGCCGGGGTGATTGCAGGCGGTGAGGAATTACATCATTAACACTGATGTTAACTACATCAGGGGAAGCAGGAGGGCAGCACACAGCACAGCTGGCCTGGCTGCTGTTTGCCACCCGGGGATGGGGGCTGGCCTTGTCCCCTGATCCCGGCACAGATGTGCTCACCCACCTTGGGGAAGATGAATCAGGGAAACCTTATAAATATGATTGCTTAGCAAAAGATTCTGAAAATATGAAACTTATAATGGAAATAGAAATGAAAGCTGGCTTTGAGTTGTAGGATCCTGAGCCTTAGTTACTGTATAACCTGAAAACAACAGCCCAGCCAGCTGAAGGAGAATCCCTTTGGACTGAACAATACTCTTCTGCTGGCTATGGGATCCAAAGGTCAATGTAGCAAAAGAGAAAAGTCTAAAGAGTAGTTTTTAGAGTTTAAAATATAACACAGTATGGTGATGTAGTAGTTCTTACAGGCCGTATGTAGATTCTATAGGATTTTGTGTCTTGTACTGGTTGGTTAGTGTAAATTGGAGTATTCAACACAAAAGGAGATAGAATGGATTGTAACAAGGACCTTGCTCTCTCTCTAGCTCTGTCTTAGCTCCTTTTCCCCCTGCCCTCTGACCCTGCCACCTCTCTCTGGCTCTCTTGCTCCCTCCTCTCTTACCTCTCTTGCCTCTTCCCCTCTTGTTCTCTCTCTCCCTTTCTCTTTGGGACTTCCCTTCAGCTCAGGCTGGTGGCTGAAGGCAAAAGGCCCTTTTTACCCACCACCCTTGCAATAAACCCACGTGTTCTAGAATGTCTCAGCTCTGCAGAGTTCCCTCTCCCTGCTGTCCACGGATGCTCCAATACCCACCCTGTCCAGACCTCAGTGAGAAGAAAAAAAAAAGGCAAAGGAAAAAAACCTCAAACAAACAAAAAAATTTTCCATCCAGCTGCAGCCTGCAACAGGAGCGAGCTGAATTTGTGCGTGGAAAAAAAACTGCTGGAGGATTGAGCAGCGCTCAGAACAAGAATAAAGATGCTCAGGAGAGGCAAAAAAACAGGGAAAGAGCCCTGGAGACACGGCTGAGGGCTCAGCCTGCTCAGCGAGGTGGGCCGAGGAGTGAACTGATGTGGTGCAGATTAAGGAGCTTCTGTTGGGTGCATACGAATCACAGGCGGCCTTTGAAGCCGTGCACAGGATGCTGTGGTTGTTTCATCTCCGGCAGCCAAGTTGTCTCCAAATTCTGCTTTCTGCCACCTTGCTGGTGGAGCAATGCCCCCGGGAGGTTTCTCCTTGGAAGGAAATCTCCATCTGCATTCCTGGGAGATTACAGGGCAGGGTTCTGCTAGAGGAGAGGTGTTTGAGGAGTTGTGCACTTGGTGACAAAAGAGAAAGAAAGAGATAAAGGAGAGCCCATGAATATAATTCAGCATAACAGAAAATAGCAGAGAAAGGAGTTAATGGAAGGATGCATAAAAGAACAAATGAGAAAAGAAGTCCTTAGCAATTGCATGGAGCCTAATTTAAGCAGAGTATTCCCGATATTTCCTCTTTAAATAAATAAAACAGCAGAGCCCAAAGTGTTTGAGTTTTTCCCAGTCAAAGCCTTGGTATCAAACTTTCATCTATTCTTGACAGAGCAATTAAAGGGAGGGATACAGGCTCTGAAATGTAGCCAAAAGGAGTAGACTGAATATTTAATACACTTCCAGGCTTTGAAAGTCCCAACAAACCAGTGGAATGGGGAAGCTGGTGACAGTTTAATCTTAACAAGGAAAGGGAGGGAAAAACCCCTTTATTCCTGCCAGCGAGGATGGCAGGGAAGCACAGACTGGATGGGAAACAGGCAGCACCTTTCCAGATTGTCTTCTTGGATGTCATAATTGTATTTCTCAAATGGTATTTGATGGAGAGGGAAGTGCATCTTCCCACCGATCTTGTTCCAGCTCCTGGTGCTGGAGAGACATAAGTGTGGGGCTCTCTGAGGTTGTTTTCCATTGTGCTAAAGGAATAAAAAATATAATTTAGGGCTGAGGACAATCTCCTGGTCTGCAGCTTCTGCTCAGCAGCTGGGAGCGGGTGAAGGGAGAGCTGGGGAGTTGAACACAGAGTTAAACATGCAGGTTAGCTCGGCTGCCGGGGCTAAACCTACTCATTAAAGGGATTAGCCAGCAGCCCTGACTGGATTTAGGAGGGTGGCTGTTGCTATCAATAAGTAATCCTGTCTCCAATCCTCTCTGGTGGCTCGGGGAAGACGGGGAGCAGAGGGAGGGTGGGAGGGAAGGAGGGACAGTAAGGAATGAGAGGGGTAATTTCAGGGAAATGCTGGAGGCAGGGGAAAAACTCATCCCTGAGAGGGCATGGCTTGCTGAGGAGTGAAATAGTCCTTCTCCCTGTGCTCTGCAATGGGGCTCCTCTTCCTCACTCTGCACAAGCCTCCAAGGCAGACTTGCTGGAACAGGATTGTGCTGTTTGGTGACGGGGAGATTGAATTTTGATTAGCTCTGACACAGTCTCTTATAACCTTTTCATTAGAAAATTACCTTTAATAGAAATTGTTCTGACACCTCAGCAGCTTTTCCCCCTAATTCATTACAGACTCTCTCGTGGTGGGAAGGGAGGGGAGGGAAATGGAAAAGTGCCTCTGTTTTTTTTTTCCTACTTGCATATTTATTAATCCATTTACAGTATAATCCATCCCCTGTTTACCTACTGACCTATTTGCTGACTTGTCTGTCTGTTCCTCTACCTGCAATATCCCTCCAAGCAGGGGATGTCTGCTTTCTTACCCTGAATTAAAACCCAGCTCTCCTTTTCCCTGTGAAATGGAATTTTTTGGAAGATACATTGTTTTGGGGTGACTGCAATATTTCTTCCCACTTTTGCCTTGAGAAGATAATAGTATAAAAGTCATGTTCTGACTTAAAATGAAAAATGAAGGTGTTCCTTTCTAACAGTGCTTCAAAACTGTGTTCCTGCTTTATCCAAAGGCATCTCTGCCTAATTTTTAATCAAAATTCCCACCCAGATGATGGATGGATGGGTGTTGTTGGAGGCAAAAGAAGCAGAGCAGGGATGGAAAATGTCTTCATGTTCTCATCTAGCATCAAACCCCAGCTGATACCATGTACAACACGGAGCAAATTGTGGCATCTCCTCCCCTCCCCACATCTGTGTGATGGGAAAGGGAGACCAGGTGTGGGAACATCAGGAATAATAGTTATTTGCAGAGCTCTTTGAGATCCTAAAAGGGAAAACCCTGGAGAGATGTAAAGTGTTATTAAAAGGGCTGTAAGTTCTTTTCAGGCAGTTAAAGGAATAATAAATTCATTGCCCAGGAGATCTCTGGTAGTCAAAGTTCTGTGCAGAACGTGGTGAAAAGGGAAGACTTTGGGAGACTTTTGGGCACTGAGTAGAAGGACAGTAAAGCCAGGCTTATCAGGTTAAGCCTTATCTTGGTTCTGGGTTAAAATCAATTTTGTTGTTTCAGCAGCCCTTTCATAAAGCACTAAATGTGTCTGGAGCTTGAGAATTTTGAGCAGTTTTTGGTATTTAATCACATTTCAGTCAGGTATTTGGGCCTAATTTCTCATCTGAATTTCTTTGGCTTCATCTTGCAGTCATTGGCTGTCTCTTTTTTTTTTTTTTTCTTTTTTTTCCCCCAGATTAACGAGGCCTTTAGTACCTGCTATTGTCTCCTCACAAAGGCTTTTATCTGCTCTAGTCAAGTCACTTCTCAATCTCTGATAAACTGAAAGGATTGAGCTCTCTCTGCCACCCTCCAGGGAGGATGGATCAGTGCTCTCAGCTACTCTGCATTTGCCTTTGATCTTTTCCGGGGAAAGCCCTGTCCACACACCAGCCCTGCTCCAATGAATTCCTGGTTTCTCCCGGAGCAATCTCCCCTGTTTTATTATTTTCCCTCCATATTCCTCTCCTTAGATCTTCGGGCTCCCTACAAATTTCATTAGGATTAATTTAATTCTTCATATCAAGATTATTGAGGGGAATTGAGTCCAAGGCTGGAAATGTGTTAAAGCTCCACTTGTGCTTCTCTCTCTCTCTCTCCTGTGTTCTCTCCTCCAGGGGCACCATCAGAAATAAGATTCTTAATCCATTTACCACGTGCTTCCCTGATATCATATAACACTAATTTTTTAATCAGAAGGTTGTGAGATACAAAGTCAAACATCTTACAACAGCTAAATATATTATATCTTTGCAGTTACCCTTATCAACCAAACTTGTAATCTCATCAAAGAACGAAATCAGATTTGACTGACAAGGCCTATTTTCCATAAGACCACGTTGACTGATGTTAATTATATTTCTGCCCTTTAATTCTTTATCAATTGAATCATAGATCAGCTTTCCTGATCGCTTTGCCAGGGACAGATGTTGGCTGGCCCAGATTCCCTTCTCCAGCCATGAAATCTGGGCACTGGGTTTGATTTTCCTGCTGCAATTCCCTTCCTTTCCCAGGGAGCTGGGGAGGTGTGAGCTCTCCCTCTGCTCATCCTCCCGGCCATGCCCAGCCTGTTCTGCCTCTGCTGGGGCCGGGATTTGTGGGGTGAGGTGTAAGACCTGGACAGCAGGAGAGGGAACTCTGCAGAGCTGAGACATTCTAGAACACGTGGGTTTATTGCAAGGGTGGAGGGTAAAAAGGGCCTTTTGCCTTCAGCCACCAGCCTGGGCTGAGGGGAAGTCCCAAAGAGAGAGGGAGAGAGAGAACAAGAGGGTGAGAGGTGAGAGAGGTAAGAGAGGAGAGAGCAAGAGAGCCAGAGAGAGGTGGCAGGGTCAGAGTGCAGGGGGAAGAGCGCTAAGAGAGGGGGTGCAAAGAGAGAAGGGAGCCAGAGAGCCAGAGAGAGGAAGAGAGAGCAAGAGAACAAGAGAGCCAGAATGAGAGCCAGAGAGAGGAAGAGAGCCAGAGAGAGCAAGGTCCTTGTTACAATACATCTCCTTTTGTGTTGAATATTCCAATTTACACCAACCAACCACTACAAGACACAAAATCCTATAGAATCTACATACAGTCTGTAAGTACTACTACATTACCATACTGTGTTATATTTTAAACTCTAAAAACTACTCTTTAGACTTTTATCTTTTGCTACATTTGGGTCCCTCAGCCAGCAGAAGGGTATTGTTCTATCCAAAGGGATTCTCCTTCAGCTGGCTGGGCTGTTGTTTTCAGGTTATACAGTAACTAAGGCTGGGTATCCTACAACTCAAAGCCAGCTTTCATTTCTATTTCGATTATAAGTTTCATATTTTCAGAATCTTTTACTAAGCAATCATATTTATTAGGTTTCCCTGATTCATCTTCCCCAACACTGAGGGTTTGTGGGAAGCTGTGAGTCCCTTTTTCCCTGGGAGCAGCCTCTCCCGTGGGTTTGCAGACATCAGAAGCAATCATCACTCTCCTGCTGCCTGACACTGTCGGGTTTTTCTTACATCTGCTGATAAGAACTAACCTAGCATTTTACAACTGTATATCTGAAATTAGTAGCAGCTTAATCTCCCTCTGCTGGATCACTCAGAGGTGTAATTGTGCAGAAAAAAAGGGTATTAAAATGCAAAACGCTCTCCTATACTTCTTCCTGTTAAATCCCTTCTTCCTTCTATTCTTTTTTTTTTTTTCATTTTACAAGAGGGCTTTTACTTTTTGCCTTCCCCCCGTGTGTGTGTCTGTGTGTCTTCATAAAGAGAATGAGCTGGGTACGCAGAGAGAATAATTTCTATTTCCACATAAATCTCAGGAATGAATACTTAAATTCAAGCAAAAAAATACATTCTTACACCTTTAATTTCCTCTCTATGAAGTATAATGAAAAAGCCTGATTATTTTTAATTCTTCCCTTTAATAATTCAGCAGTGGAGTGATTTAAAGCTGGGGACGATAATTACCTTTTCACTTCCCTGGTAAATGGAGTTTTAATAGAAATGGAAGCTCAAATGCTGGAATTAATTCCAACAGGTCAGCATCAGGTCATCCATAGCATCTTCAGCATAAATCATTTATCTGAAAAATGGCCTGCTTCTCACTTTCCCCGGAATCCCTACCCAGAGGCTACGTTTAAACAGAAGACTCAATGTTTATATCTTGTAAAGCATGAAGGGGAGAAAAAAAAAGTGCAATCCACATCATCTTGGAAAGATTTTTTTTTTTTTAGTGCAAATGAAACTGCTGTTTGAAGGACAGGGAAGCAGGAGCTTGTCTAGATTAGGGAAATTCAGCTGTAGCTACAACGATGGTTGGCTGTGGAAGCTTTCACAGATCCCATTATCTGAGCAGTTTGTGCTGCTCAGTCTATTTATCTTCATGCTACACCTGCTACAGCTGTTTTAGAGGTGAGGGATGGAGGTGAGCAGTGTCATCTCCAGCTGAGAGCAGACCCCTGAAATAAGGAGTAGGCTCTGTGAGCCAAGAAGCTCTGTCAGGGAGAGGGGAAAATAGAGAAAATTATCTTATCAGCCCCATCCGTGGAGGTGTGTGTGTGTAAAAACAAAGGGAAAGAAAAATACCAAGGCGGGTTTTAGCCAAAGCTGCTCCTGCCCTGGACAGGACAGGAGGGACAGGATTTGTCCTGTTCAGAGCTGATGGACCAGGATTTTCCTGGCACAGGGAGGAGGGGAAAGGCTTCACTGAGATTCCCACCAAGGTCCTGCTCTGATGGATTCAACTCCAAACCATCCCAGTGGGGTCTGAAACTGCTGAAACACCTCCCCTGAGCATTCCTGGGGCTGCTTCCAGCCGGGATTGATGTCCCTGGGCAGGGCTGAGCCCTGCACCTCGCTGGAGTGAAAAGGGCTGGGCCAGCAGCAGGGTTTGGCTGGCAGCAATCAAAGCATCCGGGGGGTTAAATTTTTCATGAGAGCTGAACACAAACTGCCTCGTCTCTAATTAAGCACCGGGACATGGAACTTTAGAGCACTCCAGCTCTGATTCGCCACGAGTGTGTGGTAATGATTTTCTTTTCAAATGTCAAGCAGTTTTGTTTCTATTTCCTTTCATAAATAATTGGTGCTGAGCTGGTGGCAACACCAGCATCCAGCTGGCAGCAGGAGCCTCGTGATCCACTCCTTGCATCCAGCCAGGCACTGGGGGAGCACTTCCAGCAGATCCCAGGTGGGGAGAGAGGTTTTCTGCTCCCAGTGCAGGGAAGCCACCACAATTCCCTTGAATTTATTGTATCAACTGTTTTGTTTGCATTAAGATTAGCCCAGCATTCAGAGTGTGCTGGTGGCTGTGAGGGTGGAGGATGGCAAAAGAAACACGTGATTTTCTGCAGGAATAAGGGGGAAATTTAATGTCTGAAGGCCCAGAGAATCCTGGCTGGGGAGAATCCCAGGTGGGGAGAGAGGTTTAGGAAAACCTCCCAGTGCAGGGAAGCCACCACAATTCCCTTGAATTTATTGTATCAGGTGTTTTGTTTGCATTAAGATTAACCCAGAGTTCAGAGTGTGCTGGTGGCAGGGAAAGGTGGCTGTGAGGGTGGAGGATGGCAAAAGAAACACGGGATTTTCTGCAGGAATAAGAGGGAAATTTAATGCCTGAAGGCCCAGAGAATCCTGGCTGGGGAGTCCACACCTAAAAAAGTGCATGGCCAGCTGAGGGATCCAGGTGAGCCCTCCCCTTCCTGCTCAGGTACAGCACATCCTGGAGCCACCCCTGTTTTCTCTGCCAGTTATTCCCCACACCAATATTTCTCTATCCATTACTGTTTACAGGCACGTTTTATCCACCCCTGCCTGGGGAACTCAAGCAAATGATTGCATTGCTGGGATCCCCAGCCCTGTCGGTAAATACAAACACAGCTTCCAGCAATGACCCCGCTGTCAGCAATTCCAGGGGATCAAAATGATGGCTTTTTTTGGGGGGGTGCTGCTTAAAATGCTGCAGGAGTGCTGTATGTCATGAAAATGTTCATGGCAGGTCCATATTTACTGTCAGATGCCCTAATGAGAAGTTAAATAATATCCTTTTTGCTTCCCCTCCTCTCTGCTGTGTTGGCAGGGCTATAGGTGGGTGCAGTGAGAAAAAAAAGGTGTTTCAGAAATGTATAAATGATCTCCTTGGAGAAAAGTGACCTGCTAAGGGACATCACTGCAGTGATGGAATTGATCTCCTGTCTGTCTTTCAAAGGAGTCTTTCAGATTTCCCAGCCCCATCCATCCAAGGAAGGCAGATGTTTAAGCCCTGATTTTGCTTTGCCTCTTGCAGCATTCCATATTTAGCCCCAGCAATATCTGAAGTGGTCATGCTGCCTATCTCAAGAGGGAAGGAAGAAAATAAATCAGACAAAATAGAAGCTGGGTTGTTTGCTCCAGGCATGTTAAAGCAGCGTGTGTGTGGCCTTCTGCCTCTGCTGCAGGGCAGTGCCAGGGCTGATCTCTGTTCCTGCCTCCCATGTGTCACACGGCCCTTGGGGACAGCCAGCCTGAACTGTCTGAGGTCACTGAGACAGAGGCCTGTGTCACAGGCTTTTCACTCACAGATGTGCTGTGTATAGATTTAAATAAAAATATAAATATAGATTTGAATAAAAATATAAATATAGATTTGAATAAAAATATAAATATAGATTTTAAATAAATATAAATATAGATTGAATTAAAATATAAATATATATTTAAATAAAATATAAATATCTATATGTAAATATCCATATGTACGTATATACAATATAATTTAGTATATATATAAATATCTATATACTAAGTATCCATATGTACTTATATATATAATATATATAATTTAGTATATTTAAATAGATATTATATTTATATGTATATTTAAATAGATATTATTTAGTATATTTAAATAGATATATACTAAATATCTATATGTACTTATATATATAATATATATAATAATTTAGTATATATATAAATATCTAGATACTAAATATCTATATGTACTTATATATAATATATAATATATAATATAATTTAGTATATATATAAATATCTATACACTAAATATCTATATTTATATGTGTGTGGAAGTCTCTGCCTGCCCTGGTTTGCAGCTCTATCTCTCCCCATGCACATGTGCCTGTCCCATCCCATCCACCCCTTCCTGATGGGAGCAGCTGCAGGAATGTTCCTCTTTCCCAGCGCCTTTCCCCGTGCTCTGGGTTCCATCCTCGCTGGCTCCCTGCTGGTGGCTTTGCCGTGGCCCCTTGCACGAGCAGCTTTTCCCCCTCTCCCTCCCAGGGATGATGTTTGTGGAGTCTCACACTCAGCCACTCTCCTGCATTTTTCATGGAGCTGCTCCCTGGGGGCGGCGCCGGCTGATAATCGAACAGGCACCCGAGCAGAGATCGCTGCAGCTCCCAGCTGGTGATTGCCCTGCTGTCCCTGCAGCAGCCCCTGCCAGCTGCCACCCCCTCGGTCCCCAGCCACAGACTGAGTTGTCCCCTGCTCTGTTTGTGGGATCACACAGGCTCTGAAGGTCCCCTCTGAATGAGCAAAGGTGACACCGAGCTGTGTGCAGCACCCAGGGGTGTGCCTTTGCTGTGATGAACGTCAGCCCTCACTCTGTGTGCTCCATCCTCCTCTTCCTCTGGTCACCCCAGAGCCTGGATTTGTTATTGCTGATCTCAGATGGAGGTGGAGCAATCAGAAATATAAACCAAACAATGATGCCTTAGGGCTGATGGTGCCTTAGAGTGCAGAGCTGGTGTTTATTTCTTGGTGTGTTTTCCTGGGTCCAAGAGCTTCTCACTTTCCCACTCCCTCCAAAACCACCTTCCCCAGGCCTTGCTGCATTCCAAGCACAAAGTGTCACGGAGCATTCTCTGTGCCAGCAGAGCTGCTCCTGGTTATAGGGCAGGAAAAGCTGCTTGAGCTCCTTCATTCCATGGGATAAGGAGCCTCTGGAACGCTGTGGGAGATCCCCAGGGCTCTGGGACTTTGTGGTGTGAAGGAAGAGAGGAGCAGGCTGGGAGCCCTGGGAGAAACAAGAGCATCTGTTGCTAGAGAGTTGCCCTTCACTTTTTTACTTTATTTTTGTGATGAATTGAATTGTCTGGATGAGGAGAAATGAGCTCCATGCTACGGAAAAAGTGGTGAAAGCTAAAAAATTGTGTTCTTGGTTCCTTCCCTGCCTGAACAAGGCATGGACCTGCCCACCATCAGGGCTCCTGGTCATATCCCATCTCCTCACCCCTCCCCTGAAAGAAAACAGGCAGTGACAAAGAGAGGTAATTTATGAGCACTGAATAATTCAAGGCACTTCCATGCCCTGCTCCTTTTTTTGTTGTTATCCCTTGGGAGAACCCACCCCCTGCCACACACAGAGGCCTGGGAGAGGGGGAGCCTCTCCTGGGACACACAAACACTGCACATTTTCCTTTCATCCCTCCTTCCCCCTGGCCAACTCTCCCTCTGTATAAACATTTGCCTTCCCAGCCAGCCCTTTCCATACTTTGTTTTCCCTGCCTTGCACACACACACCTCAGCTTTCCTGTGCCATCCTCCAGCCTCCCTCAAGAGCACTCCATTTCAATAGGAGATGGGACCTGGGAATTTGGCTTTAATATTTCATAAGCTCCCTTCTAAAATGTAAAGCATATTTATGTTATTTGCATCAACCACGGAGAAAAATACTGCCTTGGATTTTGCAGGCAGATCCTAACCTGCTGCCCACTTTTCCAGGGCACAGCATAAAAACCACAATTTATTCAAAGGAACCCTTTCTCCTATTTACATTTATATTGAATAATTTAAAGCAACTTCCATAAATTCTTCCTGGTAGGATGGGAGAACCTGTCCATGTCTAAGGAACGTGTTCCTAAGGAAACCTAACAGCACACAGAGATGTCTGCAAACCTGATGGCATCTAAGGGAACATCATGCTGGGCCAAAAATCTCTTTCCAAATTCTGTCCCTGCCTCTTTAGCTGTGTCTGAAAATGGGGTAGAAAGAGATCAGCACAAGCTGAGGAGGGAAACAAACCCAGCTTTAACAATTTTAACTCTGGACAAAGCTGGCAGGACTCTGCCTGAGGAGAGTTGGAGCTGAGCTCCTCCCAGCAGCATCCAGGGAGGGAACTCATCAGTGGTGCCAATCTGTGATAATCAGGGAGTTCATTTAAACCCACTGAACACCACTTCCCAACTTTCATTTCCTCCCTCCTTGGGCATGTTTAGGCTCTTTGTCTCTTATCTTTCTAATCATTGATATTTTCATCACTTTTCCTTCCTCGGGGTTTATTTGGCAGCATTTTCTGAAGTTTTTGCTGGATGCAGAGTTGGTGTTGTTATTCCACACTGGTGTCCAGGTGCATTGGCCATCACTTAGGCATGACAGCAGGGAACTGAGCCAAAAAATGAATCAAGCTCTCACACCCCAATGGATGAGTGAACATCCCTTGGAAGCCCAGACACGAACAACCAGAGAGGAACATCTCCAGTGAATCTCAGCATAGCAGTGAATCCAGATTAATTACCAACAGGGAGAGTGGAAGCTTAAATAATGTCTGATTTCCTAATTTCAAAACTGCCTCTATCACTCTCGAGGCTCCAAGTTCTGTCCCAGAACACAGAGAATGACTCAAATCTCACCGTGTGCCTGGGACAGCTGATTTTTTTTTCTCCTACCATATTTTAACAGATTATTATTCTTATTTTTTTAATCTATACCAATCTCAGCTTCTTGGTACAGCAGACACAGAGCAGTGGCTGGATCTTCTGTGGCTGGAAAAAACCTCCCGATGCTGAGTGGGGATTGTTAATTTGGGCAGGGGAAGCCAAAGGAGTGGAGGAGGGTGCTTGAAGCAGACAAAAAAGGGGTGGTAACTCAGCCATGCAAGATCCACAGCTCCTCTGTGGCAGGAACCTGCAAGTTTTAGGCATATATTATATATATATTACAAATATTCCATAATCCAAACAAACTGCAGGGAGTGCAATCCTCAAATTGCTGTGAATTAGGAGCCATTCAAATGCAGCCCAAAGCACTCGTGAACTATTTGGGTAAATACTCTTTTAATCTGGTGCTGACTCCGTTAGAAACACACAAGAACCTAATTTCTGCTTGCAGTAAAACCAGAGCTAGATGTTGGCAAATCAAAGCTGACTGGAGTAACAGAAGTGTTCGTGTTTTAATTGAATGTGGAATAAATCCACCTGCATATAATACCTCCCCAGAACATTCCCCATCAAAGATAGCTTCCTGTTCTTTTTTTTTTCAGTCATTACTAGAATTTCAAGGTTAGAGATTAATTATAATGGTAATATTGCCATTTATTTTACTGCCAGCTGTAGTGGGAGAATAAATCTAGCTCGAAAATAAATTGTGAGCCCTGTGTCCACATTAAAAAGCTTGTGATTCTGCCTCAGTGTTAATGAAATATTATTGACTGATTCTATTGAATTTGGCAAAAACCCCCCTCCCTTGCTGCTTCTACTGCACCAAGGCACAAATCTTGGAAAAACAAGATCTTGTTTAAACAAGAGTTCAGCTCCTGGCATCTATCAAAGTGGAGCATCAGGAAAGAAAATGAACACTCCTTCCTTCCTTTATCTTAATCCAAAATATTTCTGTTCTTCCTCCTTTTTATTTTGGCCTTCATTTCTCTGAAATCCAACCAATGCAGCAGGTACCTCCTGGCTGTGTTTTATGTTTAAGGGCACAGATACCCATTTAATTAACTCCATAACTGCGTGGTTACTGCTGGCCTTGGGATTGCACAGTGAGCAGCAGAGATGGATTAAGGCAGTAATTTCGTGGCTATTTCTGGTTTTCCCCACTCCTGGTCTCTCAGGGACAGATTTAGATGTCCTTTAGGAAGCTTAAAATTAGGGAAAACCTTTTTTTTGGATCAAGGAGAGATCCATCACCAGTTCTCCTGATGGAGGTGCAGAAGATGGAAGGTGCCTGGTGCTCCCACAGGGGACAGGGATGGAGGGACACGATCACAGAAAGCTGGGAGAAAATTCCCCCAGCAAACCCAGGCCTAGGGAAAGGAAAAATAACCTCTTTATTCTCTGCTTTAGCACCTCTTTTGCTCCTTGCAGGATCCCTGCTTGCATAATTGCCTGCTCACAATAGGTTGGTGGAATTATCTTCATCTAAAGCCATTCTCAGAACTAGAAAGGAACGTTTCCCATGAGCTGCTGGCATTTGGAACTGGGGTCTGCAGGCAAGCTCAGCCTTTCTGCAGTGAACAAATCCCACACAGAAAGGCTGCAGAGCGTGAAACTCTTGGCTTTATTCACTCAAACTGCTGACATGTGATGCCCACTGAAGAAATTGCCTATTAATTGGGTAAATTGTGCTGGGAAATGGCAAGTTCTGCTCTCCCAGCTCTCCTGGTCCACCTCAGCTGCTGCACCAGGGCCTTGCCTGAAGTTTGAGTTGTGTCAGGACTTAAAATATAAGATAACACATAGGAGCAAAATGAAAAACTGGGATCACTTGGCAAACACTGCTCTTTGGATGAACCTGGAGCAAACCCAGGATGGGATTCAAAGCTGAGACCCACTGGTGGTTTCCACTGGCTCTTCACTCTCCCTTCACTCGTGAGAACATCTGGGATCCCTATGGCACCAATGGCACTTGCCACAGCACTGGAAATTCTGTTCCAGGAACCAACACAAATTCTTCTTCCTGGATACTCTTCTCAAAGGCCCAAACTGTGATTTCCTTCAAGCACCAAAGAGGGGCCCATTCGAGAGCTTGTGTTTGAGCATTTGAGGCAATTACTCATGTTCACCCAGCTCCAAACAGCTACCAAACACCATGTGTTTTTCCTCAGTGTTAATAAAATCCTAAATGATTCTTCATTAAGAAGCCCATTAAGACGACTGCAGTTTCCTCGAAGCTCATTAGGGGATATTCTCACCACTAAATTATCACACTGGAGTTTTATGGGAGGCTGAGGAAAGATGCCCTATTGTGATTAATTCGTGATAGATTTTCCTCTCCTCTGCTTGCAGTCCTCTCCCCAGGCTCAGCTTTGCTGGTTTCCCAACTTTGGGAGGATAAAACTGATCCTTCAGCTTGGCTTTGTGGGAGAGAAACCCAGAGCTGAGCCTGCCATCCCTATTTGTGCAACCTTCCTTCATCTCATGTCCTCTGCACAGAGAGTTCCTGCCAGTCTGAGCTAGGATTGGGATGGCAAGGCAAAAAATCTGAGGGCAAAGTGCTAAAAACAACAGCAGAAAACAGAATCATTAAGCCCATGCTGGATGAGTGTTCTCCTCACTCCAGGTCCTCCTGAACCCAGTGGGAAGCTCCAAGAGCTGGGGATCACTCAAGTGTGGGAACAGAGGCCTCTGTGACAAAACAGAGCTGCTGGGATCTCCCACTGAGTATTAAAATCTCATTTTATGGTACATTATACACTTGGCCTTTCCAACAATCAGTGGCCATAAATGGTGTTTGCATCCCGGAGCCAAATGTGGGGAAAGAACAAGAGATAATCCTTCTGGCTGGGGAGGATGGAGTGGGAAGGGCCAGCACTGCACAATTATTTATGTCCACTCAGAGACACAGGGAAATGAAATGCATTAAGAAGGCTGCCAGGCCCTCCTCAGAATGGGGCTTTAAATGATATTGATGTGGTGCTAATGGGTGCACAGTTTGTCTTCTCTGTATTACATCCCAGAGCTGGGAGCTGGCACTTGGAGAGCCAGCTCGGGCAGAGCTGGTCTCTTTAGGAGGATTTATTTCTGGGGATTTGGAGTCTCAAAGAGCTGCAGGACCCGTTTGACCCAACAAGAGGATCAGGGAGGTGTCAGGGGTAGCCAGCCACAGTGCCACTGCTTTCACTCACACCTCATCCATCAGCCAAGGGTCAGGAATCCTTAAATAGGGATTTTTTTCCATGAATAAGAAATGAAGAATGAATCTGAATAATATCCCTGTCTGAGGATGACCCTTGGCAAGGGGCTTTGAGGCTGGCAGGGTGTCACATGCTGCCCCAGGATGTCACATGCTGCCCCAGGATGTCACACACTGCCCCAGCAAAGCTTAAAATCCCCAGGGTTTGGAGACAAAACTCCTTTAAGAAGGAGTTAAACATTTTTCAGGTGACAGAGGAAACTTTGTCCACTCCTCCAGCCTGTGTGGCTGCCTTGGAAATCTCTCCCTCCTCCAGATAAAAACTCCTCATATGTGGCCTGTTCCTTTCAGCTTTAATCTCCTCCAGAATCAGCTATTAAATCAAGAGTGTGTGTGATTATCTTGGGACGAAAAGGTGCAGGGGACGGGGTCTGAAGGCAGCAGCTGTTTATTCATTCCTCCTGCAGCTCCAGCATGGAATTAAGGGAGGGAGGGCAGAGCTGAGATTTGTTGCCTTGATCTGACAGCCAATTTTCAGATCTGGATCAGAAAGTTATAAAGGAAGTTTTAAAAGTGCCTGCATTTGGGTTTAGCTCTGTGGAGGGAGAGTGTTATTTTTCACTCTGCTTTTCAGAGAAGAGTTTTTTAATGTGTCAGGGCAGTTTTTAAGGATTCAGTTCATTGTGGCACCAAGTAAAGCCAGCTGAGAGCACAGACAAGTGCTGTGCAAACACAGCCCTTCCCCAGAGGGCTCAGAGGTTCTGATTAATTATTTAGAATAACTGAGGAAATCATAGAATCCCAGGATGAAAAGCTGGCCTTGGACTCTCCCAGGGATAGGGCAGCCACAGCTTCTCTGGGTAACCTGTGCCAGGGCCTCCCCACCCTCCCAGGGAAGAATTTCTTCCCCACATCTGATGTAAATCTCTCCTCTTTTGGTTTAAAACTGCTCCCCCTTGTCCTATCACTGTCTGCCTGTGTGAGAAGTCGCTCTCCATCTCCTTTACATTAACCAGTGAGTAATGAATCACAGCAATGGGTGTGTGGAATGCTATTATTTTATTCCCTAATTCACTTCCTTCTGGTGCAAACCCACCCCTGAGATCAGCTGAGGTGTCAGAGGAGTTGTTGAGCCCTGTCAGTGCAGTGGGTAAAGGAATGCACCCCACTTGTGCCTGGGGGAGTTTCCAGCCTCTTTTTCTTCAGGGAAAACTTTCTTGGCAAAGCACAGCCAAGAGTATTCCATGGCAGCTCAGAAATGCAGGCAGGAGCCAGCCAGACCATCTGGGCAGTGCTGATGTGGGGGATTTTCCCCCAGTCTCTCTCTCCCCACGAGCAGAGATAATTATTTCTGTGGCTCCAAACTGAACATCCCTGATAGGAGCTTTGCCTCTGATCATCAGGCAGCTGCAAAATTGCTTTCAAATTGTTCCACTGTTGGGTTTTGCTCCTGAACTCCCTGGTTGAATAAAATATGGGGAGAACCTTTGGGAAGGAGGAGCAGAGGGGAGGCCAAGGGGTTGGGACTGGGGAGGATGAAGAGGTGAAGGGTGGGGTGGAATATCCTGTTTTCAGCAGAAGCTCAGGGGTCACAGCACAAGGGGTGGGTCCTTTGGCCTTGCAGGGTGAGCAGCAGGGCCTGGCACATGGATGTGAAGCTCTACAGGGAGGCCAAAACCTTTCACATTTATGGTTGAAATAAGACATTTTTTGGGGGCACACCCAGCCTGGTGTCTTTTCTCCAGCAGTGGGAGCAAAAGAGGAGTCACAGCCACTGTGCAAGTGTGGAACGGAGTAAGAAATGAAACCCCTCAGGTGAAATTGTGTCCTCTGAGAAGTGAAAAGTAATTTTTCTACTGACTGCATCTGACCACAGCTCTACTCTCCCCCATCAGCTGCCAGGCCCTGGTTAACTCTGCTGCCAAGGTATCTCCTTGCAGTGCAATAAAAATAAAATAGTCTCTGATCCAGCTTTTCCTGATGGCAGTGACTTTGTTTAAGCAACTTTATAATGAACCCTCGTTCTCCTCCCAATAGATGCCTTTGCTATAATATCCTGGAGTAACAATGGGCTGAAATAAATCAGCTTTTACAAACTCATAAACACAAAGAAGGGAATGCAAACCAATTTCTGATCTAGTTGAGGTGCACTGAGATTTCACAGAGTGGCATGAAGCTTGAGTGGATTCTGAAATTGCTCTTGAGCCTGAGAATTCATCTCTCCTTTCTCTCCTCTGCCAGCAGAGATGTTGCTCTTAACCCCTCGAAGGCTGGCCTTGAATTCACCTTTTTTTGTGTGTCTCTACCTATCTACAATTCATTTGTATATTTTGTCTTGAGATGTGGAGAATTCAAAGTGCTGAATGCTCAGAGCCCTTCACTGAGCAAAAATTTCACAATTCTTGGGAGAAAGGGGCATCTGGGACAGAGACTTTGTCCCTGGTGTGAAACACCTCACCCACCAGGGCTGGGGACACAGCTGGCAGCCAGAGCCACACTGCTGGTGGCACTACAGCTTGGGGGAAAACCACTGGAAAATCAGAATTATTGAAAAAAAAATCACATGGTGGCACTGCCTGGAAAATACTGCAGGTTCCTGAGCCCTGCTGGGAAAAAAGAGACCCATCCTCACCATCCTCCCTCCACCAAATGCCCATCCAGTGTGTAATTAACCCAGTTAGCAGAGACACTGATGCATGCTAACTCCATGAAACCAGCTTATTATCTGCACTGCTAATTAGCCGTGGGAAAACAGGCACGGGGTTTATGAATATCTGTGTGAGAAAGGGGAGGAGAGAAGCAAAACCTGTTGAAATGGATTTTTTTAACCCTGTTATTCCTTTGCTTTTTAGAGAGGGATGAAAGCAGGAATAAATGTAAGTGGAGGAGGGATTGGTTTGGCAGCCAGGGTGGTGGGTTTGGGAGATCAGGGGGAAAAGCTGTGGGGAAATGGGTTTTACCAGCAATCCCTGAACACATTTGGGTCAGGGTGACCTCTCTGCCTGCCTGGTTGTGTTTATCAGTTGTGAGATCTGTAGAGGTTGTAGCCTCACCTGGCTGGAGCAGGGCTGGAAACGGCCCTGAGCACGGACTGGGGATAACAGCAGCATCAGGAAATGTGCACCCAGTGCTGGCTCACCCAGCAGAGCTGTCACTCTCCCAGGAAACTCGTCCTGGAGTTTGCTGCTGCATTTGGTATTCGGGGAAGAGCCCAATTGGCAGATTGTGCTGATGGGATGTGAAAGGCAGGATGGAGTTTTATTGCAGAGCAGTTGACCTTGCTCCAGAGATATTACTGATACACAGCTGCTATTCAACGTGGCAAAACACTGGAGTCATTATGTGAGTCTGGCTGCTAAGAGAAGCAATTAGACTTCAGAGCTTTAGGATTTGCTTTCAAAAAAGAAAATAAAATAAAATTCAGGCATGTTCAGGTGGGAGGATGGGGCAGCTCCTCTCTCTGTGCTGGGATTGCTCTGGAGGAACACAGGGGTGCCTTGTGGTGTCATTGAGGGTCCAAGTAAGGACCCTTCCCCATTTTAAAATGAAGGCAGGTGAGATTGTTGTTCTGTAGCTGCTCAGTGGGATTAGTGAGGCTTTTCTCAAAGGCTGTGAGATATCACAGGATCACTGAGGTTGGAAAAAACCCTCCAGCATCACTGAGCTGACTGATCCCCACTGAGTGCCACATCCCTAATTCCTCAAACACCTCCAGGGACTGGGACTCCAAACCCCTTTGGGCAGCCTTTCCATGAAGGAAATTCCTCCTGATGTCCAATCTGAGCCTCCCCAGGCACAGTTTGAGGCTGTTTTCCCTCACTGAGAACACAGGATATATAAAATACAGGACAGCCCAGGCAGGGAGGGAGGCAGGGCAGGTTCCTGTGCTGCTGCTGAGCCGTAATTATGCTCAGAGCCTGTGTCAGTGATTACACTTGTTCCACTTGTACAGCACAGGGCTGGTGCCTTGTTTAACAATGCACAGCTCATTGTTCTCGCTGCAGCCCTCAACGCCACCAAATTGGTATTGCTTTTCCAGGGGCAGGGAGATAAGGCACGTGCTCAGCACACAGGGAGAGCCACGATAGCATCGCCACGCACGGGGAAATGGAAATGCTCCACGTGCCAGCACAGCTCCTGTCCTGCCTCAGCACAGCCTGTCTTCCTGCCTCAACACAGCCCTTTTTCCTTCCTCAACACAGCCTCTCTTCCTGTCTCACACAGCCCCTTTTCCTGCCTCAACACAGCCTCTCTTCCTGTCTCACACAGCCCCTTTTCCTGCCTCAGCACAGCCTGTCTTCCTGCCTCACACAGCCCCTTTTCCTGCCTCAGCACAGCGTCTCTTCCTGCCTCAACACAGCTCCTTTCCTGCCTTAACACAGCCCTTCTTCCTGCCTCAACAAAATCCCTTTTCTTGCCTCAGCACAGCCCCTCTTCCTGCCTCACACAGCCCCTCTTCCTGCCTCAACAAAATCCCTTTTCCTTCCTCAACAAAATCCCTTTTCCTTCCTCAACACAACCCCTTTTCCTGCCTCAGCACAACTCCTCTTCCTGCCTCAAAAAAACCCTTTTCCTGCCTCAAGACAACCTCTTTTCCTTCTTCAATACAGCCCCTCTTCCTGCCTCAACACAACCCCTTTTCCTTCCTTAACACAACCCCTTTTCCTTCCTCAACAAAACCCCTCTTCCTGCCTCCAAAAAATCCCTCTTCCTGCCTCAGCAGCACAGGAATTCCCAGCTGGAATTACCAAGAGGAGGGCAATGAGAGGGATGTGCCAGGCTGAGGCTGTGGAGAAGGGAGGAAATATTTCTGGATGGGATGGGAGATGAGGAAGAACAATGGAAACAAAACAACATCGTTCATTGAGGAGGCTGAAATCACACCTGGGTGTGTAAAAATGCACCTCAGTGAGGTGTAAATTTAGGCTGGGCCTCTAAAACAACTGATGGTTTTACTGCCCTTCCCATGCCCAAACACCTTCCTTCAGCTGGGACACAGGGAAGGGCTGTTTCTATGGCACAGGGTGGGAATCTGTCCTAAATCTGTCCCAAACCTCTCCTGGGTGGCACTTGGGAATGCAGGGAGATTAAGAAGCAGGAGAGAACTGGAGGGAGAATGGTGAGCATGAGATTGCCTCTGACAGGCAGACACAGTGGCAATTTTTTTTCCCCAAGATGCATTTTTGTCCTTCACTGAAAAGTGCTCATTTGTTGTAGCAGAACTATTCAAGATTTGGAAGCATTCACAAGGAATTTTCTGGGTTGGAAAAACACGGTTTGAAATTATCAAGGCATCCCAATCTCATGCAATCAGGACACAGAGTCTGGGAAAGTCTGAGCTGAAATTCACCCTTTCACTTGGAGTTTAAACTTGAACGCTTTAAAATACCCTAAAGCCTGAAATCAAAATGGAACAATCTGAAGTTATTGGAGGAAAAGAATGACCCAATCTAAACTGTATTTCTACTGGTCATCTGGGGAAAATTGGCAACACATCGACTTCTTTGCTTCAATTTCAGATAGATTTCTGTCAGTCAGAAAAAAAATGTTTCCTGCCCCACTTTTTTCCTCTCTGTGTTTGGGGCAATGTGAGCATTCTGAGGGATCTCTGTAGGACCTGGATGTGTGGGACTCTGTGATCTCTGCACCCAAAACCTCTCAGGGGAGTCTCCCCCTGAGCCAGGCTGGGCAGCACTTCTGGTGCTGTTCACCACAAAGGGAAGAAATTATCATCTTCTCTTGTCTCATCCCCAGGGAATATGAGTTTTCTCCTCTTTTGAATTAAATTTACCCGGGTTTTGGGAGGGTTTTTTTTGCACCTCAAGCTTTTTCCCTAGCCTGGAGAAGCTCAGAGTGGGAAGGGGAATCTCCAGCATGGGCATGTGGGATACAGAGACAATGTCAGGGCTTTCCTCTCCTCAACCCAAGCCACTCTGGAGAAGACAAGCAGTTTTCCAGAGCTTCAGCTTCATGCCAGTAACGACCCTCTGGAGTATTCCCATTTCCATAGATTTACTGGCTTAATGCTTTGTTAGAATGATAAAAGCCAGTTAATTATCCCTTCTGAGATTCTGCCTCCCCACCTGCCTTCCTCGGCCCCCCCAGGCCGGCCTCCCCACGGCTGTGTATTTATCTTTTGTTCCTCCAGTTTGATTTGGAGGGGAATAAATTGGGAAAGCCGGAGTGATTCATGTCCTGTGGATTGCATATTGATCTGGCACGCTCTCCTCCTTAAAGCCCCCATTAGTCACGCCGATCAATGGCTCCTTCTGGATGGGAATCCGTGCCCGGGGAGCCAGCACGGGAGCTCCTCTGCACTTCACAGCTCCTGCCCAGCCCCTTTTATTATTCTTTTTGGTTCTTGCTCTTGCCAGAAATTCGGATGGTTCAAAGTTCGCAGCGGCTCTGCTGCACTGCCGGCCGCTGAGAACCTTCCTGGAGCAGTTTGTGAACACTTTCAGGAGCTGCTGGTGATTGTTTTCTCTGCCACTGAGCTTTTTCTGATGGGTATCAAAAGGCAGGAGGTGAAGGAACATGTTGTTTTGCAGGCTGCCGGAGAAATATTTCCTCCTACGTGGAGCGAACACAGGGTTTTCCATCAAGAACAGGGCGCTCTCAAAACAGGATCGCTCCACACGAGCCTGGCATTAGCTGATCTTCCAGCAGAGCTCATAAAACACTTTGCTGAGGCACAGCAGCATCGTCTTCCTCGGAATCAGAGACAGACAACACCTCCACAGCTAAATGGGGCTATTTAAACAGCCCAGAGAGCCATCAGCACCGCCAAATTCACATCTCAGCCTCCTGACTCCCTGCTCGTTTCCTTTTCTTATTCCCTTTGACACTGGGCTGGGAAATTCCATGTAGGAATGTGGATCCACGGTGCATTTTCCCATCCCCTGGTACGGGGGGAGCAGTTTTAAGGCCGGTGCTGAGGTGACACACGCCCCAAAATGCCTCAGGTCAGTGGTCAGCCTGAATTTTGAAGAAATTTGGGGCAGATTAAGGAGCTGCAAAAAGGGATTCAGAAAAGCCAAATTGTTGCCAGTGAGCTTAACAAAGATCTTCAGGGTCAGGGAAACTATTCCTCCACAAGAAACTTAAAGGGATCAGAAATAAAAAAAGGGACAGAAATCTCGGTGTATGACTGGGGCTGAGTGCTGGAACATGAGGATAATTCAGGAGGGCCTTTGGGGCTGTTTGATTTTAAGAGTTTTTATATTTCTCCCAGGCTCGGATCTCCTCGAGAGATTTTGTGTCCTGTGTCAGAAACCCTTCTGAGCCCTGAACTGCTCCTGACAGGCAGCAGCTTCCCTGGGTGTTAAATATTACCCATTAATGGCTTTTCCAGCTTTGCCTTTGGATTTTCGGTGTCTGAGGTGTCAGGACAATTACTGCCCAGCTTCACACTCCTGCAGAGCCCCCCAGGGAATGGATTGCCCGGGAGTGATTGAGGGGACACAATCCAGGGTCACTCAATTTCTGATCACTCCTGTTAAAACTCAGAGCCCAAATCCAAATCCAGCCCCATTTTCCTCTGCTCCCCTGATTTTGGATGCCTCTCCCAGTCCCCATCTGCACCCTCACCTGATGAATCTCTGCACATTTTGGCTCTTTGCTCTCCCAGCAGTGGCTGCTTTTCAGGACAGCTGATCAATGGCAATGTTGTATAAAATCTCAGCTGCCTTTTTTCTCCCCGTTCCTTCCTTTGTATATGATTCACAATTTTGTCTTTCAAAGAAGGCTCATGTCAGTGAAATACATCTCGTCTGTGAAATTTCACCAAGCTGAGGGTTTTCCCCGCTGAAAATATCTGAAACTGCAAGTGTTAGAGGTTTTTGGTACAAATCTGCCTTCATGAGACTCACCACTTGGAACAGATTCAAGATTTCCTTCATGGCCACATGATCTTTCACACAGGCTAGATTTGAAAACAAACTCGTTTGCTCTGCCAAAAAGGGAGGAATCCTTTCATGAAAACAGGATGAGTTCCAATTCAGCAATGATCCACGTAAACACAAAAATATAGGGTGCCATCTCTCAGAAATCCTAGGCATTAAAAGATCAGCTAACAGAGAATGGCATGATTGCTTTGAAACCCACATCATTTGTGCTGCTGGATGGAAAAACACGGACATGGGAAATAAAAACAGCAGGACACAAATGTTAATTACTGGAGAAACAGTCCTTTCCTAAACTGTGTGTGTGCCTTGTGTCTCTCTCCTTACTCTCTTCTGGCTGGAGGACTCCAGCTCAAGGTTTGGCCCAGTCCCACAGAATTTGGGAAGAGGAGACACAACCCAGGCTGCAGCTTCAGACCCTTTTGTATCCCCATCCTGTTTGTGAGCACCCCCAGGTTCATGTGCTGACTTTGGGGTGCTGAGGATCCCCCTCCCTGCCCCCTGAGGAGAACATCCCCCTGTGACCCAGGAGATGGGTGTGAAATGAAACCCTGCATGTTTCTCCAGCCTCAGGAGGTTTTTTTTTGCAGAAGAGGTTTGAGCAGGGAGTGTGGAGGAGCAGGAGAAGCAGGCTGTGCACCAGAGCTCACCCCCAAGCCCCTGCAGGCTGGGGAGCCTTTTGTCAGCAAGGAAAACATCCCTGCTGTCCCCTCCTTTCCTGCTCAGGACCTTTCCCTGTCCCCATCTCCCCCAGCCCCACCTGGAGCATCCAAATTCCCTCCAGAACCCACCCCATAAACACTTTTACAGCTGCAGCCAGGCCTGATGGTTCCATCCATTTGCTTTTCTAAGAGTCCATTTGTGAGTGCTTGGAGTCACAGATAAATCCTGGTGTTGGAAACCCACTTCTGTGCATCCCATGCCACAGAGCCCTTTTCACTCAGGTCCTTCCCGTGGCTCCCACCTTGCTCAGGGATTCACCATCCCCAGGAAAATCCCTTAGGGACAAGGCCTGTTGCTTTAATCTCTGGATGAAGCTTTTCCTCCACTGTTTTTTGCCCCATTCACATTTTATTACAGTGCAAATGAAAGTGTCTGTTCATTCCCCACTCGGCTGTCAGGTGGTGGAATTGTTGGAAGGGGAGAGAACAGAAAAATTGTGTTTGAAAAGAAAGGGAGAGAGGGAGGGAGGGAGGGGAGGGAAGAAAGGGAGGAAGGGAGGAAGGAAGGGCGGAAGGGAGGAAGGGAGGGAGGGAGGGAGGAAGGAAGAAAGGAAGGAAGGAAG
>JBBMKD010000085.1:5360781-5396839 GCA_037834095.1 Argya squamiceps | reverse complement strand
TTTGTGTCACCAATCCAATTGGTCTGTGTAAAATAGTATAAAAGGGAGACACATCCCAAAAATAAAGGAGTCATTTCCAGCCTTCTGAATCCCAGAGTCTGTGTCGTTGTGGTGTAAAACAGCATCAGTCCCCTCCATCAGGGATCTGGGAAGCCCTTGCCTGGCACCTCTCCTGTGCCAGCCTGGCCTTGGGACAATTTCATCCATCCACTCATTTATTTATTTACTCCATCTACCTTTCCACTGAAAAATCAATGTGGTCAAGAACCCGTATTCCTTCTGCCTTCTCCATTTCAGGGCCTGTCCTTCTGAGCCTTCTCTCCTGCAAGGATCTTGGGAATCTGGAATATCTGAGGCAAATGTTTCTCTTCACTTCCAACCTCAGGAAGTCCCTGGACACAGAATTGGCTTCGTCAGGATTTCTCTGTGCCCAGAGATGGAGCCTGGGTTGCCATCCCAAAAGGAAATAAATGGCCAGCAGTGCTGCTCTGGAATTTTCCATGAAGAGGAGCAGCTGGAGGGGATCTGGTTGTTACACGTGATGGGAGGGTGCCAGTCTCCTCTCCTGCTTGGAGGCTCAGGGAGCATGAGTGGGACTAATTTCATTTCACCTAAAGCATTCAGCGAATCCTTTTCACCATGTAAAATCCATTGCAGTTTTCTCATTAATCCTCCAAAGTACAGACACTTACTCCAGGCCTAATCCCACTCTGCTATTGTGTTTCTCTACTGCAGCCTTCCCTCATCAGCTTAACAAATTCCCTGATTTCAATAGGAGATCCTAAAGCTGAACATGCTGGGCATTAAACTGAAACCTTCTCCCAAGGGCTGCTGCACCTTCCTCATTCCCCAGCCTGAGCAGGGATGAATCCTGAAAGAAGGCAGCAGAGGTGGAGGTCATGAGCTGTGACACTTAAAAATTGCTTCTCTGAGCCCATGGCAGGTGAGACAAAAACCTGTAACGTGTCCCAGGCAAATTAGAATTGATCTCAGCCGGGTTTGGGGGCCAGGTTCTCCTCTTCCCTTTGTGTCTCTTCTGGGAATGATCCCAATTCATGCGGGGAAATAGATAGAGAGCCCGTGCTGGTGATAAGGAGCTGGATCTAATTAACGACTTTGTCAAAGGGCTTTGTTTCAGAGGCTGGCTCTGCTGCCAGTACCCCCCATCCATCAATGCTGAGCAGCCCTATCTGTGCACAGATAGTGCTGAGGAGCTGCTGGAGCCCAGCCCTTCTGCTGGACCCCCTCAACAGAGCTGCTCTTCCTCCAAGGACTTGGATTTCTTCTCACTTTTGTGTCTTTGCGTTCATTTTCCTCTCCACACAGACTCCCGTCCCTCCTTTCCCTTTGCTGTTGGTTCAGGATCAAACTATTCCTTTCCCTCTGTGCATTGCTTTGCCACCTCTAAGATGGGGAATGCTGACCCTTCCATCTGCTTGGGGCTCCTAAAGGAAAGGCTGAAAGATGGTTATAATAATATTTTCATCTCCAACTGCTCGGCTTTGCTCTCCCGTGTCACTTGAGCAGCTGTTTCCTTAATTTACACCATGAAAATCCTGTTGTTTTCTCCCAGTCCAGCCTGGGGGTCCCCTCCCCAGTGTGAGTTGTAGGAGGGAAGTGTTGCTTGATCTTCTGGGTGATTCCCTGACTGGGGTGTGGGGTTACAAAGGATTTCCAGCCAGGAAAGAATCAAAATCTCCCTGCTCTGGGTGTCTGTCAAGTTTCAGGCTGTTTATCTACAAACAAATAAATACCTGCCATTCCCACAAACCTGACCTTTCCCAGCCACTCACCCACTCACAGCCCATTCCCCTTTCCCTGGGGGCCTCAGGTGACCTCCACAGCTCAGTTTTCCTCGTCCTCCTGGCCCTGATTTTGCTCTGAGGATGCACCTAACACTTGAATAAGTTCCTGAGACACATCTGCCCTTAGACCCCCCTTGACACTAATCCAGGCTGATGCTGTTTGCTCTCCTCCCATTTATAAGGTCTGATTCCCATGTAAATGTTTCATTTGCCTCCGAAAATTACTTTGATCTCTTCTGAATTTTTTATCTCTTTTCATTGCATCCTGGGCTCGTAATCCTGCTTTATGTCCTGCTATCTTTTGGAGAGGCCAAATGCCTGCACTGCATTTGTTTTTCAGCCTGGCATTTTCACCGTGCAATTGGCTCCACGAGCACACTTCTGAGGGAGAGATTCACAGTGGAAATTAAGCATAAAACACTAAATGCTCCTGTTGAGCTGTGAGCTGTTGTGTTGCTTTGTTAAATTTTTAAGAGTATTTGGTTGGAAATGGTCCCTCTTTTTTGGTTTAGTTTTTTTACAAATCTCCTCTGAGAAACCATAGCAGCCTTCTGGAATAAGCAGGGAAGACTTGTCTGTTTTAATAAGAGTGAGAAGGGGAATCAAAATAAACCCAGAAACAGTGATAGATCCTCTAAAATTAGCAGCCTCGCAGGCATCCTAGGAGAACTAACTTGGGAATGATGGTGTGACATGCACAGGAATGGGGGGAGAGGCTTTTTGATCTCCTCAGCCAAGCTCCAGGCACGGTGTTGGGTGGCAAAGCAACGTTCTGCCTCGAGTCAAAGGTGTGATCTCCTTGGAGTTCAACCTGAAGGAGCTCATGCACTCTGGGGGAAATGGGCACTGCTGGCACAGAGCTTCAGCCAGGAGGAGAAATACAGGGAGCAAGAGGGGTGGGAGGGGGAGTGTGGGTGAAAAGCAGGCTCGGAGGAGATGAGCAGGGTGCAGAAGGGAGGTTTTCTTGTGGGAGAGCAAGGCTCTCCATCCTTCAGCACATTCTGGTTTGCAAAGTGAGCTCACCTGGCTTCTGAGCCAAAAGAAAACAACAAGACCTGTCCAGAAAGTCTGAATTTCCCAGCATTAATTTGCTGGTGCCTCACATTTCCACGCAGGATCTCCTGTGGTTTATTATGTTCCATCAGTGAGTCCTTTTTGCTGCCCTGGATTCAGGAGGGGCTGACCCTGTGATGCTGCACAGGATCTCGGTGGGTGTGAGCTGAATTTCCACACCCAGCCCCTGATCACCCGGCCCCGAGGCACTCCTGGAACAGAAAACACCGGCCAGGCCTGGGGGATCCTAAAAAACAAAAGCCTGGTTTGATCAAACCCTGTTACACTTCAATCCTGGCCGCCTGCAGATCTCCCAAAACATAGCGCAGCCAACAAGACAAATCATGGCCTGAGACAAATCCCTGAACATCCCTGAACAAAGAGTTGGATGCTGATGCAACATTTAAAGGGAAATCACTTTTTCTCAGCCTCAGCTGGATAAAAACCCACTGGTAGATGGGGCTTGGGCCAACCCCCTTTTTTCCCTTCACCCCCTCCTTATCACTGCAGCAAGTGAGGTGTTTTCACGGTGAGTCCCAGAGTTATGGCTGTTATTAAGTTGGAATATTTTTATAGACTTCTCCACTTAGAATATACAGGCGTGTTTACACACACAGCCCCTTTGCTTTAATTTAGTCCTCTCCTTTCCCTGCACCCCATCAAGTGACTTCTAATAAATGGCTGAATAAATGCATTCAGATAGTGCTGTAATGGAGAAAAATTCAGTGTCTAATGAAGAGATTGTTCCTACTCCAGGACTGTAAAGATGAATGATGGTGACTGTGGTTTGAAAACTCCTTTTAGTTTAAAATATTGCTCCTTCGTAAGGGAAAAAAAAAAGAAAGCACAAAGGGAAAAAAAAAAAAAGGCAAAACAATTCTGTATAGTTTTTACCAGTCAGGATCTGCTTGCACACAAAACAGAAACTGTCGCAGCCAAAATTGCTTCATATATCATAGCCCAGCACCAGGCAGATAATGGCAAAGCCAGCTCTGATCAGGGAGTGATTATTGCTCCATGCTCTGAGCACTGATGTGCAGACAACTGACTGCAGCTTGATTTCCCTCAACTGGATTGATCTTTCCGGGCTGAAATTAAGGACGTGATCACCCTGACGAGGTGTTGACCTGAAGGAAAATTCCTAAAAGGACCCAGTCCTTCCTCTCTCTCGCACTTAAATTCTCTGTTTGCAGTAAGATTGTGTATTTTCTGTAGCTCTGGGTGCTTAAAGGGAGGAAAAAGAGGCTTTTTGTCTTCCTGACCAGTTACTGACAGACATCAAATTATCTCAAGATCATCTTGGACCTGATAGGAATCAGCCCAGTTACCAGATTGCAGAAATAGGAAGCAGAACAGAGGGAATTGGGATGAGATCATTGAGTTTGGTGTCACTTTGCTCTCCCCCAGCTCATCCAACGTGATCCTGGAGCACCCACACTTTCCCAGGCTGTGCGTGTGTGTTGCTGATCCCACAGAATGTCCCTTTTCCCAACACTTTTTTGGCATTAGGAGTTTCAAAACAGGGACATTTCCCACCAGCCAGACAGGATCTGCAGGGAAAAATCACAGCACAGACAGTGATGAGAGCAACAATTAAATTCTGTCCACTGCAAGAGCTCCTTGTTTATTTTAGACCCTCAGAAAGGACAGAAAGTTGGGAGAACCCCCCATTTGGCAATTCCCACGTGCCTGTTCTTAACATTTCACTGCTGCAGAACCAGCCCCAAGCTGGGAAAGGCACCCAGTGGCCAAAGGATCAGAGGAGAAAGGAAATAACACAAGGAGAAAAGCCAAGCACTGATGAATCCCCTGCTGCTAAGACAAGAAGTCAAACTTCCACCTTTCACGGCTAAAGCAGCACATTAAAATTAATTGAATGAGCCTCAACCTCCATGAAAAGGATGTTCTGTGTCTGTTCATCTGAATCCTTGCTTCCCTCAGAGATGCCTTTTTTTCTTCTTTTAGTGTCATTAATCCAAATTCAGGCTGTAAATCCTCCTTGTTGTAAAAGCACAGTGAGGCACAGACCCAGGATCTGCCAGAGTTTGTTATTGAGTTTGTAATATGCAATTGTGGTGATGATTATAATATCAGCAACTGGATTTCATCTGTCCCCACACATTGAAACGGGCGAGCTGAAATGAGCAGTGACAGGAAAATGGTCTTGTTTGCACATAAATCCTTTAATAACCGGCAATTTCAGCAAGAGAATGGTAGGAGAGAAAAGAAGCTGAAGGACAAAGAACTCACATATTAAATCCTGCATTGAAGTTAAGTCGTAAAAAACGTGTCATTAAGGCTTTTGACGTGCCTTGAAGAGTGGTAAAAGCAACCAAAAAGGGTTAATTCTCCCCTAAATCTCTCATCCAGGCCACTATTTGCATGCCTTTTAAGGCAGCCAGGAAATTACATTAATTTCTCTAATGTGTGCAGTGCCATAAGTTCTTTTTTTAATTACAATGATCAAAATATTGCTTAAAATTAAAGGCAGCTGCATTTGTTTCTGACGGATATCATAATTGCAATTGTAAATTGGGAAATGTAATGTTTCCTGGTGCTGCTGTGAGTAATGGCTCTGAAATCATTACAGATAGGTAGATATAAATAAACCAGGAGATCTGTGAAAATAGAGAAAAAGCAAGCTAAAAGGCTAATTAGCTGAGCAAATGGGAACAGAGGAATCCGGTGCTCAAACAAAACAAAACAAAAAAATCCAAATATTCTGAGGAGCTCTGTGACTGTATTCATAACACGTTGGGAAAAAATATCCAAAAAGGGAGGAAAAAAAATTAAAAAAAGAAAGAAAAAGAATTAATTTGAACTCTGAAGGGTTTTGGGTTTTTTTTTTTGCTGTCTTTATAAATTCCTCCCCAAGAGTGAGGATGGCACAGAGCCTGATTCCTGTGGGGTTTTCCTACCCTTGGGCTTGACTGGGAGCATTGCTCACATCTTGGAAAAGGGGAAAAGTGGATGGTCCTGGGGCTCTGAGGCTGCTGGTGATGAGAAGCCAAGTCACATCTTCAAACCAGCCCAGGGGAGGATCAGCTCCCTCTTTTTGGGGGAATGTGAAGCCATTTTTGGGCTCTTTGCCCCAGGGTTATCCCAACCCTCAGGGAGAAGGATGGAGCTGTGGAAGAGCTGGAAATACTTAGAAAAAAGCCCAGCAAGGTGCAGCTGAGCCCTTTTTGTGTGCCTAAAAGAAGAACAGGAGCCAATTCAGGAGGGGTGTAAATCCAGAAGAATGTGCTGTCCATCCTTTTAGGTTTTTTAGGGAAAAGAAAAATGAAGATTTCTGGATCTGAGGCCCGGGCAGCTGGGAAATGGCCAGCTCAGCAGCCACATTTATCAGCAGGCCCTGAGATATAACAAGCAATCACACTCCAGCTGGTTTCCCATCAATAAGCAGGGATGGAATATTAGTAACAATTCCGTGGGATTCGGAAGGCAAACACTGAAATTAAAAAAAAAAGAAAAGGAAAGAAAAAAAAGAGCAGTTTCAAAGTGGAGAGCTCAGCCTGGGTTCCCTGCTCTGCTAAACTCCCTTCTCCAACAGCTCCAGGTGGTGCTGCCATGCTGGGAATGGTGGGATGGACAGATGAGTCAGGGAGGAGAGAAACAGATGGGAAAGGGGGGCAGTCAAGAGCTGTACAAACCCCTGGAACATCCCCAGATGGAGCAGCTGGCCACGGGGCTGGAATTGTTCCTAGCACAGGCAGGACACAGACATCCAACACTGGCTTGAGGATACTTCCTGGAAATAAAATTAGAGGTACAGGAAACAGAAAGAAAGGAATTAAAAAATAAAAATTAATAATAATAATAATAATAATAATGAAGATGTGGAGCTCTGGTGCTGTGGGACAGCCCGAACTTGGCTTTCAGTGTTGTGCCCACAAAATCTGCAAGCACAAGTAGAGCTGGAATCATTGAACATCTGCTGAAGAAATGCATGTCCTTGCATGTGTGAGAAGGCACTCTGAGCTTAATTGGAGCTAAACCAAGCACCAGAATTTGACTATCCAGGCAAAATTCTGAGAAAAACCAGTCCATCCCATAAAATTAACCAAGAAACTCTTTCCCTCTGCTCCGGGTGAGAGCAGAAGCCTGGAGACTTCTCAGGCTTCATTAAAGACACGGGGATCATTATTTTCCTTCTTGGAATCACCTCCTGAAAGGATCTTTTGGCAGCCCAGGAAGGAACCTAACGAGGACAGTGACCGATGGGAGGGCCTTTGTGGGCTCTATAAACACTATTGATTTTCACATTCACACACAGAAATGAATTAGATGCCGATTGTGGATGAACTGAGCCCCCTGTGAGAACAGAGCTGCAAAACACTGGGTGCCCCCGAGGGAAGAAAAGGTTGGGGAGGGAGGGAGGGAGAGCAGAGGTGGGATTGAAAGGGTTGTCTGCAGTTTAGTCCCCCGCTATTGTCAGCCAGGGCCTCAGGAAAGGCCATTCCCCAGCTCATCAGGCTGATGGTAAAGCGTGAGGAAATGGGTTTCAGGTTGTACCTGGTTGCTGCCTACTCTCGGAATTCCTTCCTAAAGGGGACCAGAAGAGAGAGGAAATTGTGGGTACTGAGGGAATGAAGTGGAAACGGGCCCCTCTCTGCTCTGCAGGACTTTGCACTTGCACAAATCCAGCTGCATATTTATACCCTCATGGCTGACAGATGACAAAACAGACACTCAGGCATCATCTCTGTGCCAGTCACAAGGAGCTCACCCTTCCAGGGCTTCAAATTTACTGTTCCAGGCAGTCCTGCACCTCTGCGAGCTGCAGGGATGTGGAGGTGGCAGGCAGTGACAGGATGCTGTGACCCCAGAGCTGTGACAAATGACACAGCCCCGTGTCACCGAGCTCTGCCTCCTGCTCTAACCCATCATCACCGCGATGGAGGAGAGCTCAGAGCCTGGAGATGGGGGTTGGTTTAATCTTCTGCGGGGCTGTAACCACTCTGAACCCTGTGTCTGACATCACTCAGCGTGTGACTGCTTAATTACAGCAATTAGGGAGCGTGGTGGGAACCTGTGCAGGGTGAGAAGGAGGGACTGCACTCAGGAAATGGATTCCCTGTGGGTCAGGTCCATGAGGAAGGGATCCTGCCCACCCAGCAGCTCCTGGGGCAGGGCTGGGACTGGGGAACCCGAGGCAGGGCATGAGCAGCTTCCCCTTGTTCCTCCTCCCCTCCCATTCCCAGCTCGGGTTTTACTCTCCAAAATCAGTGGAAGATTACTCCTGGCTGCTCTTTAAAGCAGGACAGAAGCTGGTTAATTAGAGGGGTGTCCCTGGGAGGGGAGGAGGTGACACCATCACCCCCAGGGCTCAGGGAGTGCAGGATAACCCCCGCAGCCTGGCACAGGCACGTAGGGAACTGGCACACAGCACTGCTGTCACCCCAAAGGCATGGCCAGGGTGGCCTTTCCAGCCCGTGGCACTCACAGGGAGTGGCTGGACACCCTCAAAGTCCTTCTGGAGAACATCTCCCTCCTATTTCAGCCCCCTGAGCTTAGCTCAGGCAGAAAATCCTCTGTGTCCCATGCTGGGAGCAACTTCCAGAGGCTCAGGGCTGCTCTGGAGCAGACGTGGAGCTGGATCTCCTGCTGAACAAACCTTTTCCCACACCACCAGGCACATCCTGCTGCATCCCCCTGCCTCGAGCACTCCCTGGGCTCTGCTGGTCACACCTGGTGTCCCCTGAGCTGGGACAAAGCACATTTCACGGCAGCAGGGCTGACCTTTCCAGTCCTCCCGGGGTCAGAGCCACCTCCTGCCTGCTGTGACACCCCTGTGGTGGCACACACGACTTTGGTCACACTTTAGCAGGCACTAAAGGGAGGGACAAGGATTAGAAGCTGCCCCCAGCCAGGACAGAAATAATCCTGACCCCACAACAACGCTGCACTGAGGAAGAACCCTGGCTCTGACTTAATGAACCGTAAATTCCAGCTTAATGAGTTTTATGCTGAGGAGAATAATTAATGTAATTAGTAGTGATATGAAAATGATGGCACTCCAGCCTGGATTACGAGGGGGAGAGGAGGCTGGGGGTGGGAGGAGGCTTGGAGAAAGTTCATCCCATCTCTGGTGCTGCTCCTCCAGAGGAGCAGGGCTGGATGCATTCCTGGCAGCCTTTAAAACCTCACCTCCCTTCTGCCATAAAGGGGAAGAAAATAGAGCATGACAGTAGAGGAAAAAGAATACAATTAAATAAATAATAATAAAATAAAGAGCTCAGCCTGCCCTGTTTGCAGCAGGGATGTGAAATCTTCAGTGCAGCCTTTTCCTGTGCTGGCCTTGAATCTCCACCTCCCCTGCCCCAGTCTGAACATCCTCCACCCTCCATGGGGCCTTTTCTTAGTTCTAGGAGAAAATATCTTTATCAAGGTGATTAGATGGTAAAACAACAGCTTTTCACCTTACACTACGTAAGTATCAATTTACTTATCCTGTGTAAGTGTTTTGATAGGTTTGATATATTTAATGCAGCCCAAGAGCTGTATTTTAGTTTTATACATATGAATAAATGCATAAATTTCTGCACAGCCATAAAATGACCCAGCAGGAAATTTTCTGTTCTGAGTGTGGCACTGATCAGACGTTCAGCACTGGAGAAAGGGGGCAGAAAACTCAGTGCTGACCCTGACAGCCACGAGGAAATAAAAAATGGAGCTGGAATGGACGTGTTTCCCAGCACGTCTGTTGGCAGCTTTCACCTGTACAGGGTATTGCTGATGCCACACTGGGTGTTTGTGTGATTTTCAGCTCAGATGGACCACGTTTAGATGGGCACTGGTGGCAATCTGTGGGCGAATATTTAAAAAAATGCCATGCAGGAGGAAAATCCAGATTTTTTCCCCCTTTCTGGGAAGTAAACGCAGTGCTGGGGGGAGATGCCAGGATCCAGAAATACAGGATAAACCTGTGTTTGTGCAGGCTGAGGAGAGCACTGCCAGCACTCTGCTCCCACCATCCTGTGTGAGATCCTGGCCCTGAGGAGAATTGTGTCTCTCCTTGATATTTCTGAGAACAGCCCAGAGAAACGCTGGAGTTCTCAGCAGAATTGTGTCAGCTTCTCTCCCACAACCCAATAAACCCTTCCCAGTGATAACCAGCTTTGGCTGCTGGTTCAGGCTGCATTCAGACCCTCCATGAACCCCCTGCTCCATCCCTTTGCCCCAAATCTGTGGCTAAATTGTCCCAAAAGTCCTTTATGCAGAGGCTCCATCCTGGTGCAGTGCAGCTCCGCTGTTAAGAAACATCCCAGGGCTTTTCCATTCTCAGAGTTAAAAATTGCCATCAATAACTGGCTTATTGTTCAGTTGTGTCTTTTAGGGAACCTCCTGAGGAGGTTCTAAGTGTTCAGCTGGGTTGGGCTCACCCCCTGTTCCCCCAGCAGTGCAGGTTCAGTGTCTCCCTGCCTCTGGAGCCAGGGCTGAGCTGCCTGCACAAGGAAATCAGGCCACTGGCATGAGAAGTGGGCTGGAGAGGAGGAGGAGGAACCCCCCTTTTCTTTCCCTAAATAGCTGCTGGCCCCGAGGACTGGCTGGTTGTGACTGATTCTGTCCCACCCACGTGCAGGGGGAGGCTGGAGGAGGATTCCCAAACAAAATGAAGTGAGATTGGCATCTCCCCAGCACCATGACTGCTCTGGGGGCAGGAAAGTGCAGCAGACATCGCCCTGGAGGTCACTGAACTCTGCTCCTCTGCTTACCTTCCAGTCCTGTGTCCCCTGTGCTGCAGGCAGGCAGGGATGCACCAGGAAAAGTGGGATATTCCAGTCCTGAGGAGCCTCTGGAACAGGCAGTAACTCCTGGGAGGAGGCAGGAGTGTGTGTGGGGGTGTTTTGGGGGGTGCAAGGGGTGAGGGGTGTGGAGGAGAACTCAGCAAGAAGGCAGCCCTGGCAGCAAGGCAGACACCAAACACCCCACACAGGTCCCACAGGCAGGACAGAAGTTGCTGTAACTCTTCAGCTCACTTTTATTTAAGCTCTGTGATCAGTCTTTTCCATCTGCAAGAGCTCTGGTGTCAGTGCCACCAACACATGGGACAGAACCCGTGACATTTCACCCTGGTAACAGGAAGAACAGCTCCATCTTAGAGGTCTTTTCAACCTAAATGACTCCCTATCCTACACCACCAGTTCCTCCATGCACTGCCAGCCCACTGGATCCCACTCCAGCAGTTTCCAGTTGGACTTGTTCAGCAATCCACGCCCAGCAACGCTGCTGGGTGGCTCAGTCTCCAGAGCAGGGACCTTTTAAAGTCAATTGGCACCGTGTCAGCAGGAGAACACCTCCCCTTGGCCCTGATTTCAGCACCTGCAAGCTCCCTCCAGGCATGGGCAGCCTCATCCTGGAGCAAAGGGAGGATTAAGCCCATGGCAGCAGGTGCAGGGAAGTTTGGAAAGAGCCATTGGGCAAACACTGTGTGACAGGAGGGAAAGGGAGTGAGGAATCAGAGCCCTGAATCAGAACCATTCCCAAGCACAGATCTGTAAAACTAAAACCAAATACTGGACTCACTATTTCTTACTTCAGGGTTTTCCTTCAGGGTTTCCCCCTTTTCCAAGGGTGCAAGGGAATTTGGTGGCATGTGGCGAGTCCCTCTTGCCATTTTTTTGAGTTCAACCCAGCTCTTCAGGGGAGGCAGAGAGAACCAAGACATTCCCAGACTAAATACCTGTGCTGGCATAAGTCAAACTCCTGCTTTGAACAGAGGCTTCTGCTGCCTTTTACCTTTTCAAGGAGGATTGAAATCCTTTTGCTTTGCTGCAAGCCCAGTAAAACCCTTTGTGGCAGACATCTGTGGGCAGCTCAGATTCAAAGCTGCACGAGGCAGGCAGAGTTTTTCTGTAATGCTGCAGTTTGTATCCCTGCCTTCCCCTTCCCCATCAAAGGATCTTCATCCCAGACATGGGCAGCAGAGAAAACCACCTGCAACGTGTTCTGAGCCTCCTCTGGCAAGAAATCATTTTGTCTGGCTTCTTTCCTCTGGTATCTGAAGGCCTGAACATATTCCACTTCTCATTTAAATTCCTGGATCTGTCTGAAACCACATCAGGTGAAGGCTCCAAATCAAACCACAGTACAGGCAGCGCTCTGCTATTCCAGGCATGCAGGTAGGGAAGTTTGGGATGGATTTTCATTTGCTTTTTCCTCATGGTCAGTGGTGCTGGGTTGATTCCAGGACGTCAGAGACCTGTGGGGCTTCCAGCACCTCCTCACCTTTCCAAAGAGAGGGAGCAAAGGCAGATTTGGCAGATTCACCGTGGGGTGGAGGTGGTGGCTGTGCCTTCAGTTCAGAGCACACCCAGTTTCCAGCTCTGTGGTAGCCAGAAAGTACCCAAGGTGCGTTGGGGAGAAAACCAGAGAGAAAAGTGCATTTTCTGAATGGAGACATGGAGCACTGGAGTCCTTTGGAGTGAGGGGACAACCAGCTGAGTTCTCTGGAGACTGGCAGAGGAAATGTGAACACAAATGGTTCCAGAAAGGTTTGCATCAGTCAGGACTGGGACTGAAAACCTGGAGTGCTCCAAGGCTGTGTCCTGATGATATTCCCCCGATCCTTTGGGAATGAGGGTGCTCCCTGCACGTGGCAGAGCTGCTGCTGCCCATTCCAGCTTGGCCAAAAATTCATCCAAAATTCCCTTTCACTGCTCAGCCAGCCAGGCACCCACCTGTCATTTAGTGTGAGGCCACCTCCCAGCTGGAAAACCTCTCCAGGTGCATCAATTCCCCCCACAAACCTTGTCCTGGTGACCAGCCACCATCCTGCCTGGAGCACAGAGTGGCAGCGTGCCCTGGGGAAGGGGTGGGAAGAGCTGGGGGTGGTTTTTTTGCCATTCAGGGGCCCGGGGGGATCCATGCACGTGGTGTCATCCCCCACGGGGCTGTGCTGCCCGACTGAGCAGGGTAAAAACTCCTCTGCCACATCCCGAGGGGTTTGTCAGCCTGCAGAGTGACACAGATGTGGGGAGGAGGAGGAGGAGGGACAGGCGGGGTGAGGCTCGAGGTGACGGGGACACAGAGAACAAGCAGAGCTGCTGGGATGCAGAGAGACAAAAATAAACCTCAGGGCAGGGCAGGAGCTGCGCTGGGACATCCATGTGTGGTCACACCTCCTCTGGCAGGAGCTGTCACCTGCTGGGGGGTTCATTTCTCACCTGCACCAGCAGCATTGTCAGGTTTTTGGGTGCCAGGGCAGCAGGATCAGGGTGTGGTGCCCACCTCTCCCTCCCACACGCCCTCAGCTCAGGGAGCCTCACGTTTTCCAGAGGGATTTCAGTGTCTGCAGAGTGCCAAATTCCCAGCCTGAGCCAAAGCAAAGGAAATGCCCTTCTGGCCACAAAGCTTTATCCCCTTGTTCAGAACCATCACCTCTTCCATGCCATGGGTGAAACAGGTGGAAATTATCCCTGACACCAAGCTCTTGGGCAGGGTGTTCATTCCTTGTCCTCCTCTTCCTCTTCTTTGCTTTTATATACATTGAAGTGTATATTGATATTTTTTTGTTGGTTTTCTCTAATACAAGTGAACACAAATGTGATGTGGAGATAAATTCCCTTCTCTAAAACACTTTGTGGTCACAGGAATGTACACGTTTGGATTCACACACCCACACACATTCCAATATCAAAAAAAAAAAGGTGTAGTCCCAAAACTAAGATGCTTTTATAAAAGTTAAAAGGCCAAATTCCTCTGTTGGCTTTTATCCTTCATTAAGGGCAAGGAGATTACCTGAAATCCTGATTTATGCTTCATATTCTGCCTGAGTTAATTTTAAAATTCCAATCAACAGATGCGAGGAAGAGAGGGGGGAAAAGCTCGTGGGGGGCCATGTCAGGCTTTGAAAGGAAAATTAGAGAGAATGTTTTCCTTTATAATTATTTTCTCCTTTGGGTTTCAGGTTATCAGACCTGTTATTTAAAGGATGCTTTCTCCAAATGTGTTGACTCCAAAATATGTCCCCTTTAACAGAGTCAATCCAAGAGATTGGGAGTGGGAGCAGGAAGGGAAAAGGACAGAAACAAACCGCCTAAACCAAGTCCTGATCTCTATTTTTGGGTTGGTTTTGAGCATCTTTCATTATAAGCATCTTATGATTTGGTTCAGCAATCTTGGCTGTTTAGCTCTTCACAAACGGGGATTTGCTATCCTCGCTTCTGAGGGGGAAAAGGAGCAAGGGAAAGAAAAAAAAACAAATAAAAAGCCACAGCCTCAGCTTTGAGCACTGGCTGTGCTGTAAAACCTCACACAAGCTGCAGCCAGGGCTGTGAATGATCCACACCAGGGTGCAAAAAGTGCAGGAATTGACACGGGGGAAAAGCCACGGACACTGGACTGGGCTGGGCACATCCCATCCACCACAGGGCAGCTGTCACCCACAGACATGCACACACACAGGGGCAGGAAGGGGAGAAAAGAAAGATGCAGGTGGGAGAAGGCAGAGTGTTCCCTTGAGCATTAGCAAGCCAGGCAGACACTTGGAACTAATCATGGCAATTTGCACCCGGGTTTGAAAATCAGTCAGTAAAACAAGCGATGGCAAAGGGAGAGAGGGGAGGGCTGAAAGGCCTTGGTTGTTGAGCGACAGGAGAGGTGAAAACCATGAGTTTCTTCCCTTTTTTTTTTGGGTTTTTGTTTGTTTGTTTGTTTGTTTTTCAGTGTTGACACTTTTAAACATACTGTTCCTTAGGACAGATGTAAGGAGCCCGGGAGCCGGGAGGTGGGCAGCAGAAGGAGATGTCAGAATGGTGAGGATAAAGCTCTTGTGGGAGGTCTGACAAAGGGGCATAGACATGAGGGATCTTCTCCAGATATCGATCTTCATGTGAGTAACAGCGGGTCAGGTAATCACTCGCATTCGATATCTCTGAGTGACACTTTCCAAAGTTCTGCAAGGAGAGACAAAAGGCAACGGGTGAAAACTCCGGGATGGCCGGCCAGAAAACACACAACAGCTCCTTCAGCTCCTTGTGACACACACAGACAGCAAGCAGGCTGGAATATTAACTAATTCACCAAGCTCACTGCTTCAGGAAAATGGAGAGCCGGGTGATAAATCCCTCACGCTGCAAAGTTTTAGTTCAACTCCCTGAAATACCCACAGATTGGTGATGAATATGTATGGGTTGGGCACGGTTTGTCCCTTGTCTGTAAATACTCTGCTCTCTGGGCAAAGCAAGCAGCCAGCCAAAGGAAGGGCAGTTTATTTTCACGCTCTCTAACTCTTTGCACACCTGAGTTTTGGAAGAGCAGGGCTTGAAGGCATCATTAATCTAAGCCAGGCCTGTGCTCTTCCATTTAAAGGGCACGTGTGTCCTGCCAGGGTGGGGCTTGGGATGCAAAATCTGCTTACTGTGCCTGATCTTTACATGGGAGACAGAAATTCTGGGTTTCTTCTGTGTGAACAGCTCCCCGGGAAGCCTCAGGGCTGGGTTTGGGAGTCAAATCAGCTACAGAGAACATAAAACCACTCTCAAACACGAGGTTGCTCTGTCACTCCCGTGGTTTTTCGGTGTGTGTGGACACTTTTCTCTCCTGGGGTTGGGGGAGCACCTCTCCCACAGCCCAGGGCTGCGGCTCCCCAGAGGGTGGCAGCAGATGGGAAGGATTCCTCCCTGCTCCCAGACCCTTCCCTGCTTTGGAAACCCTTGCAGGGTGACCCAAGCAGGACAGACATTTAGCCAGGATGTTTTTAAAACCAACCTGCACTCAGGGGTGCTCACCAGGAGATAATTTCTTCTCCAAGAGGGAGCAAACAGCGCTGGAAAAGGCTTTGATGGTTGTGGTTTGAGCGGGGACTGCTTGAAGCAAGCAAGTTGCCCTTGAGTCCTTCCTTGTTCCCTTTCAAAGCCTCGGGAACAGTCAGTTTAGTGGAAAGGACAAGGGTTTGACCCTCAGGAGAAAAGGCCTGGAGGAACAGCACAATCCACTCGGCTCGTCTGCTGCCAGCTCCTGGATGAATATTTCACCAGGATGCTCTAAAAAAACCAAAAAAACCCTACAGAAAACAAGGTGTTGACAATAATTTATTGATGGCTCAGACCTCTGGGAGAGGCACAAAGGCAATTTTGGGAACAGCCTGGCTGAGCCCAGCGAGGGAAGGTTTGCCTGAGCCCCAGGAAAACAACAACAATGCTGAGGCCAACCTCATTTTCATTTTCCTTCCACTGGCAAAACTGTTGATCCCACAAATTGAGCTTTTAAAAGTGAAATTGTTCTGCTGGGATCCTAAATTTGGGTGGGCCATTCCCACAGGTTTTGTCCACTTTAGCCTTTTAATTGCCCAGTGAAGATGTGGACAAGAGCAGCATTAGAGCTCTTTAACTGAAGGAACCCAAGCCAAGGGGCGTGAGAAAGCCTCACTAACTTTACCTTAACCTTAAATAAATGTTTGCTGTTCTTCTGATGGCCCCAGCTGATAAAAAGACAAAAAGGGACTCACAGGTAGGGAAAATGGGATGTGCAAAGTCCTGTCCCTGTACAATCTACTCTCAAGAGCTGTCACACTCAACAAAACCCCTTTCCACACCTGCAAGGGGTGAAAACCCCTGTATTTAGCCATGCTGTCCTCCTGCTTTATAGAGATCATTAATTTTCTGGGTTAAGCTAACCTGAAAGGGAAGTTGTCTTAATTACAGAAATTCAGTAAGACAAAGCAGGCGAGGGGGTTTCTTGTAATTTGTTCTCAATTAAGTGGGAGGGGAAGTCTGTGAGCTTTTTGAGGAAAGCAGAGGGTTTGCTGGTGCTGTGTGCAGCTCTGATGGACAGAAAGGTCTCCTAGGAGAGTTCCTCAGTTGACACAAGTGGAAGCTGAGCTGGGTGTGATCAGGTGACAGCAAAATGGGCTGTAAGACACTCCTTTATGGGCTGTCTGTGACAATATGAGGAGTCAGGAAAGTGTTTTTCTTCCTGCTTATCTCCCAGTTAATGTGGCCACCAGACAGGTGCCCATGAAGCATCACCAAAGCCATCAAGTGCAGTTCTGCCAGCACTTCTGTTTGCACAGGTGAGTGCAAACAAATCCTTCTTTTCTTGCTGGCCCCTGCTCTGTGCTCACTCCTCACAGTGGGGTCAGGGCAGGGCAGCTGGAGAATGGCAGGGCCAGAGGAAGAGAATTCCCTGTGTCCTTTTACCTTTCCTCAGCACCTGAACCAGGAGTTGCTTTGCTCCTGCTTTGTTCCCTGAACTCATTTACAGAGTGGCAAAAGGGAGGAGAACAAAACCAGCCTGGTGTTTTTTAACATATTTAGCAGCCGGTGCCCTTTGACTTCCTTCCCCAGTCCCACTGTGACTTTTCCCCAATCTAATTTATCTTTAACGAAGTTTGAAATTAAATTAGGGATAATGAACTAATTAAATTGAACTGGCACATGATTCTACCACTTTCCCCCACCTGACTTCTCCCACTTGCCTTTGTCTCCAGCATGACTCCATGCAATTCCTCATTATCTGGGTTACATCCTCCCCTCAGTTTTATTTCCAAGAGCTTGATTAAAGGGGATGTCAGCAATCTATCCATTGCAGACAGCCTGGCAGATTACCTTTAAACAGGCTTTATTTGATTGAATTAGGGAGCTTTCATTTCTGCCATGACTTTAACTCAACCCTTCTCCATCCCTCCACACTCAATTCCATCATTTCCTTCTATTTGCAGAACATCTCTTTGGGTAGCAGGAGGTGTGAGGCAGCTGACCATGTCCTGTACTTTTAATCATCTTGGAATAATGAGTTCTTCCTGGTCTGAAAGTGAAAAACTCCTTCTCAGTGACCTGAGGGTTTCTCTGCTGTGGTTCTTGGGAAATCTGAAGGTTTTACAGGTGAGGGTTGGATGGGTTTTCTCTGCTTGGCCAAGCTCATGGCAAACAAATTTCTGCATTTATGGAGTGTATTCAGCTGTGTTTTCCTGGCTGGGAAAAGCCCCTGCTGCTCAAAACTCCTGAAATTTTGGCCTGCTACTCTACCCTGACCCTCCTCATCTGCGGGGTTTGAATTTTGGGCTGCAGCACAGGCTGATGGCCAGGAAGAAGCAACAGCTCTGTTGAGTGACAGCATGACAAAGCTACTGTCACACTGTGGACCAGCCAGTGCAGAGGGGTGTGGGTTTTGGGGGACAGAAAATACACTGGGAACCAAAAAAATGAATTTCCTCCTGGTGTTGGGAGCCTCACATCCTCTCCTCCCCTGGGTCTGAACTCCCTACTTGGGGTATTCAAGCTGTTTTTCCACTTCCAAGTATGGCCATGATTTTAGGGAACTCTGGGCAGGTTCCTGCTCTGTTTGAGGTTTTATCTGTGAGGGAGTTCTTCGGTAATCCCTGTCCTGAGTGAAGAACAAACCAGGGATCAGCAGGAATTTGGGGTCTTGAGCTTGGGCTTCTGTGAGGACCAAACCAAAGTGGGACAGAGGGACTCACCCCCTGGTTCAGGAAATAAAAGGATTGAGCTGAAATTCCCAAAATACACAGCAAGGACCTGTGGTGATGGATGCATTCAGACACATGCAAGTATTAATAATGCAGAAAAAACTTGCTCAGAACGTTGCATTCCTTCTCACAGCATGCTTTTCCCTTCCCCTGCTGCCTCTGGTACTCACCTGGTCCGTGTTCCTACAGCACCTCACACCACCAATCATCCCAAACATTTCCCTCCTTGCTGTTCCTCCCCCAAATCCTCCTCTCCACCCTTTTGGAGTCAAGGCAGGGCTGATCTCCTCGTTTTAAAATGGGAAACTAATAAGGAGCCACCTCTTTGCTTTGTTTCTCCTGCAATTTGGAAATGGGAATCTGAGCCCTGGTCACTGATTTGTGGTGTTCTTGGTCCAAGTCTGATGGATTCCAGCTATTCTTGCTGCAACAGGGACAAGAAATTCCCAGGCAAAACCAAGAGCTGGAGTGTGGGGAGGGGAAGGGGGAGGAAATAATTAAAAAAGCATAAAAAGAAATCAAATTGCCCTGATCTGTGGTGTGTCTTAGCAGGGAGATTACACCTTCAAAGCACCATATGACTGGCTTTATTTTTACTTCAGAGAGACTGGGAGGATTTCCAAATTTGGATTTGGAGGATTACTGTCCTTTTGCTGACAATAAAATTCCCCACCCTGGGGAGGACGAGGCGAGACCTCCCAAGATGGATTAGGGAGCTCTTGCCTTGTTTGGAACAGTGGGAGCAGCCTGAGAATCTGCTGGGAATGGGAGGTGAAGACATCAGGGAGAGTGGCTGGTTTCAACCACCCCTTCCTCAGGGCTGGAATTCTCACCCCAGGGAGGATGGAAGTGCCTGGGAGTCCAGTGACAAAGTGACAGTGACAAAAATCCCCTGAATTTAGCCATGCTCTCCTCCTGCTTTATAGAGATCATTAATTTTCTGATTTAAGCTAACCTGAAAGGGAAATTATCTTAATTACAGAAGTTCAGTAAGCCCCCCACAAATGGAGAAAAATAAAAAAAAAAGCAAACCCATCCAAAACTTACTGTCCACTCTCGCTCGTTACGTCTACGAAGACCTTGATCCTCATTCTGGGAGCAGGAGTGGGTGAGACACCGCAAGAGAGAGAGGTTATGGATCTGCTCTGGTCCAGGGCTGCTGCAGACACTCACCTAGGAGGGCTTGTGCTACACCAGGGGAGCTACAGGGCTGCTTCCAGCACGGGAAAACCAGGGAGCACAGGGACAGAGGCAAACTGGAGCAGCCCCCTGCACGCCTCGCACCCAGGGGTGTGTGCTGCACCCTCCTCCTCTCAGGGAGCACAGCATTGTCCAGGGGGGCTTGATAAAAATGCCATTTTCCTCCAGCTTATCCTCCTTTCCTTCCTTCCTTCCCAAGGATCTAATGTCCTTTATCTTCTCCAAGCTGTCCCTTATCTTCTCCAAGCCATCCCTTTCTGTCCCCAAGATGCCACTTCTCTTGAGCCTCCTCTGATCCACCTGGGGTGATCAGGAGGGGTTCAAGGATCACAAAACATCCTTCCATTTGCTGTCTGCCTTTGCTCCTCTCCCTTCCCTTCCTTTAAACCCACAGATCCTTCCTGCTGCTGGAAAGGCAGCAAAATAAAGGGGAAGGAGCAAGGCAGAACCCGGAGTCACCACAGCCTCAGGAGTACACAGGAGTGAGGGAGAGCTGGAGCCAAGGAGAGGGGCACCAGTGGCATTTCCTTGGCCAAAAACTCTTGGAATCATCCAGCAGAGGTGGGAAAGGAGAGATCTCTCCCTTCCAGGGACATGGTGGCTTTAATACCTGAGAAAAAGCTGTGATTATGGGGTAAAGGAGCATAGGAAGAGCTGAAGTCACCCCGATTTTAGTGGTTTTCCACTCAAAAAATCATCATTCAGAGGTGTTCTGGTTTAGGAGATGGTCCAGAACAATCAACTGAGTCCTAATCACTCCCTGCCACAGGATCTTGAAGCTTGAAAGAGTTTGGTGAGACTTGAAAAAGTCAGAAGAACAGGGCTCAGACTGTGTCTAGTTTTGAGAACACCAAGGGAAATAATCTCTCCCTCTCTCCCAAGCAATCCAAACTTGCCACCTGCACCAAGGTCACGCCACACCAGCCCTGTCACTGTCACATGTCCCTCTCTGCTGTCTCCTATCCACGGAGTCTTTCAGCTGCAGGAACCTTTAGGTGTTCCCATATTCTGTCACATCCTCTCCCACCTTGTTCTTTCACACATGCACATATGCTCCATCTTCTCTGGAGTTACTTCCACATGCACACAAACCCTTCTTCTTTTTCTTTTTTTTTTTTTTTTTTAATTTTCCTTTCAATCATTCCCTTTTCCTTTGCCTTGGAAAAGCCCTCTCAGCATCTCTGACTTCTGATTCCTCAGAATCAGAAGGTGATTCAGGTGCTGCAGAAATTCCCTAAACCCGAGCAGGAACTTCAAACCCACCTGGATCCAGGGGGGGACAAACCCCTGCTCTGCCATGAAGCCGTCACCCCTCTCCCCCTATCCCACATGCCTGGCTGCAGGAAGCAAAGGGACAGCACACCAAAAAAAGAAGCATGCAGAGAGGCAAGGCAAAGGCATTCCCAAAAAACCAGGGCAGCAGAGAGAGACAGACAGACAGAGAGAGAGCAGGCAGGGAGGGACAGACGGGACGCAGAGGGAGCGCTCCAGAGAGAGGGAGGGAGGGAGGGATCCAAGGAAGGGGGAGAGGTGACTTTGAGGGGTGCAGTGAGGGAGGCAGAGGTGCCATGTGTACCTTGAGGCCAGAACCTGAGGGGAAAGGGCCTAGAGTGACATGCTCTAGCATAAGTTGGGCTGGATGGTTGCATACTCGACTAGGTCTCCGCCAGCATGGATGGAGGTCCGAGGGCTGGGTGACGCGGCCAGAGCCGACGTGTCCAGCTCTGCATACTGGACATCACAGTCCTTGTTGCCAGGGTTCTGGAGAGAAGAGAGCAGCAAGGCAACGGGGGACACACCAGGGAGGAGGTGGGGAGTGAGGACAGAGGGGCCGTGCAGATGGTGGAGGGGTGAGACAGGACACGGGGTGGTGGAAGGGGAAGAAAGAAGAGAAGGGTTGAGGAGGGAGGGGAGGAGGAAGAAAAAACAGTTAAAAAAGAGGGAGGTAGGTAGGGAGGTGATGAATAATCAGTCAGGTAAAATCCCAAAATCAAAGCAGAAGTCCCAAAGGTGCTGCTCCCCTGAATGCAGAGCTGAGTGACCCAGCCCCAGCTGGCAGCACTGGGGCTGCTCCCCAGCGCCATCTCACTGCTCTGATCTCCCACTGAACCCCTCTGGGATCAGCATTTCCCTTGGCTGGGGCTGGATCAGTGAATTCAAACCTCATCACACACCTGAGCTGTCTGTTTTAACCCAGGCATTTGGGATTCCGTTGCAAACTCGGGTTTGGGGAAGATGAATGACAATCACTGGTTTGAAGTTTGGATTTTGGGAAGGAGATACCCGGAGGGAATGGCTTTAAAGCCCAAACTCCAAAGGCATGGCCACAGGGGAATGACACTGCTTGGCCAGCACTGTTGTTCTGCCCTGATGTGGGGACTGTGGAGCTCTGAAGTGACTCGTTTAACACAAGGCTTGGCTGCACAGCTTGCCACTGCAGATTAACTCTGCAGCACGGTTTTGTCATTGTAACTGGCCTAAGAGATGCTAAAAGCATCCTCCTTTGGCATGGAAATATTTATGGGTGTTCCTTCACTAAGCAGGCTTATCAGCAAGGACTGCATGAATGGAATATCATCCAATTTGTCTGATCATTCCTACCCAGACATCTTTCATGCAGATAACAATGGGAGAAGCCTGGGAGGCAGGATAGCTCAGAGACCTCGTGGCTCCCTGGGGGATTTGGATCACCAGGAGGAGCTTTGGGGCCTGCAACCACCCTGTGAGGGGGATCCTGGCTTCTTGCCCCGTGGAGTTTGTTTAATCCTCGCTTTTGGGGCTGGTTTCAGTGCCAGCATTAGCCAGGCATCTGCTCAGCCTCTCTGAGAGGAGAGAGTTGTCTCTTCCAAACAAAACAGCTTCCCAGAATCTCTTTCTGTCCCCTTTCCAAAATGGCTGCCCCTCATGGCAACGATGCAAAAGGTGTTTAATTTGAAAGTGTTCCTCTCCTCTCTGTTTGGAAGGGTCCTCAGCCACCTACCAGCTGTGGCTGAGCCGTTTTTAGAAGTTTATAGCCCTGTAATGAGCTGGTTGAGTGCCTGTTGCTGGAAGGGGCTGTTCACTCACTGATTATCTCTGCCTGCTGCGCTGGCCCGTGCCAGGGCTTGGCTCCCTGATCCTGCCCCTCAGCCACAGGGATGAGGGGAATGATGTGGAACGGGGCTGCAGCAGCATTTCCAGTGCTCAGCAAAGCTGGAGGCTGCAGGAGCAGAGGGCTGGAGGTCACCTCTGGCCTGCCCTTGGTGGCCAGATGGCAGCGGAGTGTTGTTGGCATGAAAGCTGCACATCCTGTGGATCAAACTCTCTGCTTCGTGTCTGGACCCGGAGTTTGGACATTTAGGAAAATCAGCAATGCCAACTCCAGCCTCAGACCTAAATCTAGGCCTGTCAGAGCTCTTTCCCCCTGAATTTTGTGTCTCAGTACCTCCCCTACTCCTGGAGGAAGCCAAACTGGGTTTTACCTCCTCATTCCTACCCTGTCTACTTTGCCTCACTCCTCTCCTGCTTCCTTCCCACAGGAGGTGTTTTCTCCATGGATTTTCCCTTGCTTTCTCCCACCGCTGGGCTCGCTCCTGCTCCTTGCTGCCTGTTTGGAGCAGAATTTATTACAATATCAATAATGTGCCTTGTATACAAGGCCCAGCACTGCCTCACACAAGCGCTGGGTGTAAATCATCACCATCGGCACCCCGGTAATTGCCCTGCAAACCCAGAGGAATTATTTTGCTGTCTGCAGCAATGAAACTTCCCCTTCTACCTGTGCAAATGGGCCCTGCTGACACGGGCACTAATCACAGCTCTGCTCCTACACTGGCTCATGCCCCCACCTCCCTCTGGCTCCTGCTGCCCCTCCTGCCCCTCAAACATGCACAGAACATCCACCTGGCACAAAAACACTGCCAGGGCACACCTGCACTCACCCACACACCTAAACACACTCTGCATCCCCTTCCTGCTTTGATATCCTCACTGTCACCCCAAAATTGCCCAGAGATAATCACTGCAGGCAGCCCCTACACCCTCACACCCACCCCTGCGGCCTCAAGTGTCCACACCACTGTCCTTGGGCATTTTGGGGCTGTCAGCTCTGTGTTGGCTTTCCCACAGCCTGCAACACCTAAAAATACATATTCATTCCTGGTCCTGCTCCCTCCTGCAGGTATCCTGACCCTGCAGACATGCCCCAGCCTCTCCCCTTGTCCTGGGCCCCTGCCAGCACACGTCCCCACACATGTCCCTGCACACCCTCCTGGAGGTTCCTCCTCCACCTGCCTCTTTTATTTTCTCCTGGCACCTCTCCCATTCCCCCCCTCCTTCACTCTTTGCCATCTCTAATCACTCCCATTCTAGTGCTGTGAAATCTCAACGCCAGGCAGTGGCTTTCGTGCTGCCTCGTGATAAATCTGCTTCATCCCAAATCCTGAGCTTTTGCACGATTCATTGAAAGCTGAGTGCACCCGCCCCGTTTTCCTGCTCCCTTCCACTCTCATCTTCTTCACTCCCCTCCCAAGCCAAATCTGCAGATGAGGTACAGGCAGAACAAGAATATCCTGCCTTTCTGCTGTGCCTTTCCCTCCCAAGGATCCCAGAACCACGGATACCCCAGAGCAGCCTCCTGCATCTGCATTTTGAGCATTTTGGGAGCAGGGCTGGACCAAAGGGAGGTGGGGATGTGCTTCCCTCCTCATCCTCCAGCTGACCCAGCCCTCAGGTGAAGGATTGGGTGGGTCTTGCTCCATCCCATGGAGGTTTTGCTGTTCCCTGGGGGTTCCCACCCCTCAGAATCCCACTGTGAGATGAAAAGGAGGCTTCTGCAGTGCTTTAAGGGTGAAAAAAAAGTGATGCAAGCCACTTCTTTTCCCTGCAGGGAGGAAGGCAAAGCTCATTCCTTTGCAAAGCGTGGCCGGACAGCACAACCCACCCCTGGCCTGGCTGTGGCAGCACGTCCTGCCCGTGTGATCTGGGAGGAATCCAGCAAAATCAGCACTCCTTGGCAGCCAAGGACACCCTTCCCTGCCTTTCCATCCCAAACTGCAGCAGCCAGCTGCCTGCCCAAGGGATTTAGTGAGGAATGGGAACAGGCTGCATCCTGCTGCTGGGGCAGGGAGCCAGAGCACGGCTCAGGTACGTGCTGGGTGAGCCAGGGGAGCTGGGCAGGGACAGGGGACATCCACAGCTGTGCCAGGCCCGTGCCAAGAGCTGTGGCAGCAGCTGGAGTTGCCCAGACACCACGTCCTTGCTGCAGAGCCAGCTCTTTGTGGGCCAAGTGAAAGGAGAGCTCCACAGGCCAGTCACCTCCTGGCTGAATCCACGGGTGAGGAGCAGTGCCAGGCTGGGTGGGACGTGGAAATGCATCTTCTCCGGCCAGCATTGAGAGCAGCAAACTCTGTTCCCATGGTTACGGAGCAGCAACCCATCAGGCCCCATCTCACATCACTAACTCTGCCACTTAATTAACTGACTGCTCGTTATTTCCCAAAATGAGCTCCTCCATCCTCCTGCTTGCCTGGAATTCAGCTTTCAGATGCTTTCCGAGCAGTGGCCTCACTCCAGCATCTTGTGCTTCATTTAAAACTCAGCAAGGATGAGGAAGAGCTGGGGAGCAGCCCTAGGACTGAGGCAGGGCTCTAGGGGGAAGTTTTCCTTTAGGGATGGAGTAAATAGGATCACATCCACCCTGCTCAGCACAGAAATGTGCCTTTTGATTTCCAACGCCCTTGGTGTCTGCCTGGCTCCAGACTCGAGCCAGCTAAAGGTCACTGGGCCCTGCCCTGCCATTATCTGCACAGGGACACACATGGCAGGGTCACACAGGGATGAGCTGGCTTGTAATTAGTGGTGTTCATGAAAAATGACTCCAGTCTGGGCTGATATTTATGCACCTTTCTGCAGCCAGGGAGTTCACTCTGCTGAACACACACCGGGCTGGGTGTGCAGTGCTCTGAACTCCTCGTGAGGAGGAGTTTGGGACAGACCTGAAGGATTTACACTGGGATATCTCATCTCCTATGGATAAAAACCCACAGCATCCCCATGCCATGGGGTGAGGGAGGGAAAGGATGCTGTCCAAGACCTGGGAGGAGGATGGTTTTCTGTTTTCTTATAAAAAAACCTCTCTAATCTTACCTCCTTTCTGTCCTCCACGCCTTTGCATCTAACATTTCCTCACTCCTTGCAAACCAGCCTTTCCCATGTGACTGCCAGCATCTCCTCCTGACCCTTAATCTCTCCCCGCTGCTGCCTCACATTAACATCTCCCCATCCGAGGCTGAACAAATCCACACTCCAGAAAAAAAGAAAAACATAAAAAAAGGTTTTAAAGAACTTGTTGTTGTCAAGTGAGAGTCAAACGCTGGCACGCTCTGCCCTGCAGATAATTGCTTTGTGAAGCTCTCACTGCTGCTTCCCTCAGCTGCAAACCCTACCAGGGGCTCCTTGCAGCAGGTGAGGAGTGGCCAGGGTGGATTGCAGGTAGAGAATTTGGGGTGGGCAGGGTGTTCTACCCATAACAGCACAGCTCTGGGACCTCTGGAATTAGGGTGGGCTGAGATCAGAGTGTGGAGGCTGCTTTCCTCCAGGATGGGATAATCCTGGACTGTGCATGGTGGGGATGTTGATATTTTTGGGTGAGAGGTGCTGTGTGCCAGGTGAGGCTGGGCAGGGCCACTGTCCCCCTGTGCTCCTTACCAGTTTGTCACTGTAGGGAGAGGGCTCAGGGGCTGCCATGTCATAGTAGGGGCTCTGCAGAGGGAACTTCTGGATCTCCTCCTCGTGTTTCATGTTGTCCAAGTGAACAACCTGGAGCAGAGGGGAGAGAAGAGGGATGAGAAGAGAAAGGGTTATCCTCTGGCACAGCTTGGGACAAGCTCTGCTTCAGCTGACACCACAACCAAACACCAACCCCCTTCAGGCCTCAATATCCACCAAAGGGACAGAGCAGGATCCAAATTACAGCTTTTAATTAGTGCCAGACTCTGGGAATTCTGGGGGGACAAGCGAAACAGTCATAGAATCACAGAGGCACAGAACAGTTTGGGTTGGAAGGGACCTTAAAGATGATTTAGTTTGAATCTCCCACTAGATCAAGTTGCTCAGAGCCCCATCCAACCTGGCCTTGAAAAATCCTTTCTGCCCCTCAAAGTCAAGCCAGGAACTTCTTTGCTCTTGCAGCCCCCATTTCCCAGAATCCAGGCACTGTGGACACTGCTTGGAGTCAGTTTTCCATGCCAGAGGCAGGAATTTGCAGGTTTTTACCTGGATGTCTTCTGGAGTCAGGTGGCTTTTCATGTCCTGTTTCCTCTTTGGTGGAGGGGCAGGTTTGTGGGATGGAGGGAGGTCAATCCTGCAGGGAAAGAAGAAGCTGCTGAGTAGAAGGCAGGAGAAAAGGTTCTGCTGCTTTGATGTGCCCAAGGACGTGATCGTGTTTGTCACCAAACTGCCAATACAATCACATAGATTATCCTCAGGAACTCCCCCCCCCCCGTGCCCTTTGTCTCACCCCAATTTGAATTGTTAATGGAAATAAACTCCCTCCCAGCGTTCTGTCCCTCTTGCAGGCAAACCCCCGTGTCAGATTGCAGACCCCGAGGGTGCAGCAGGTTAACTCTCCAAGAGTTAAACCTGCTTGGGAATGGCTGCAGAGTTTGGGAGGTGCTCTGTGAGTGAGGTACCAGAAAGTGATAACAGGGTGATGCCAGCCCCAGCTGGGCAGTTTTTCTGGGCTGGTAGCCCTGCCACGGCTTCCCAGGAGGAATTTGAATCCTCCTCATGGCCATGCTCTGCCAGGCAGGGACATTCATCCCTGACCCTCACCAAGGATCAGCTTTTACCCCAGAGCATAGGGGTTGGCAGCCACGATAATCCCAGCCTAGAGACTGTCTCTGCACATTCTGTTCACATGCACAGATGTGTCTAATCCTTTTACAAAACTTATTAAAACTCTGATCCACTAATTAGCCGGCTCCCCCCCTCCCTCCTCTCGGTGCAGATCTGATGGAGATGGGCGCCTTCCCTTGGATTGCAGCGTGGGACCGGAATGTGCTGGTGGCAGGGAGGGCAGAACAGGTCCCCGGGGCTCTGTAAAACATTGACTTCGTGGCTCTAGAGAAAAGAAAGCCTCCACAATAGAGGCAGCACCTCTGCAGAGCCGGGCACGGCTGTGTTTCTATTCTCAGCTAAAGTGGCTCTTCCCTGAGCCTGGTGGAGGGCCATTGTGGGAAGTGGATTGTCAGGATGCATCTCGATCACAGGCCCGCTGCTGTTGATGCAATTTCACCTCGCCGTGCGGGGTTTTGTTGTTTGTGTGCCTTTCTTGCCTCTCCCGCCGCTTCCCCCGCTCCTCTCCCCGCTATCCTCCAGTGCCCTCTCTCAAATGGGATTAAATGGAGCACAAAATGTGCCCAAGGTGTAACAACAATGAGGTGGGGGAAGGGGGAACATAAAAGCAAGCTCTGGGTGCTGGGCTGTCCGTGCCTCCCCTGTAAGGTGGGAGGGGAGGGGTGAGGAGCCGGTGATAAGATGGAATTGTTCAGCAGAGCTCAGGGTAAACGCTCCTGGAGAGATTCCTGCTGCATAAAGCGACCTCCACACCACTCAATTCCCTGCCTGGGATCTCTGCTGCCCTGTGCCGGGCACAGCAAAGCGAGTCCTGCCCAAGGGGAGCCCCTGTGGTGGCCTCTGTCCCTGCTGCTGATGGAGTTTATGTCACCCGAGGGTCCAAAACTGTAGGGCCGGTGGATGTGGACCCTTTCCAGACTCTGGGATGCATCCAGAGGTGCTCAGGGTCTGTCAGAAACCCCTCTCTGATGGCAGGATGTGACTCGGTCTCATCCAGGAGCCATTGAGAAGGAAGGAATAGGATCCTCCTCTACCCACGGAGGGGGACAGTGGCACCGAGCCTCTGCCCCAAGGACGTGCCACAGCAAACCCAGCACCTGGGGGACATCCCTGTTCCGCAGCTCCCACTCCAGGCTGGTGCTCAGAGCTCAGGAACAGGAGAGAGCAGCATGGGGAGCACCAGGCAGGAAGGGAAGCTGGTCAGAACGAGTCACAAACAGCAGGAAAACGCTTTCCCACCAAGTTTTCCTGCAGTGCAAGTGGAGGAAGGGACAGAGGTGCTGTCCCCATGGCCACAGCAGCCGTAGCCTCGGTGGGGAGCGGCTCTGCTACTCACAGGTCGTTGTCGGTGTCGGAGCGGCTCTTCTGCTGCCGCCGGTAGACGATGATGACGGTGACGGCCACGCCGATGATGAAGACGGCGGCGATGACACCTCCCACGATCCCGATGATGCCGCCGGGGGCACTCTGAGGTAGTGGCTTGTCTGCAACACACAGGGAAACACAGGGGAGGGGGTTAGAACGCCGAAAATGCAGCTGGGGTGGCGCTGGTACCCCCAGGGATTCCAGGAGTGAAGGTGGGGATGAATCCTAAAGGTGGGGATGAATCCCAAAGGTGGGGATGAATCCCGAAGGTGAGGATGAATCCCAAAGGCAGGGATTAGTCCCAAAGGTGAGATGAATCACAAAGGTGAGGATAAGTCCCAAAGGTGAGGATGAATTCTAAAGGTGAGGATGAATCCCAAAGCTCTCCCGAGTGTCCCTGTCCAGCAGCTCCATGGAAGGAGCTATTCCCATTGATCCCATTGAAATGCACTGCTCAGAGCTCGAGAGGGGGCAGGAATTGTGGCTACAACTGTGTCTCTAAGAGTTAAACACTTCCTCACTGCGCTCTGCAAATTTCATCTTCAGGTGTTTATTCCTGGATCCGCTTCCCTGCCTTTGTTCAGGCCTCAAAGGAGGAAGGGTTTGGGGAATAAAGGTGCTCCCAAGCATTCATGTGGACCTGCTGCTGCTTGATACTGTTGAAGAATTTTGAAAGCCTTCTGCTGGGCTTTGTCACAGTTTCCTCACTGAATTCCTGGTGCTGCTGGAATGTTCTTAAAGCCAGCTCAGGAGTAATGTTCAGCTGATTGAGGTGGAGCAGAGGTTTGTGCACCCCAAATCATTCCAAAAAAAACCAGAAGGGATCCTGAGTGCAGGATTTAGGGGCAGCAGGGAGATGGACCCAGTGTTGCATTTCATCCCCTGCTCTGTGACCTGGGCCAGCTCCTTGGTGACAAACACGGGCCTCATGCAAAGGAAACCCATCCCGATGGGAAAGCGCTTTGAAAGCGGCGATAAAAGGATTTAATTTGCTCTACCTTCCAACCTAATTAAACTTGAAAACTAGCTAATTGGTACTTTGTACTTACAACTCCGGCAGTGATGAAAGGAGGAGATAATTGGGATGGAGGAAGGAGGAGGAGGAGGAGGAGGAAAAGATATTCAGGGGAGGGGAGCAAGACAGGGATGAGGGAACAAGGGGCTTTGTAGAACTTGGCTGTCACATCTAATTTTTGTACTTTTCTTAATGCCCCAAATGCTGCTCTCAGAGACCAGATTGGGTTAATGGATCTTATTCTGCAACAATTTTGGCTTTGGGTACCAGAATCTCCCCTAAACTACCCATCCCCAAGGCCTCGGAATGAGGCCCACTTTCCATGTGCAAAGCAATGAAATGAAATGTATGTGGCAATAAAACATCTGCACACATCCCCAAACCACACAGGACAATGAATCCAGGACTTTTCAGGGGGAAAAACCTGCCTTTTACTCCCACTTCACCTCCTTACTTATCCTGAAAACCCTACATGCTAGGTGCAGTCTCCAAAGGATCATTTCCCAGAGAGTATTCCCAGATCTCCCCTCCCAGGCAGCCTTCCCAGATTTGCTGCTGTCATCCACCAGTGAACTGAGGTGTGCAAACATCTCCCTGGGAATCAAACATCTCCTCCCCTGCTGCTCTGGTCGATCCCAAATTGCACAAAGCCCTTGAGCTCCCAGCCCCAGGCTGAGGAATTCAGCTGGGAATTGCTGTGACAAAGATGCCTCTTTCCTTTTCCCACAAATTCCTGCTTTTCTCCTGCCAAATTTTGACACCCTGGAGAGTCCATTGGTCAGCATCCCACCCTCCCCCTGCTCCTTAATGAAGAGCTCTGAGCTCTGTGTTGGTGGCAGGATGCTGGAGCCATCAGAACCCACCCTGGCAGCCACTTTTCTCCCTCCTCCACAAGCCACAGCACCTTGTAAATAACATTTGTGCCTGCAGACAGCTCTCTCACCGCTGACATCTCGCCATCCAAACCTCCCCCCCCTCCCCAGCCCAGCATTCGGGGTTGTGGCTGTAAAGAATGTCCCAGTCACTTTGGCTGGGGCATTTCCCATGATGGATTGGCCCCTGATGGCTCTGGGGATGGCAGGGACCGAGCAGGGAACATCAGCCTCCTGCTGCTGCTGTAAATCAGGTGTGTGTGTGGAGCGGGGAGAGGGTGGAAGGAGAAAGAGGGAGAGGAAATAAGTAAATAAAATGGATCTCCAGGAACTCAGGTGAGGCTGGGCAATAGCAGGAAAGGGGCTGAGGAAATTTAGAGAGGGGGGAAATGCAGCAGAGGTGAGTACAGGGTGAAGGCAGTAAGGGGAGGAGGTGATGCCTTAAGTTTTAGTTTTCATGTTTTTCAGGTTCTGTGCTGCCCAGGGATGCAGCTCTGAGCTCACAGTCAGTGTCACTCAGCTCTGCACACAGCAGGGACACAAAACAAATCCTTTTCCTGCTGCACACCAAGGACAACTTTCAGCCCCAAAAGCACAAACAAGGGTGGGCTGGAGGGAGGAACAAGAAGGATGGGACCTCACAACCTGGAGCTGGAATTGGGCAATTAAACCCCAATATGCAAATGGACCAAAACTTATTAAAATGTGAGATCTCATGACTGTGGTCCATTGCGTGACCATTTTGGGTCCACCTTGGGTGAAGCCCTGGCCAGGCCCTGTCCTGCCCAAGGTGTATCTAAAGGCCTTTCAATAAATATCTACTTTATTCTCCATCTCTGTCCAGTCTCAGTTTCAGGTCAGCCTTCCCAAAGCATCAAAAATACTGAAAACCTGCTGTTGGTGGTGTGAGAGACACAATAGCAGATTCCTTCCTGCAGCTGGTGCTCGAGGACTGTGAGGATTCCCAAATCCCACTGCAGGTGTCCTTGGCTCTCCATCCTTTTCCTGAAGGAATCATCCTTCTTTTCCTGAAGGAAACAACAGGGATCATCTGCACCTCTGCTCCCTGGGGTGCTGCTGTCATTTTGAACCCCCTTCTGCTCACGTGGAGGAAAGGGTGAGCACTGGAGGCTCTCTGATCTCTTTTTGGGAGCTGTAAAATGGGAGAGAGTTTAATTTCCTGCTGATTTATGGTTCTTTGGGGTGCAGTTCTGTGGAGCTGTACTTGAATTTACATCCTCTGGCAGTTGTTTCAAGCCCAAACCAAGTGGTTTGACCCAGCCTGGGTCAGATTTCGTGAGGATTTTACTGATCAGCTGAGATTTTCCCTAAACACCTCCTTGCCAGTGTTTGTACACTCACCTTTACCACTTCATTTGACTCTGCCTTGGAGAGTCTGAACTCTTAATCAGTTCTGTCCTTTCTAACCCAAACCATTCTATGATTTTTCAGGTGGTCTAACAATAATGAATCAACAGCTGAAAGCAAACCTGATTTCACTGAGACCAAATATTGCCAATATTGGTCAGTCCCTGGCCTTTGACTCGTGGCTGCTTTGCATTTAACCCAGGGGAAGTGGGATTTGTTTCACTGCAGAACTGCAAAGGTAAATGACCCCAAACAAAACCCCAATAAAATTTTGCCATAAGATTTTGCACCTTTTAAACAGCTATTTCTGCCTGTTCAGAGAATTTGAAAGTAAACCAAATAATATATAACAAATAATATAGAACAAATAATCTGGAATTATGTATGGCACAGAGATGTATCCACAGAAAACAGTTCTAGAAAAGAGAGGTTTGCAGCTAAATTTTCAGTTTCCTGTTCTATTGATTTGTTCCTCATATTTTAGCAGTATAAATCACATTCAAGGTTCAGGCCCTCAAATCAGTTTTTTAAATTCTATATCACAGAATATCCTAACCCTGAATTTCCTAATAACACCAAAGAAGCATTTTCATTCCAGTTGGTTTTTTTTTAACACACCTTTTCCTCTGCAATTAAAACATACAAATAAAAGTCCCCAAATAAATAACAAGTCATCCCAGAGGAATGTTGATTTGATGGATTGTTGTGATACCAATACAGTAATTCCTGTAAATATCCCAGTGATAAAAAAATGAAGTTGAAATCACATTCATGGTTCAGCAAACTTCACTTTGAGGAAGATCTCTGCTCTATGGAATATCAGATTTATCTATTTCCAGTCACATTTTGCTGCATCCTGAGTAACTTGTAAGAAGCCACAAGATTTTTTTTGTGGAAGATTTTTTTACATAAAAGGAGTGAAGGATTTTACCTCAGAGAAAAATATTTGTGTGTCAGGAGCAGGATGTTCCTGATGTCACACAAAGCCCAAATTCTCCCTCCCAAGCTCCCAATTTTTTTTTCCTTTTCTTTTTTTAAATTTTATTTTTCTATCTAGAGCACCCCAGTGACAAATCCCTGCCCTTATTTGTACACAGAATTCCTGGTGCTGCCCCAGGGGTGGGATGGGGTTGGACACCTCCAGAGGGACATGCCAAGGTTGGGTGACCCTGTCCTGCTGGCAGCTCTTTGCTCCATGAGCTTGGAGCAGCCCCTAAAATCCAGCTCAAAGTCACAGATCCCACATCCCATTTATTTTAATGGTTCAGCCAATTAAACCCTTTTTTTTCCCTTCAGAATTCCTCTGTGGAGAGTCTGGCATTAACTCACCTCGTGGGATTAATTGCCTGGAAAGTCACTGCCAGACCTTGGGCACGGTGCTATTAATTACTGTAATAGATATCAGAATGTTCAACATCATTTCTGACATTTATTTGGGGGAAAAAAACCCTCTCAGAATTAAAGGAATTAAACCACCCCCAGGCTGTTTAATTATTTTATTGCCCTGCCATGGTTAGGTGAGGCCTCAGCTCTGTTTTTCTCCTCACACTGCAGCCTCTCCAAGCCATGTCAGGAGTGTGGCTCAGTGACTCACAAAAATCAGAGAGATAAAAAGAATTGTTCACTGCATAATTTCTAGTTCCAAATTTTCTACAAGCCACAATTCTTTCTTTCTTTATTGGGCTGTTTTAAATTTGTCCTCATGAGAGACAATTAATTTGCAGCAGAGTTTCAGAAAGTTGGAATTTAAGAGGGCAAATTGTGCTGTGCAGAAGTGCTTGTTGTAAATGTGGGATATTTGGTGAGCAGTTCTTCTCCTCCAATGGGAAGACTTCCAACCAGTGACAAAAAAATCAGAGAACAAAATTATCCTCTGCCTGTTTTTATTGATTCAAGTGATATGGCAGCAGGAAGGCACCAAAATGCCCCAAAATGCAGGGAAATGAGACAAATGAAGGCTGTTTCTGAGGGAGGGGTAAAAAATCCCTTCTTTTAAAAAAACAAAATTAAACCATCACCAATCCCTTCAACAATCCCTTCTTTTTTTAACATTTCAAATCATCACCAATCCCTTTTTTTAAACATTTTAAATCATCACCAATCCCTTCAAAAGTTTTTTTTTAACATTTTAAATCATCACCAATCCCTTTGACAGTTATTCCTTTTTAAAAAAAACAACCCAAGGTGATAAAACCTGTAATAAAGCAATCAGTGCTCTCTGTATTTTTATGTTTCAGACACTCGCCTGACCTTTACCTGCTCTTTCTGCTGGCCCATGGCAGGAGGGTGCTGTATTCCAGCCATGATGGGCATGGAAATTAAATTAACTAGTGGGTGGGAAAGTGAATTAACTTCAGTGAGCTAAACAATGCATGAAAATCGAACTCCACACTTGCTGCAGAACCTCTCCTGTCTGATCTGCTCAGCAGCATCAGGTGACAGGAGAGCATCTGCCACCCCTTTTCCTTCCATAAAACGAATAATTTGATTATTTGGTAATGACTGCTGACCCTCCTTCATTGTTCCTCAGTCCAGGCTGATTTTCAGCCCACACAAATCCTCCCCTCTCTGCCCAGCACGTTCCAGAGTGTTGGCCCAAACTCTGCCAACAAGGGATGATTTTTCCTGCCAAGGCTTTGCCCTGTGAAGATAAAAATTCTGATTTTGTCCTTCCCTTTGTCCCCAGTGAAGGTGTCCAAGGGCTTTGGGCTGAGAGTGGCAGCTCCAGCTCTGCCTCCCTGCACTGCAGCCAATTCTTTTGGGATTTCCTCCTGTGTCCTTGTCCTGCTCCAAGGAACCCAAACCCACCCCACAGCTGGTGCTGAGCACCTTGCTTCTCCTCACTGCTCATCCCTCCCACCTGCTCTTCCTGGAGCTGTGCTGGGGCAAAAAACCCCAAATTCTTTGGGATAAGATGGGAAAGAGGGAAGGAGCTGCTGCCCAGAGGCAGAAGATCTGTCCCAGTTGTGTCCCTGACTCCAGAGACACCCGGCCCAACCAAGCAGCACCTGGAAGGTGGGAGAGAGGTTTGGTGCATCCAACACCTGAACTTTGCCTTGGGGGAGAGAAGAGAGGGATATTGAGAAATAAATTTGCTGTGTAACAAGAGAAAAAAGTGCCAGATAGTCCTGGAGGGAGGAATAACCCTCTGTTCCTTAAGGGCACAATCACGATTTAATAAACTGTATGAAACATGAAGGAACAAAGGGACAAAGAGCAGTTCCATGGGGGATAATCTGGCTCCTAACTTTGCACTGGATGGGGTTTGGAGCAGCCTGGTGCATGGAAGGTGTCCCTGGTCCATGCAGGGGGTGGAACTGGGTGATCTGTAAGGTCTCCTCCAACCCAAACCAGTCTGGGATTTGGGGATGTCTGAGCTTTGGTGTTTGGAGCCTTTCACATCTTTACATTTTGCTCCAAGACTGAGTGACCTCTATTCCACAGCAATTCCAACCTGAAGATTGTCTCAAGGCTGCCTTTGGTCTGATTTTTGTCCCTTTTAGCTGCTCATGAGAATGTTCCCCGAGTGATTGGGTGTTTGCTTCTGCAGAATAATCACGTTGCATAAACCTTCTGCCCATTATGGAGCTAATAAAACCAGCAGCAACATCTATCTCGGCCCAAAGAGGCTGGGAGTTTATTAAAGTTTTAAATTATGAATGCTGCTAATGCAGGGTAGTAAGTTCAGGCAGCACAGTGTGAGCACTGCTCGTTCTCCTATTTTTGTCTACTATTGTGTAGTTATTAGACACCTTGTCCCTTATTAATCTTCTTTGATCTTCTTCCACAAAGCCTTCCTCTCATAAAATTGAAAAACTGCTGAGAATCAGAATGTGCCCACGAGGGCCGGAGGGGATGAGGCATAAATCACAAATTTTGCCCACAAGTGTGGCCAAAATGCAGCAGGAAAAGAAAATTCTCCTGGTGAGGCCATCCCGACCCCTCTGGGCTGAGTGTGGACCTTTTGGGCTCGGAGCTGAAGAGAAGGCTTGGAGGGGTGGAAAATTTCATTTCATCATTTTAATGGAGACATTGGGAGCTGGGAAAGGGGCTGAGCCTGGAGAAAAGGAGGCTCAGGGGGGACCTTGTGGCTCTGCACAAGTCCCTGCCA
>JBBMKD010000085.1:5335500-5360681 GCA_037834095.1 Argya squamiceps | reverse complement strand
GCTGGAGGGAGGAACAAGAAGGATGGGACCTCACAACCTGGAGCTGGAACTGGACAATTAAACCCCAAGATGCAAATGGACAAAAACTTATAAAAATGTAAGAATTTGTGACCGGCTGTCCATTTTGTGTCCATTTTGTGCCCATTTTGGGTCCATTTTTGGGTCCATTTTGGGTCCACCTTGGGTGCAGCCCTGGCCAGGTTCTTGTCCTGCCCAAGGTGTACCTTAAAGGCCTTTTAATAAATCTCTACTTTATTCTCCAGCTCTGCCCAGTCTCTGTTCCAGCTCAGCCTTCCCAAGGCATCAGAGGGGAGTGAAAGAATGAAGGAGCACAAGGAGAACTGCAGATATTTGGGGTTTTTATGAGAGCCCCTCCTCCTTTCCAGGCTGTCTGAATGAACACCCCGGTGTCAGAGCCCTTTTCAGGGCTGGGTGACCTTGTAGGGACAAGCACCAGCCCATGACACAGCCCTGTGACAACAAACCCTGCCCCTACACGTGCAGCTCCCCTTGCTGGGGACAATCTGAGCCACTCAGGAGTGTTGGCCAGGGCTTTGCAGGGGGGCCAGGCAGGGACATGTCAGAGGTGACAGTGCTAATTGCTGGCAAGAAGAGGAAACCCCAGGAGGTGAGGAAGATAAATGAGAGAAGAAGGTCCTGAAAGAGCAGGAAAGTGCCCAGGATAGAAGAAAATGAGAATTAGAGAGAAACCGTCCTTTATGCTTGCTCTTCCCTCTTACTTTTCTTTAAAAACCTATTTTTTCATCTATATCCACTGTTTATTTCCCCCTGGGGAAGTTGGTACAGTGTGGAGGGCACCACCAGGGCTTTTCTGGAGGGGAGGGTAGCTGCAAAAAGGGAATTTCAAATCAAAGAGGAGAACACCAGGAAAAAGCCTCAGGAGATGCCCAGAAGTGCCAGATGAGGATTCAGTTCCACTGACAGGGCTGTTTTTTGGGCAGCCCTGGGAAGATGTTTGTGATTCAGGATCGGAATAAATTGGCAGGACAGCTCAGGGCCCTCCAGACGGGAGTGGGAAAAGGCTTTGCCAATTAAGAATGCAAACCCCCGTGCTCTGTGTCACGCTTGAGCAACTTAAAACTCTCCAAAAAAAAAAAAAAAAGGGAAAAAAAAGAGAGAAAAGTTTGTGTGAAGCAGTTGGCAGTGAGGCAGGTAGCAGAGAACCCAGAGGGGCTCAACAAACAGCTCAGCCTTATCTGGATGTCTGAGGGCTGCTGGGAAACTCCTCGCTCCTGCTGGAAGCTGAATTAATTCACAGTATTACAATTAAGGAGAAAAGAAGGGCGTCCCACCCCCAGTCTCTTTCAGAGCTGTTTTGCTCATTACTTTGTTCTCCCACGGCTCTCGTGGAGATGGAGGCAGACCCGGGGAAGGGAGGGAAGCTTTATCTCTCCCCAAAACATCATTCCCAGTCACCTGATGGCGTGTGCGTGCCTTCCCCGAAAGGAACCGCCGCCAGGGGAGGATCTTTGCACCACCCAGGCCAATCAAACCTCTCTGATAGCGCCATTCACCAGCCCCAGAGCTCAGTGAAACCCGGGAAAAGCCAGGAAAGGCCTCTGGAAGGTCCCAGGTGTCCCTGTCAGAGGTTGCTGGCAGCAGGGATGGGGCTGGGGCTTGGCCTGGGCTTTGGGAGCTCTGGGTGTTGTTCCCCTCCAGCTGCCCAGCCCAGGGAGGGGTGGAGCAGCCTCTGAGCTGGCATTGAGGGGAATTTTGGGATTTTTTTCCTCCTTGGCTGGGAATTAATGCCCAAACCAGAGCCCAGAGTGCAGCCTTTGGTGTCCTGGTGTTCCCTCTTTACCTCATGCAGCTGAGTAGCAGGAGTGACACCTGTCACTGATGCTGTGTTATAGATATATATTGTAAAGTTGGCTTTTCACAAGGTGTGTGTGTAATATGAGTAATAACATTGTATTAAGAATATAAGGTTTTATTTCTGCTATTAGTAAAGAAAATTAGGCATAGTGGTAGTAGTTGATATAGTAGTTGCTTAAACTGTCTGTTTGGTCGGGATAACATCCAGTGAACATGTAAAGAAGACCCTGCTGTTGATACACCAACTATCAGCATCTCCCATCTGAAGAAAGTCTGGACCAAGGCCCAAGCTGGAGGTGATAATGAAGACACAGCCCAGAAACACACATGCTCTAAAAAGGCAGACCCAAGGAGGGACCATGCAAAACAGTTCCTGGAGTATGGAAACTAGTTTATGGAAAAATATGAATATTCAACAGACTGATGCAATAGAAAGGGGATTTAAATAATGTCTGATACAGCAAGATGTGGACTTGTCTGAATGCCGAGTCACCCGGCCGTACTTTGCTTTTTTTTTCTATCTTTTTTTTTTCTATCTAAACTTATCTCTTAAAATCTACATAGAAAGTGGACCTTGTTTTTCACAATTTAATCTCAAAGATGAGATTTTTCCCCTTTTCCCTCCCCAGATACCCCCTTTTCCCCTTGAATCATCATTCCAGTGTCCCCCAGCTCGCAGAGAACAGGGATGTGTATCCACACGGGTGTGTATCCCGGCGGGATGTCACAGCACCGAGCTGATGGCACCAGTGGTGACAAACCCTTTGTCCCCAGCAGCCCAAACAGCCTCGGGGCTGGTGGCTCTGCCCGGGATTTGCTGCCAAGAGCCAGGCCAGCCTTCCCCAGCCGGGGACAAAGGGACAAAGCCACCCCGGCGGTGACACAGCGAGCCGCAGTCAATAATCCCCGAGGGCACAGAGGGACCAGCAGCTTGCAGGAGGGCAGGAGGGATGTTCCCCAAGGCAGAGAGCGGCAGGCAGAGATGGATCCACTGGAAGGCGTCCAGGGGAGGCTGTGGCAGGGCGGGAATGACTCACTGGCTCTTGGTGTGGAGGAATTTGTGAAAGGAACGAGGAGATGGGTGTCTGTCACACTTTGGGAAGTGAGGTCTCTCCTCAGAGCTACTGGAGTGGCTGGGACATTTACTGGGACATTTACTGGGACATTTGCTGGGACATTTGCTGGGACATTTGCTGGGACATTTGCTGGGACATTTGCTGGGACATTTGCTGGGTCATTTGGCTCATGAAGCAGCCCTGGCTGCTCTTGGGATCACGACTTGCATCCCCAGCAAGGGTCTGGGCTTGGCTGGGCCTGGCTTTGCAAAGCTGGGCTCCCACAGCTCATTCTGCACTTTGTGCACCCACAGGGACATCCTGGATGGGTGGGATGGAGTCTGGACAGGCAGGAAGGTCTCCTCTGGGGGAGATGACTGGGTCTCACATTGGTATTTTTTCTGTTCTGACTGTCTACCCTGAATTCAGCTGAGCCCCACCTCATTGCTGAGGCACTGACCTGCATCCTCCAGGTGAATCTGGAAGCTGGGCCAGTCCCAGGGCTGGTTTACAGCAGCTCTGAGCTAATTTGTTCCCAGAGAACTGCACACCCTTCTCCTGTCTTTGCCCCTTCCTAAATCCAACCTGATCCCTCTTTGCTTCCCACCACAACAACACACAACCCCTCTGATAAACCCTCTGCCCCGAGATCTGCCCGCACCCACAACCAATTCCAGAGCAGGGTTCCCTTTGCATTTATCACTCCCCACAGCCAGAAAATCCCAGTTTCATGGCTGGCTGGCCAAGGCACTCAGCACTTGCTCACAGCCCTGGGAAGGGATTGTGATCCTTCTCTTGTGTGCTGGCAGCTCTGAAGCTGCTGGAGCTTCATTTTGGAGTTGGATTTAACGTAACCTCAGTGCTCCATCCATCCCTGCTCACAGCAAAGCACCCTGTCCCCAGCCAGTGCCAGCACAAACTGAGCCTGTCCCCAACCTGGGTTGTCACCACGACCTGGTGGAAGGAGACATTTGCTGGGCCCTTTCTGCCTGCTGGTCCTTTGAGCCAGACAATGAGCACAGATGATGCATATTTATAATCCACACCCCACCTGACACATTCCAGGGAGCCTGAGACGAGTTCACAGAGCTAAATTAAAGCGAGTTGAAAAGCTTGGCAGAACAAATACTTCCCTGGTTTGGTTCTGCAGGCAGGAGCAGGATTGGCTAATCTGAGACAAGCTCCAGTGGAACACACACCCCCAGGCACAAGCTGCTGCCCAGCCTTGTTGTGGGGATGCCTTTGGTTTGCAAAGGGTTAATGGGAAGCTGTTCCCGGGGTGGAGCTGAGGGGGCAAAGGGGAGGATGAACAGCAGGGTCTGCAAGGCACTGGGGGTTTTAAAGGGAAGCCTGAGGGAGGAGACATGGGGAGGGTTTCTCTGGGCTCTGTGCAGCCAGTGAATCCCTTCCAGGGGATGGAAGGGATTATGAGGGCAGGGCACTGCTGGGAAAGCTGCACCAGGGGCACTGGACCGTGAGTGTGTGAGGTTGAAATGCCTTCAGCCCTTCATTCCCCAGGTCCAAAACCTTCCCAGCCCTTGCTTTGAGGCTGCTTTGAAGGGGAGAGGAGAAAAGGAACACAGCAGCTCATTCTGCTCCCCTCAGGCCCCCTAAACCCTGCTCCAGCTCAGACCCTTCCCTCACTGCAGGGGAGGTGACCAGGCTGCACCTCACACTGAAATTCTGTCCTGTGCAAACACAAACCCACATTCCACCTCCATTTGTGGTTTGCAGCACCACTCAACCCCTGGCAGGACCCAGAGCCAGCTCTGTCACCAAGTGCTGCTCATCTGGTGGCAGAAGGAGGGGCAGCTGGACCTCAGCTCGGGGAACAGGAGTGATTTGTTAGGAAAGGCAGCTTTTCTGAGCAGGAAGAGTGTCTGGGCTCCACTTGGAGACAAAAGCATCATGTTGGTAATTCCCATGCGAGTTATGTAAGCCCAGCAAACTTGTACACATGCCCAGGGGAAGAGTTTTCACCTGGGCAGGGCCTTTTGGATGTGATTTTCAATATTGAAATGAAGATAGTTCAGCTGCAGGATGCACAGACCTTGAGTGCTTTGCCAAGCCAGCAAGGTACACACAGACATCCATCAACACCTCTATTTAATACATCCTTAAGGCTTGTTAGGTCCTGGAGTAAGGGATGCTATCTGCTGTCTGCTCCACTGCTAGACAACAACATCTTCATTTCCCACAGCCTTAAAACTTGCTGGTTGCAGGATATCCTTGGCTGAGGGATGCTGCCTGTTCCCCTGATTAGGTCTCTTTTCCTCCTGATTAGCCTTGAAAGGCTGCAACGATCTGGCAGCAGGGAACATCCTGACTCGAGGTAATCTTGACCTATTCCACATTTTGCAGCGCAGCCAGCTAAAGGTTAAACACCAAACTGAAGGCACAGAGCTGCTCTTCTGCCTCCGTGCCCTGATATAAGTCAGATGGAATTTTCAGAGCCGTCACAGCCTCTCCCATCGGGGTGTTTGTTGATGTAACTCTCACTTACACAATCAGCCACCACACAGGCGAGTGCCAAGGCATGGCTGAGATCCTGACAGTGCCTCGTGTCCCTGGAAATCCCCCCCCTTGCACAGGCTGGGCCCCCAAAATGTGCTGCTCACCTCCCACACGGCCCTGCAGAGGGGTGCTGGGAGTGTCCTGCTTTCACTGTGTGTGGGATGGGGCCAAAACTAGTGTCCCCAAGGGTGGTTAAACAAACAAATGCCCTGACCCCTCTGCATTGTCCTTTCTCTCCCTCCCACAAGTGGAAATCCCTCCATCCCTTCTCTAATTTCCCTCCAGTGAAGGCCAGAAATGTGGGTATCCCCTGGGTGCTCAGCTCATTCCCCCTGTCTGGGTACAGATCACAGCATCCCTTCAAACTCCCTGACCACTTTCCTTCCCTCTGGCATTTTTCTGCCAGCCCAACTGGCACTTTGAGGCTTTCCAAGCCTCTCTCCAGCCTCTGATGAGGTTTTGGGAGAGCCTGGAAGTGCAGTGTGTGGATCCAGCCCTCCCTGGGGTGCTGGCTTTGAAGTGGACACCGGGTTGTGCTTGGCTTTGGTGGGGATTTCACGCACATTCCAGCCAGGGAATGGCTTTGCCATGCCAGGTTCTCTCCCCAGTTTGTCCCTCTCCTCCCCTCCCCTGCAGGAAGCACCATCCTTGGTTAAATCACATCTGGTTAAAGGGCTGCTGGCTGCAAAAAACACGTCTGGAATGCGGCCCCAGCCCTGGGTGACCTCCCTTTTCATGCTGCCAGGGGCCACTAACGAGGACAAGGGGGTTGGATGCAGCCGGGGGAGCAGGGTGTTAACCCCACGGGATCCAGCAGGGGTGAGGACTCTGCAGAGCTCTGCTGGGAGCTCCAGCACAGATTCCTCTTCCTGGGCTGGTTTTTCCTCTCTGTGCCACTCCAGCTGCCACTAATCCACCCCAAACTCACCTGCCCTCCTGGGCCAACCCCACAGACCCCAGGACTTGCAGGATGGGGAGCAGCCCAGCCTTTTTGGGGAAGCCCATCTTTTGGGGAAGAAGATGAGCCCTGGAGAAGAAGGGAAATGTTCCCTGGCATTTCCTCTGTCTCGCAGCCCTTAATTTTAGTTCTGCTTCATTTCCTTGCAGCTTGGCAGAGTAATGAACAATCAAATCCCTTTAGTAATTTATTTCTGCTGCCGCACAGTCTCGAGGAGGTGATGACACTTGAAATTGCCTCTCCTGGAGGGATGGAGGGGCCGGATCCTGCAGCCCATTACACCAGAGAGTGCCTGTCCTGCTCCCAGCAGCCTGCCCAGAGCACAGCGAGCTCCCAAACCCGTGTTCAGCCACAGACACAGCCCTGCTCCCTTGATGAGTCCATTAAGGTCACGCTATTACAAGCAGCCACCAGATGAATTCTGTCAGATAGAAGGCACAGGAACTGCAGCTCCGACTCTCATCATTTGTGTTAATAGAGTTAATTTGCTCAACAATCCCCGGCAGCACTCCTGGGAACGTCTCTCTCTGCCTGGCCGTGTGCCCCGGGCCGTGTTTGTCTCCCGTTGCCGTCGGGGGTGTTTACAGCACCGGGCAGCTGCGTCCTGGATGTCTCCAAAGAATGAGCTCACCTCCCGTTTGCATCCCTGTGCAGCGACCCAGGGGATGCACGGCAGGGGGAGGAGGAGCTGCTCTGCATCCCTGTCACCTCGGCAGGGAAAGGGGGACAGTCCTCTCCTGTCCCCCGGCAGCAAGGAGGGCTCCAGGATGCTCCTCACACCTCCTTCCCTCTCTCCTCTCCCAAAAAAACCTCTGAGAGCTGCAGCAATCCAGACCAAAAAGTGACTCTGCAGCCTCCTGGAGCAGGGAGGGAGGTGCCAGATGTGTGAGGATGGAGTTGGTGGGTGCTCCTTTGCCTCTGGTGCTGCTGCCTCTCCTTCTGCCACTCACACACCTCCCAGCACTGTCCCTGTCCCTGTCCCTGTCCCTGTCCCTGTCCCTGTCCCTGTCCCTGTCCCTGTCCCTGTCCCTGTCCTGGTGTCCCCAGCTGTCCCCACCCAATCCTGCTCCAGGAGAGGGACCTGGTGTACAAAACAACTCAAATTTCACATTCCTGACCCTTTTTTTTCTATTTCTCCCTCCTGTTAATGGCATTGAAAGGCTTCTCACACACCATCCCACCTCACCCAACTCCTGAGATGATGGAACTAAATGAGAATTATATTATTTCACACAGAGCTTCCCCCTTCTCCAGCCTGGATCAAATGGAAAAGCAGGAAAGGGAGCAAGCAGCCAGCAGGACAGAGAAGCTGAAGGACAGGCCATGGATACAAAAGCCAGGCTCACCCTGGGGATACAACAGGAATAAACAACCTCCCTGCACTGCTCCATAGGCATCCCAGCAGGTGGGGATGGTCAGGAGGGATGTAATGATTCAGAAGAGGCAGAAGATTTGGATAACTGCTCATGATCTGTCCCTGGAGACCAGCACACATTTGTTTGTGGCTGCTGAGATGACGGAACAATTTCCCCGTGTTTGAGGATGACAAGGCTGAGGAGCTTTGCTGGACAGCATCTCCTTGGATACTCCACTTATTATCAGCAAACACAGGGGTTGAACGACTCAGCTGAGGAGATTCCTAACTCACTGCTGTTGGGTTTTTTTACTATTTGTTAAAATAGTTAAATTTGAGAAGGTCAAATTCCAGCAGAATGGAGGTGGGCACAAAGGATGACTCGAATCCTACAGGGGTGATTTCCTGGCACCACAGCAAAAAGCAAACACAGGCTCCAGTTAATTAAGAATTAAAAGGCAGGAATATAATCAATGCCAGTCTGTGAGGTTCATGGGAAATGGGCCTTGTCAGTCAAACACAATGTCATTTTTCTGCCTACTAAACCAGTCATGTCATCAAAGCAAGTGTAGAGACGGGATGGAAAATAGATTTAGAACAACTGACAGGATTTGGGAGTGGAGCGCAGAGGCTGCCAGAGCTGGTCAGTCACAAGGTCACCCCCTAACCCTCCCCATCCCTAAATCTCCTTCTCCCCACCCCAATCCCCTGCTGGGTGTCACCCTCTGGGCTCAGCTGGATGCCAGAGAGGGGAGGTGACCCCTCTGTGACACAGGAAAGGACATTTTAGGGATGGGACAGGGGTCTCATATCCTCTGTGGAGGCTGCAGAGCTGCCTGTGCTCACATCCCTCCTTTTGGGGACATGTTCCACATCCTCCTCCTCTCCTCCCCCCATTCTGTTGCTCAGGTAACACTTCCAAGGCAGGTCCTCCAAGCAAATTTTTTAGGTCAGTTGTAATTGGAGAAGCTCACACGGAGCTATAAAACATCAGTTAATACGCTGGAACTATCTAGTTAAATGCCAATTATAAAAACCCCATAAGCTCCTCAACTCAAATATATTAATAACATAATTAAACATTTATTGCTTATGCAAATTAAAAGTTCAGTTAATCGGACGCCAACCAAACCCCGGGAAGTGACCATTTCAGTAACTAATTTCTATTTAATTACCATTCCTCCCCGTTGCAAAGCCCCCCATGCCATAATTCCTGGGCAGTGTTTACTCGAGCTGCTCCAGCTTGGCATTCCCACCCCATTCCCAGTTCCATTCATAACCCCAGACAGCTGCAGCATTCACAGCACAGCTGGCAGCAGCTGGACTGGGCACACTGGGGGAATTATGGAGCTTGGGGTGGGATCAGCTCCCTGGGCGGACAGAAATTTGTTATTTGTCCATTGTTATGGTCACTGGAAGGACTGGGGGCTGGAGCAGTGGGATGAGGATGGAAATGAAGCATTTATTCCTTGAGGAATGGAGGAATTTCCCCTGGCGAGCAGAGCCACAGGGATGGATGGAATCCCTCCTCCCCTCCCTCCCTCTCTCCAGGCCACGGGCAATCAGTTAAACCTGACAGGTGTGAAGTTGGCAAATTTCTTTTCCAAACCGTGAGGAAAACAGGCTGGCAGGAGTTTGGGGAGGGGCAGGGAGATGAGGGAGGGATGGAAATGTTCCCACACCCCCTCTCCGTGGGGTGGAGGGAGGGAAGGTGCACGTGGGGCTCAGGGGTGAGACTGGAAAAAGACTTGAAAACCAGGAAAATCAGAACCCCCTCCTCTCACAGCTCCCTTTGATCCCTGAGGATTTGATCCCTAAGGATTTGATCCCTAAGGATTTGATCCCTAATCACCTCCAGGATTCAGGCAGTGCTGAGCTCCCCAGCAAACCACAGGGCAATGTCTCCTGCACAGAGGCGGAAAAAGATCATTTACTGCTGACATCCAAACCGTTTTCCTCCCCAATTTCCCAGCCATTCAGACAAACCCTCTGCCTGCTTCCTGCCAGGGCCTGGGTTTGCTCCAGCAGTTGTGAAATCTTTGGAGGAGGAGCATCCCTAACTCACCTTGAGCCTGGCTTAGCCAGATGAGGCCACATTCACCTCAGCTGCCGGGGTGAAGGGAGCAGCTCGGGTGGCAGGTATCCATAAATCACTGCCTTTCAATAATTCAGCCCCTGGAGGGTGAGCCAACGTTTTTAACCCACGTTTCAGGTGAAAATATCAGCCTGGTTCTGTGATTTCTGCTCGCTAGGATGTGAAACTCCAGCAGTGCAACGTGCATCCATTTCTTATTTCTTTTTTTTTTTGTACAGGCTGAGCCTTGTTCTGCAAATACTCTCTAAATCTGCATTTAAACAGGTCTGGGAAGGCTGAGAAATGCCTCCTTTGGAGGAGGAGGAGGAGGAGGATGAAGAGGAGGAGAGAACCAGCCCCCCTCGCCTTCTGCCAGGCACCACTGAGGGCACCTGAGGCTCACCAGCACTTCTGGTGTCACAGGTCCCTCAGCTGGAATCCATTTGCATAAAGCAATTTCCTCCAACAAATATGTTCATACAAATCAAACTCGAGATTGCAAATAATTTGAAAGTGAAAAAAAAAAAAAGAAGACAAACCCCAACCCTAATCAAACATATTTGTTGCTACAAGTAATTCAGCCTGCACTGTGGGTTTCTCTTGGTTCCATTTATCCAGCAGTAGCTGGAGGAGATTTAATGTGCTCTGTGTGACCTTGAGTGCTCTGAGCTGAGCTGGAGCAGGGCTTGCCTCTCACCTCACAAGGAATTTGGGATTGAAGGTGGCATATCTCAGTGACCTGAGCTGTTTCCAGTGCCCCTGGCTGGTTGAACATCTCCCAGTCCCCACCTCCTCCTCCTCCGTCTGCTGGAGCCCTTTGGCTCCTGCACTTGCAGTTCTGGTTCTGTGCATCCCAGGGAGATCCCCCTGGTTTGGGGTGTTGTGCAAGGTGTTAATCCCAGCTGCCTCTTCCAGGGCAGGTTCCCTGGAAATTCCCTGTATCTCACCACAAATCCTCCTCCAACCCATCTGGGTGGAAATAAACCCCCACTGCAGCCAGGAAAGCTGATGGAGTGCACAGGGTGGGAACCTGGCTCTGCCCCTCCAGCAGGGACATTCCAGCCCCGAATTCCTCCTGCATCTCCCAGTCCCAGGGAGGTGAATTCTGCTCTGGACCACTGTGCATACAACAGCCACAAAGCTCTGGCTCCTCTCCTCCTGCCCTGAGCTCATCCCTCTGCTGCTCCTCAGGGCTCTGCAGCCCTTTTTGGGGCCAGCAGGGCTGTGCAGCCCCGTTTGGGGCCAGCAGGGCTGTGCTGTGCCTTGCAGGAGGGATCCAAGCCACGCTGCCATTTCTCCATGGGCTGCAGGCACCTCTGGCACTCCCGCCCCCAACCTGTTTGTGTTTGGCTCCAGAGAAACCCAATCCTTGTGGGCACTGCCTGGGGGGCTGCTCCTGCTGCCTCCAGCCCCTCTGCAACCCGAGCTGCTGAGGAGAGGCCCCAGGCCATGGGTTTTATCCATCATCACTGAATCCTAAGGCCAGGCCTGGGAAACCAGAGCAGCATTTCCCAGGGGCTCATCCCGGCCAAGACAGCCCCTCCTGCCCTTCTCCCCAGCTCAGCCCCAGCTCCCCAGTGCTCCTTTTGTTCCTCCCCACGCCCAGACTTGGCTCAAGTGGCTGAGGCAGCTGCTGGGAGATGGTTCTGTGGTCACTCCTGAAGGAAAGCTGCATTTCCAGCCCTTGCCTTGGCTAACAGGGGAAAACGAGAGGGGCAAAATGGGTGCAGAGATAAACACAGCCTAGAGAGTGTTCACAAGTCCCCTTGGTCACCTTGAATCCTGGCTTTTCCTCCTCTTGCACAAGGAAAGCATTCCCAGGGCTGTCTCAAAGCAGAATGAGGGACCTGGCTCTGGGAGCAGTGCAGGAGTTGGGAGGATTTGGAGGATTCTCCTGCCAGGCTGCACACAGGGCACTGATCACAGGGCACTGATCACAGGGCACTGATCACAGGGCACTGATCACTGGCACCAGCCTCTGCTGCCCTGCCACAACCTCCAAACCAAACCACTCCTCCCCAGCCTAATCCTGAGCGTTCCCCTCTCCCTCCAGCTCATGGAGAGCAGCTCAAATCCCAATCTGGTCAGCATCCCTCTCCCTCTGTGCTGGGGTTTGGGTCAGGTTTAGGTTCAGGCCTCCAGCACATCACCCACGTGCTGAGGTTGGGGAGAAAAAGCCCTTCCCAGGGAGTTTCCCACTTTCCCAGAGGAGCTGCTGATACCAGGGCAAGGACAGCAGGAGCTTTTCCTCTGATCTCCTGCCTCTCCCTCCCTGGCAAAAGCCTGGCCTTGATCTTTGGGAACAAGGCTGCCTTTGTAGCCTCTGTTCCCAGGCTGGGGGAAAGGAGAGGCTGAGTGTCCTTTCCAAGGCAGGGAGGAGCAGTGACAGGGACAGGGGAAATGCCCTGAGCTCACCCTGAGCCTGCAGAGGGGTTTGGAGCACCACTGGCACCTGTGGCACTACAAAACATCCTCCAGAGTCCCTGCATGCTGGCCCTGACACCAGCTAATTCCACATTTCCAGGGAAATATTGACATTTTTCCAATAGCCTGTCCCACCTGCTGCAGCCAGCAGTGAGAACTCCCTCAGCCACAGACACCTCTCCTGACTTGTCACAGGTTTGGGGATGGATTTTTCTGCCCTATGTTTTCCCAGCCATTGGTTTTTAAGCTCAGGTTATCTTTGGGGCTCAGCCAAGGAAATTCACTGCTTACATCAACAAAGGGAAGCTCTCCCAGCCTCCTTCAGCCTATTTTGGATCTGCTGTCCAAGAATTCCACACAAAACCACCAGGCCAGTGGCAAACCCAGTCATTCCCAGTCCACCTCCTCCAGCCCATTGCTGTTCTGGAGATCTCTCAACCCTCAACCTTCACTTGCAAGCAACTCCCTTTCCAAAATACAAAATACAAATAATTGAAATTTTAAAAAAAAATATTCATATCCTGGGATATTTCCAACCCACTGGAAAAGAGGTGCCACTGCTGCTTCTCCCAGTCACTGAGTGCACGACGACGCAGCCACAGATGCCCCCAAAAAAGAAGGAGAAAGTCTCTTTTTCTTTTAAAATTCTTTATTTATAAAAAAGTACATTTTTTTTTTCCACAGCTCAGCCACTATTGGTTTTTTTTTTATACAAGTAAAAGGAAGGGTGATGCAACACCCCACCCACACAAATTATAACCATGAAAATATCCCCCCACCCCCACCCCAGGACTCAAAATGAACAAATTACAAAGGATGGAAAACAAAACAAAAGAAAAAAAAAGAAAAAAAAAACCAAATCAAAATCATAAAAGTCCATTACATTATTATTATTATTTTTTATTTTTTACAAAAGCACTTACAACACAGATTACAAAATAAAAAAGAAATAAAAGAAAAAAAAAGTGGGGTTGGGGTTGTTTGTTTGTCTGTCTGCAGTTTCAATTCCACAATGAACATTACAGCCAGAGGACGAAGAAAAAGAGAGATAAAATCACTGGAGCTGAGGAATCATGGTTTTTAAAAAAAGAGAAAGGCCAAAGAAAAGAAAATCCAGATCCTCAACGAGAATCCCTCCACCATCAGCAGTGGGATGTGACTCCCTGTGCTCCTGGGGAAAACACCTGGAAAACCCCCTGGGCCCAAATCCAATCTCAGCCTCCTCCCTGGGCCTTTCCTCCCCTTGCTGATGGGCTGAGCCCCCCTGCTGTCCCCCAGCCCCACGCCGGGGTGACTTTGGGACTGATGGGGAAGGACCCAAAACCTTCCCACCCTCCCCTGTGCCAAGGATCATCCCCCTGCTCATCCCAAAGAAAACTTCAAACTGACAAATTTCCTCGGGGATGAAGGGGATGGAGGGAGTGCAGGGTGAGGAGCTCTTCCACACCTCAGCAATAAAGAACAGGCAGCAGCCAGGCCGTGCTGGCACTGTCCCCTGTCCCCACGGAGCCAAAACTTCAGTGCTACAACAGCAGCCGAGGTTGAGAGGAGCTTAAAACTGGATTTTAACCCACTGACAACCTGGGAACCCCTAATTTCCACACAGGGAGAGCTCCCAGCCTGCAAGAATGACACATCTGACCCCTGTGGGGTTTTCTCCTCTATCCAATCTGGCATCCAAACCCCAAAAATCAGCATACTGTGTGTGTGTGTGTGTGTGTGTGTGTGTGCATGGCAAAGGGAACAGCCAAGCAGAGCAGCAGCCCCCACTGCAATCACACTCCCCTCTCTAACTGCCTCCAGATCAATCCTTGGAATCTCTCTCTCCCTAACCCTCTCTGATTTCTGCTGAACTGTTGTTGTGTTTTCTTTTTGACTCGACATCAGGAAAATGGCTCCCTTTGTCCCTCATGTCTTTGCAATCAATTTGGTGCAACCATCTCAGCTCGTTGATTTATTTCGTGAAGAAATCTTCAGGTTGTTTTTTTTCTTTTTCTTAATTTTTTTTTCCCCCTGTTTGAATGAAAGTGATTTAACAGGGGAGAAAAAAAAAAAAAAACAACCAACAACAAACCCGGTAATTAAATAAGGGAAAATAACATCACTAGGGTGAAATGCAATGAATAATCCTAGAGAAAAGCCCCAGCAGGGAAACAACTGGGGTGTCTTTGAACATAAAGCACAGGCTGGTTGTGGGTTGTGACACAGATATGTTGGCTTGTACAGCTCCCTGAATTCACACCAGGAAGGAAAAGGGGGGATTGGCCCAAATTCACCTGAATTTTGAGTCACTCTCTCACTGCCTGCTCAGCTTCCCCACCCAGCCTGAGGTACCACCAAGCTTTGCCATCCAGGATGAGGGCTTGGGAAAGGGAAAAGCACCACGCTGATGTTCCCAGCGCAGGGATCCCTCCTGGACAAAGATCCCTGCCAGGGGAGGTGATGAGGCACTGACACCCAGCCCCGAGCAGGGCGAGGGACAAACCCAACCCAGGGGGGGCCACACCAGTGAGGGGCTGGTGTGAAATGGGACATTTCCTGCAGAAATGCTCCCTAGCACCGAGGTGGAGGGCAGGAGGCCCGGGGACAGCTTCCCTCTCCCAGCTGGAAGCTCCCACTTGATCTTTGCCAGCTCCCACGGGGGCATTTCCCACCTCCTTAGCACCTCTGATGAAATGGGGGGGTGGAGAAGCAGGGGATTTTTCACTCGAGGCAGCCTGAGGGTCCCAGAGAGGTGGCCCAGCCCCTGAGCTCGTGTGTGACACTCCAAGCTGACAGGATCTGCCCACTGCAGGAAATTGGGGCACAAAGGGACAAGAGCTGCCCAGGCTGGCCCTGCTGCTGAGCCCTGCACAGCCCCAGGAGCAGGATGCACGGGGTTCTTCCCTTTGTCCTCTCTCCTGAGCTCACCCCTGGGCTCTCAGGTAGGAACAGGTATCACAATTTCTGCTTGATGATGGTGGAAAAAACTCATCTAATTCCCTTCAAGGGCCCCCTCAGAGCAATTTAACCCAGAAGAAGGCAGTGATGCTATTACTGGACCAAAACAGCTCTCAGATGGAGCATCAATCTGATTTTCTTCCCCCACAACTTCTTTTTTTTCTTCCACCTTGCTACGGATTAATGGCTAATCACTTGGCTAATTACCACCCCAAGAGTGTCCTGGCTGTCTGGCTGACCTTGCAAGGGACAGCAAGGAGCAAATGAAAGCACAGGGGTGGCATTTCTCTGTGGCTGTGGTGGTGATTGCACCGGGGGAGCAATGCTGAAGAGCTCAAGGATGAGAGAAATGCAGCACTGAGCCCTGAACTCGCAGGGTGTGCCAGGCAAATGCTGTCTAAGGATCTTCCACTCAAGGTTCTGGATGAAAAATGATCATTTGACCCCTTTTCTGAACCACTCTGAGGAGGTAAGTGCCTGAGCTAAGTCCTAAATTTGGTGCAGAAAGGGCAGGAAAAAAGAGCTGCAGCAGGAAGGGAACTGTGTACAGGCTCTATCTTGGAAATTCCACATTGCTCCACTCTCTCCTTTCCTTCCCCTGGGTGCCACTGGGGTTTTGAGCCCTCACTCAGTGCACAGTGTGTGAATGGGCAATAAAGAAGCCAAGGAGGCTACAGCTCCAAAAATGACTCCTCCAAAGGCAAACTAATAACTCCCAAAGCAGATTCCTTAGGGTTCCTTTGGTCACCCCTGAACTTGGGAGCAGCCACACAGCCCTGACCTCTCTCCCAGGCCCTTCTGCCCCCCTTGCCAGGCTTTGCACCTCTGTTCTTTAGAGCTGTGGGGTCAGTGTGGTGGGAATTTGCCAGACCTGGCCAGTGACCTCTGCCTGAACATAAAGAATCACTGCTGGACCCTGCAGATTTTATAAAATATTGTTTTCTTCCAAAGCTACCTCCTCACAGGGGGGAAATCTGCAGGGCAGGGGCCGTGCCTCTGATCTCCCTCAGTGTCTGCTGGTGCCTGCCCAGAGTCTGGTGCTGGAGGCTCTCACCATCCTGATTCAGATCCAGATCTAAAGGATTATTCACTCCAGAGATGGACTTTGCTGGGAATTCTCCCTGCACCACACACTGTGATCCAGATTACAGGCTCTCCCTCTGGGGGAATCAAAGCCCTGTGTGTGTGCTGCTCTCCCAAGGCACTGGAGGGAAGTCATTCCCACCCCTAATCATCAGCAATCAGTGATTTGGAGAGATATTAAGAGGTTTTATTTCCTTTATTGGGGGCTTTCCTGCTAGCAGGGTGCTGCTGGTGGCAGTGAACAGATCTGGGGTGGTTCAGCCTAAGGGATCCCGAGGGAATGTCTGCCTGCCCTGGCTCTGAGAGGACACAGAGCAGCCTTCCTGTGGCCTGTGGCTGTGGTGCCAGGAGCCAGGAAGCCTGAGGGGCTGGCAGGAACAGCAGAGAGATTACAGCCCTACAATTGGATTGCCCACTGCCCCACTAATGCAATCAGAGCACGCTGGGGATGGCCCAGGCTGAGCTGAGCTCTACACTGAGCACCTCACGGGGAAGGAAAGCTCTGCAGGCTGCCTGGATCAGGGGTCTGACCTCACCTCATCCGTGTGGCTCTGCCTCTCCACCCTCCTCCTCCCTTTCTGCAGCAGGATAACTGCTGTGGAACAAAACCCAGCGGGTAAGGCAGGAGGAGGATTAGTCCTGCTATTTTTAGATGCCCATGATAATACAGCTCAGAAAACTGGGGATTTCTTTTCAAACAAAAGATTTATTTATACATCAAATTAAAAAAAAAAATATATATATAACCCATGAGAAGGAAAAAAAATAAGCCCCAACCCAGTGAATCTAATTTGGAGATGGTCGGTATGAGACAGAGGGCCCTGAAGTCTGGAATCCCATTTATTCACAGAGCAGAGATAGCAGCAATCCAAACCTCCCCAGCACAAGGCTCAAGGCAAGGAGGGCCAGATCAATACCCCAGGCTCAATCCCTCCTACCCTGTCTGCCAGGCCTGTGCTCAGGAGAGGGATGTGATATTGGAAAAGTGGCAATCAATGCCAGCTACGTGGTGCAGCCACAGGCTGGGGTTGTTGCTAGGAGAGAGAGAGAGAGAGAAAAAAAAAGAGAGAGGAGAGAGAGAGAAGCACCCCCGTGCTCTGACCAGAATAAAAAATAAAGTGTAAACACATGACAATTAAGTCTTAGTGGTATAATAAAATAAAAACTCAGGGGGCTGGTCCTGCCCTGCCTGGCTGTGCAGAGCAGAGCTGAAGGCAGTGAATGTGTGGAAGAAGCAAAGTGTCCTCAGTTGGTCCCTTCCCCAGTGGATGTGCCCCAGTGAACTGCTCTGTGGCTGGTACCAGAGACAACAACAACAGCAACGAGAACAAAAACAGCCAGCCCTCTCTCCGAGCCATCACGGGGGGGGGAAATGTCAGCAATAAATACTCCTTGTCTTTCATTTAAAAGAACACTCAAACAAAGACAGAAAAATGAAAAGCCAGGCAATAATAAATTGTAGGAGGAAAATGGCAGTTTTGTTTCCCTGCTCTGCTATCAGCCCCTGCACCTGGGGTTTGGTCTAGGGCTTTTTTTTTCTTTCCCCCTTTTTTCCTCACTTTCATTTCATTGAGTCATTAAAAACTGGGTGTGGTTCTCTCCAGGTGTGTGCAGCAGGCAATGGGAATGTCACCCAGACCCCACCAAAAAAATAATAATAAAAAAAGCCATTAGGGGAACAAAAACCCAAAATCCATTCACCTGATAATGGCACCTATGTTTCCATTGCCATAAAACTCTCCTGTGGACAGCCCACCTGCCCCCCTCTCCCAAGGTTAAAAAACAAACAAAGAAGACAACATACAAACAAATTTCCAGTGTTTCAGGGGGGTGGGAGCGGGAGGAGGAAGCCTCGGGGAGGGAAGGGCACTCTGAGACATGAAGACACAAACAAGAGTGTAATATACAGGCTGGGCAACAGTCGTTAAAGCAAAGAGTAACACCTAAGCCACCGACCAATACAAACACCACAGAAGGGGACGAAAAGTCGTCGTCGAAGAGAGAGAAATTAAAAAAGCCAAACCAAAACCGAGAGAGAGAGAAAATAATTACCCGACCTCCCGCCGCCCTCCCACACGAGCCCCACCCTCCCCTCCCTCCCGAAAAAAAATAACCAACCAAAAAAAATTGATCCATAAGCAAAGCCACCCTCCTTCCCTGCCCCGTTTTCCTGCTGGGAGCATCCAAAAAGTCTGTGCGGGGCGGGCAGGGTGTGTTTGGGTGTGCTGGGAGGGCTGCAGGGGAGGGAGAGCATCGTGTTTGTGAGCGTGTGTGTTTGTGAGTGTAGCAGAGGTGTGGTGGGGCGTGGAGCTACACGTACCACTCCTTTTTGGAAATAAAAGACCCGTCGTTCTGCGACACCATGTTGTCAGCCAGGTCGAGCTGCTCGGGGTCGTACTGGAAGCCGAGTGTCCTCTCGTCGTAAGGTTCGGGGCGGGCCTCGCCCTCGTCCACGGTGAAGTAAGGCCTCTTGGCATCCTCCTCGTAGGATTTAGGGCCGCCCAGCTTGCGTTCTCCTCCTCCTCCAGCATCCTCATCCTCATCCTCATAAGTGCTGCCACCCAAGGGGCCTGGTTTTTTCTCATCATCCGAGTCGTCGGGGTACTGGAGGTTCTGCGCCATGGGCGGGTGGTGCTGGGGGATGCCGGCCTTGCTGTAGCCGTTGCCGTAGACGTGCTTCTTTGTGCTGTAGTCACCCTTGAAGGTGTGCCGGCGGCGCCGCAGCACCACAAAGAGCACCACGGCCACCAGCAGCACCAGCGAGACGCCTCCCGCCACGCCCCCGATCACCGGCGTGGGGATGTTCGGCTGCACCATGGATTTGTGATCATCGATTGGAGACGGGGTGGAGGGAAATTCTGGGTAAGGAAAAGACAGATGGGGAAAGGGGGAACAAAGTGTCAAACCATGCGGAAACCGTGGCGGCCTCCTCTCCACCCCACCCACCACCCCCCTCCGTGCTGTCGTTGCCAGTTTGGGCCGGGGTGGTGGTGGTGGTGGTGGTGGTGGGGGGTGAGGGGGGTGGGAAGATGAGGGTAAGGAACAGGGAAGGGAAAAACTGGGGAAAGGGGAAGAGGGGGGTGTCGTCACGGGGGTCAGCTCTGCCTCAGCAAGGGGAAGGTGCCGTGCCAAGCTGGCCAAGCCTCATGCAGGAGCCCAGAGCAGGCTGGAAGCAGTGGTTTTCCCTCCCCAGGTGTGCTCAGATCCCACCAGCCCCGTGTGCTGAGTCCGGGCGCGCTCCGTTTCACCGGCCGGCAGAATTCCAGTTTCCCTGAGAGTGCTCCTGACAGGCAGCAAGACCCCAAACCCCACCCCAGGGTGGGCACCCAGCTGCTCAGAAGTGCCACCAGCTCTGCATCCCTCTCCTCACAGAGCCAGCTGGGGCAGCAGCACCCCGTGATCCCCCACACAGCCACCCACAGGTGCCCTGTGGCTGCACAGAGCTGCTCAGAGCCCTCCTGACCCCTTGTGCTGACCCTGCAGACCACCCTCCCACTGCTTCTTTCCTTTCCCTGGCCAGCACAGTGCCACTCCTCCTGCTCATCTTGCTCCTACAGTCACCCTGACCTATTTAAAAAAAGAAAGAAATAACTCAAAAAGAGGCAGAGGAAAGAGAGATGAGAAAGCAGCTCTCTTCTCTTTCATGCAGTTCAACACCTACACTCTGGCACAGATAAAGTTTGAGCCAGGACTTCAATCAGCCTTCCTGGGCACAGTTACAGCCCCTGGCCAAGCTCAGAGCCTGCTGAACACCCGTGTCCATGAGGCATTAAACACCACATGCTTGGCTCAGCCCCTCACCTGCCTCCCAATTTAGGCAGCAGGCACCTGGTTAATGCCCTGGGGCAGCTTTGTCTTTGCACATGAGAGCTCTCCCAGGGCTTTTCCCACCCTGCCAAGCCTGGAGGCCTTCACTTTTCCTCCCCAACAGCCCAAGGAGAGGTGCAGACCCAGCAGCAAACTCAGCATCCCTGAGCACAGCCAGGGTGATGGGGAAAGAGGGGCTGAAAGGCAGCAGATTCCAAAGGGATGTGAGGCAGGGTCTGCTGCCTGCCCCAATTCGTGTCCCTGCTGGCACAGCTCAGCCCAGCCACTGAGGGACAGGGGAGAAAGGAGCTTCCCCTAAGTGAAGGCACAGCAACAGCTGCAGGTTTTGGACAAGGGCACTGAATTCAAGCAATTTCTGGTCTGAGCCATGAATGTTTTGGGGTTTTTTTTGTGCCTGGAAGATGATTAATTCCTGCCTTTGCTGAAACATCAACCCGACGACAGCGTGCTGGGCTCTGCAGTGCTGACTTGCCTGGAGTGAAGCTTCCTGAGGCTGAACCCACACAGAGAGCAGCCCACTGGGCAGAGTGGGCTGGGGGACAGATGGAGGGTCCTGCTGCAGCCAGCATGAGGAACAAGATGCTGTACAGGCAGCATTTTTATCCCCAAGACAGCCTCAGAGAAGCAGCAAGGGAATGTCTTGCAGCACGGGGAGCCAGGTCAGGCTGTGCAAAACCACATGTTGCAGCAACACAAGGCCTGTCCCAGGCAGCTGGTTCCTGCAGAGCCTCTCTGCAGGGACACCAGGGACAGTCACGTCCATCCCCTCGTGGTCCTGCCTGCTGAGGGCTCAGCTTCAACCACACAACCCCTGCCCAAGCCCTGCTCCTGGCTGTCCCAGCCTCTGTGGTGCCCAATTCCCAAAGCTGTGCACAGAGCAGGGGAAGCCCAGCAAGCTGGCTCAGCCCCAGGGGCTCCATCTTTCATTTCCCCACAGCTCTGAAGCCTCCTCACACCCTGCTGCTCCCTACAGCAAGGCTGAGTCTGTGCAGGGCCCCACAAAACCCACCCAGAGCAGCCCCAGACGTGGTGTGCAGATCCTCAAACCACACTGATCCCTCTGCCTCCAGCTCTGGAGAACAGATCTGAGAAGGGAAGTCTGTGCCTGATTTCTGAAGGAGCTTGGCCCACTTTCCTGCTAAAAGCCTCATCAACAGTCCAGGTTGGAAGCGTGAAGAGAAAAGGGAGGATGTTTTCCTACCTTTCTCAGGAGATATTTATTTTTTCCCTGCCCTTTGTGCTGCCCACCCCTCACGTAGCATTCACCACCCCCTTGACACTGCCAACACCGTGGACATGAGCAGGAACATATCCATCCATCCATTCCTCCATGCATCCATGCATCCATCCATCCATCCATCCATCCCTCCATCCATCCCTCCATCCCTCCATCCATCCCTCCATCCATCCATCCATCCCTGTTGCATTTCACACATTTCTCAGGCCAGGAACTCTTTCCTCCCCTCATCCCATCCCCATCCTCCTCGCCATGGCCCCGTTTCCATGCCAGACAGAGCAAACCCAGACTGTGGGAAGGGAAAAAGAAGAAAGACAGGAGGAAGATAATGCACCAGCAGCCCCACATCACCCACAGAGCTTCCTCCCATCCTCCCCTCCTCATCGGGGGGCTCTGGGGGTGTGGTGGGTGACCCTGGGGCGGGGTCAGGAGGGGCTCCGGCCACTCCAGAGCCCGGCACTGCCACTGGATGGCGGCACAGACCGGGGCTGGCTCCGGAGCAGGGTGGGCTGTGTCACTGCTGTCACCCTCACTGGGATGTGGCTGTGCCCTGGGACAAAGTGCCTGGGCACTGGCAGGTGGTGAGCGGGGACCAGCCTGTCACCTGTCCCCACAAACAGCTCCATTAACCACCAGGACATCTGCCAATCCCATAAATTGGGACCCACCCCTCTGGCCACCCCGTTTCATGTCTGGGGTGCAGAGAAAGGGCAACTGTGGGAAAAGGATCCCCTTTTTTTTTTTTGGGCCCAAGGGGGGCATGAAATTCCTGGAAACCGGTGGGATGCCTGAGCCTGCTCAGGGGGGCCCCACGTGAAAAATCCATTAGGAAGAGTCTGGAGAGAATTAAAACCCGCTGTGAAAAGCAGCCTGGAGAAACAGGAGACAGCAGAGCCCAGGGAGGGGGAACAAGCCAGGCTTTAATGCCAGCATGAAAAGCCTCCCCCCGCCTGCCACCCCCCAGGCCTTATAAAAAGAGGGAGTGCTGTGTGAATAGGAATTAAAGCAGCAACACTATCTGCCCGTGCCCGCCTCTGCCAGCTGTTGCTTTCAGCCCAGCTTCCTGTCCCCGTGCCAGCAGCAGGACCTCTGGGACAGCAGCTGGGAGAGCAGGGAGACAGGAGGTCACCCCGGGCTCAGCCTGGCACCTGGCCCAGCCCACAGGTCCTTTTTGATCCCCTCTGCAAGGCTCTGGTATTTTCCTGCAGCACCCCAGGGCTCAACAGTGAGGCTACAAACTTCTCCATCACAAGAGCAGCTTCAAAAGTACAAGGTTTTTTTTTTAAAAATCCCATCTTTCTCTTAATGGCTGTTTTCCAATAAAAATGAGGCGCATGCAAATCATCCCACCTGTCCATCAATCCTTTATCTGCTGCTTTTTTGAACCTGCTGGCCAATTTTAGTGCAATGTGAGAGAACGAGCTGAAATTATCCCTGTCAGAAAGCTCCTGGAGATGGCTGGAGTGGGATCCTTGGTAGAGGTGGGAGCTAAACCTCATTAGACATCAGACAACCCAGAGGGACAGGAGGCTGCTCCCAGGGGCAGCAAGGGCCCAGATCAGAAAAAAGGATATTTTTAGACACCCAGTAGTTCTCCTGTGATATGCAGATCCACGGGAAATGAGCTTTCAGAAGCTCTTCTGCTCATCTGCTGGGATATTTTAAAAGACTCCTTCCTGTGGACGTGTTTTTCCTTTAAGTCCCATTGCCATCCTTTTCAATCCTAAGGACCAAGGGAAAAGCCAGCACCAGCCCAGATTCTCCCTGTGGCCACAGACACTGAAGAAAATGTCAAACTCCATGAGGAATTAGCTGTTGGACATGTGTCAGCCCAAGCTCTTCCAGAAGAGGAAGACTCTGGATTTCCTCCTACCTTGGAAAAACCAAACATCCACACACAATGTGAACAGCAGCTCCAGGGAGGAACAGGAACAGGAATTCCAACGTATTCCTGGGGCTTCCCAGTTCCCAGGTGGCCTCAGCAAATACAGAAATGGCCCCGTGGGGTTTGTTTAGGAGCCAGATTGCTGATGGCAAAGTTTCCCTGCCGGAACAGCCCACGCCAAATTATCCCAGGACTTTGCTCCTGTGTTATGTACACGAGGGGAGATAAAGAGAAACCTCGGGACAAAGCTGCAATTTGAGAAGCCCAGAGCACTGCTGACCTCCTCCCTCCCCTCTGCACCTCTGCATGTCCATCTCCAGCTTTCCAAAGGGATCCTGCTTCCCTCTCCCTGCCAGGGGTTCCTGCAGGGGTGGAAAAACCACTGGGCAACTAATCCAGGAGTTCAGCAGCTGCCACTGGCCTGTCAGAGTGTGACGGCTTTCAGGCCAGATGCCAAACGTGTCTTAGCTTTTAATCTCTCTCCCAGGTCACCTATCCCCTGTCAGTCAAGCCCTGCTCCCCTCGGGGGCCCTGGCACAGATGTCACCAGACAGGATGCACAGCCACTCGGGAAGATTAGCATCAGCCAGGCCCCCCCTTGGGCTGGCTCCTCTTTGCCTTCCCCTCCCTGGGCCCTACATCCTCCCACCTAAATCTGCCTGGCTTTGGGAGCACCTGCTGCAGGGATTGGGGTTTAGGACTTCCCAGAAAGGGCTTTCCCAAGCCTGGTGCTGTGTGGCAGCAGCTCCAGGGGCTGTTTGCAGTGACCTTGCTGGGACGAGGGCGCTGCTGGTGTGTAAATAACTCCCTGCTGGAAGCCAAGAGAGCAGGGGGGGGTCAGCAACCCCTGCCAGCTTTTCCTCCCCCACAGCCTGTGGCACATCCAAGGGCTGCAAAGCTGCTGGCACAGGCTGCCCCAGCTCTGAGAGTCTCCTTCAAAGGTCCATTTGGCATTTTTATTTTCCTTTTCTCCTTGTGCTTCCTCTGGCTGGAGCCAGTGCACAAGTGGGTGAGTGTCTCCTGCACAGGGCCAGGGGATGTCCATGCTCTGCTGCACCCAGAAAAGCCTAAATGTTCATGAATCCATGAACATTCCCACATGTAAATGCTTTATTCCTGCTCTGTGCAAGCAGGGCATCCCTGTGAATGCAGGTTTGGGAAAACCATTTTCATGGCCAGGATGAAAACTGGGAATCATAGGTGTGAATATCCATGGCCAGGATAAAAACGGGATCAGACACATGGGAATGTCCATGGGCAGGATAAAAATGGGATCAGACACATGGGAATGTCCATGGGCAGGATAAAAATGGGATCAAACACATGGGAATGTCCATGGGCAGGATAAAAATGGGATCAGACACATGGGAATGTCCATGGGCAGGATAAAAATGGGATCTTGCACATGGGAGTGTCCATGGGCAGGATAAAAAATGGGATCATACAGGTGTGTAACTCCATGGCCAGGATAAAAAATGGGATCACACCCATGCAAATGTCCATGGGCAGTTTAAAAACAGGATCACACAGGTATGAATGTCCATTGGGGTCACACACATGGGAATGCCCATGGCCAGGATAAAAATGGGATCACACATATGAATATCCATGACCAGGATACAAATGGGATCACACAAGTGTGACTGTCCACGCCCAGGATGCAGACTGGGATCACACAGGTGAATGTCCATGACCAGGATAAAAAAATGGCATCACCCATATGAATATCCATGCCCAGGATACAAATGGGATCACAGAGGTGACTATCCATGCCCAGGACACAAATGGGATCACAGAGGTGAATGTCCATGCCCAGGATGCAGACTGGGATCACAGAGGTGACTATCCATGCCCAGGATACAAATGGGATCACACAGGTGAGTGTCCATGCCCAGGATACAAATGGAATCACACAGGTGAGTGTCCATGCCCAGGATACAAATGGGATCACACAGGTGAGTGTCCATGCCCAGGATACAAATGGGATCACACA